>CM047427.1:48967303-49567303 GCA_026168455.1 Theocolax elegans
TTATTACAAAAATAATTAATACTTACTATTGTTATCGTTGAAGATTGTGCACGAAGTCTTCAGAATTTTTTTCTTGTATCAAGTTCAAACGAAAATCCGAGCCGCAATAAGAACAACGATGGAAAAACACGTGTTTCTTCGCGCCCGCGTAATTAGGACAGTCACTAAATAGGGTAATTAGCGGTCTTGAACAGTCGCATTGTCTTTACGCTTTCTTCATAATTTTTGCTCACTTATCTGGATGTATTTGACAGTAATTTTTCTAAATTTTACTATACTATGTATGAAAATGTATGCAAATGTATATTATTTAGAATTTTTACTATACCTCATAGTAAAATTTTATTCTGATATATAGCATATTTTTATAGAAGTATATTAAATATATTTAATTATACATTTCTCTCCGTGTAGAAAAAGTAGTTCATTCTTTTAATATTAAAAAAATTGTTAATATACCATCTCGAATTGTATCTCTTTAGACGCGGTACCGACAGCATAGAAAGGATCTCTAATATACCAACCTTTCGGGAATCTCCTGGACGCTTGGTATTTCTATCTATCTCTCTCTCTCTCTCTCTCTCTCTCTCTCTCTCTCTCTTCACTCACTCGAACTCGCTTTCTAGTCGCTATGGACCTCGCCTTTGGCTCACTGGCTGTCGAAGTGATATTCATTTTGAAGCTAGTGGATGATTTAGTCATTGTAGGAGACATAGTAGATTTAATATTTTAAATATATGATATTTATTGCGCTATTGTTCAACAATTGCATTTTACTACTAGTTATTGTAGGAAACATAGAAAGTGCAATTGTGAAATATGTATTTCAATATTAAAATGTTATTACAAAATTTGTTGCCATAAAATTATACAATGAGATTTATTCTATACATTCGATAGATTAATTTTGTAATATTATAAAATCACATTTTAAGTATTAATTAACAAACAAAATCTTTAGTTAATCGATCTGTTAATATTTGTAAACTGAAATGAGTATGCATACTTAAAAAAACGAATTAAAATACCCATGTCACGTATTAATGTGACTTAATGATTATTTTATTGGATCTTTTTACGAATCTAAAATAGTATTTGCTACACTGCGAAGTAAAGCTTAAATACTTTTTTTTGCAATATATTTTGAGACATTATTTGTCATTTTTAAATACTTATATAAGAAGGAAATGTATTAATATTCACTCTCGATACTCTTTTCGGTCACTCACTTGTCACTTGACAATTGATAAATTGTTTACGTATTCTTTAATTTAAAAAGGGATAACAATCGGTAAATAAGCAAGTCAAACAAGTAAATGTTTATATGATATTCTTATAAATTCCACCGCAGGCATATGCATAAAACAGAAGAAACAAATACGTTTACGGAAATATAATGCACCAGCAAAGGGAATAACGAACGTTCAAGAAATTGTTTTGCTATATGCAAGTATATATGTAATGAGACTTCCCAGTGACTCCAGTATAGTGGATATATAAATTAATAATTGTTTAAACATGGTGAAATTAAATTTAACTCTAGTGATTGAAAATTAATAGTACAATATTATTATATTACTCGAGTAACTGAGAACTCCATTCAGATTATACGCAAGCTATATAATATGTGATGAATTGTTATCAATTGGTTTGTTTTAGTTTTATTTATTTGTCAGAAAGTTTCGTGAGGGCATATTTTCATGTAGTAAAATAGAAACTTTACATATATAAGATAGCTTCCCTATCAGCACACAATGTCTTAAAAACGTTTAAATTACGTTGCGGCTAAAACCTTTAAACGTCAGAATTTAGTACTTGAAAAACGTTTGAACTACGTTTAAATTTAAATTTGCTTAAAAGCGCGTTGTAACTTTTCGCGTGCGCGTCGCATTTGAACTTCCCGTAGTTCCGGTACTTCGCGTAACAAGGGAACAGTTCAATTATTTTTTCCTTAGGCATTTTATTATAATGTAGTTGATGGAAAGTATAGCCGGTACTCTGATGCACCGTATAATTTAAACAAGCCTGTACAAAATCTACATGCCTCACCCAGGCTAAATGATTATCAGAACAATAAGCGCGGAAAATTCGGTCGATTTCACGCATCGTTCTTTCCACAGGATTAGATTGAGGATGCCTAATCGAAGAAAACAACACCGTGATTCCTAATTCCTCTAAATAAGCTCGCCAATAAAAAAAACGAGCAAGATACGCAATCAATGTATACGAACCCGGATGACCTAATTGTTCATGCGTCCCCTCCAAGGTATCGGAAATTAACAATTTTGGCAAAAACAACTTCCACGATTCCTGTCCATTTAACTTAATATATGATAGATCCGCCTCTTCTCATAATTCAAATTTTTTTCGATCGGAAGATTTCATAGAATTTAACATTTCATCGTCATTTTTACGAATGGTATATCCCATGAAAGAAATATTAAAGAAGTGAAAAAGAAATCTTTTATTACAAAAAAAATAATTAAATATTTAAAAAGTATTCTTTTATACTTCTAAAAGTTATTCCCCATAAAAACAACCCAAATAAAGAATTGAAAAAGAGTTCTTTTAGAATCAACAAATGTCCATGGACGTTTGTTGATTCTCAAAGAAATCTTTTTCAATTCTTTTTTGATTTTTCTTTATGCGGATTGTAACGTCGTTTTAAACCGTTAAGAAATAATTCTTTTTGATTTCTTTTATAAATCACTCTCTAAATTTTGAAGAGTGAAATTTCACTCGAAGGGAGTGATATTTCACTCTTTGACTAGTCAAAAGTGCAGCAGTCGGCTTCGAGTTAAAAATCACTTTTCGTATGATTTATTCACTCTTCAAAGAGTGAAAAAACCCATATAAAAAATTTTATTTTGTAGCGGCTTGCCGGGTCACATTTTTCTATTTTTTCTATTTTATTTAGCATTTTAAACATTTTAATTTATTAAATATATATTTTCTGAAATTAAATAGAATATACATTAAATAACGAAAAAAATCTGCACCGGACGTCGGGATTCGAACCTGGGACCCTCCGCGTCAAAGTCGGAAACCTTACCACTTGCGCCATCAACACGTTTTTATATTTTACTTCGAATCGTTCTTATTTGTTACACCCCGATTAAATAATTCCAAAACTTTATTAATATTTATTGCATTATTCTGTTATTAATATCAATAAACTAATGATTTAGTCGGTTTGTAAGTAGTCGATTCAGATTTTTCAAATACGTTAATAAGTTGTATAAAAGTACAATAATAAGCCACTTAACCTATAATTAAGAATCAGGTATCACCTCGAAAAATTCCATAAAGTTTACTATACTGCAAAGTAATTTTAGATAGAATGCTATAACCATTTATTGAAAGTCATATATGAATAATTGGTGCAAGTGTGCATAAGTAATTTATTAGAATATTTCACTAAAAAGTGATATGAGTTTATTACATAACAATCAATAAACGAATTACTTGAATATGTTCAAAAAACAAAAAAAAAGAATTGAAAAAGAACTCTTTTTCAATATTTTTATGGCCTTTATATGGCGTACTTTAATTAAAAGAATATTAGTTTTTAACTTTTTTTGAATTCAAAAAGACTACTTTATAAATACTTATAACTATTTATAAAGAATGCTTTAAAAATATTTATAACAATTTAAAAATAATATTTTTTAAATACTTAAATTGTATACATAGAATAATTTTCATTTAATCAATAATTTTATATATATTATTCAAATTTTGGATCATAAAGAATACTTTACAGATACTTATTTAATACTTATAGAATTATTTATCGCGGATATTCGTTAATTCTTAAAGAATTCTTTTTTTCAAAAGTGCGCTTATCGGATTAATATGCCGGTTACTAATTCGACATTCGTACTATTTGATTCACTCGACATGTGTCGTTCTGTTTTGATTATTTACCGTATTTGATGATGGATCCTCGTCGCGCTGCGTATTTCCATTTTCGGTAATGATATTAACGTTTTCCCCAGTCGAACAAAATAACTGAAAATTTAACTAAAAAATTTACTTAAAAATTTAGTTAAAAAGGTAGCTATTATCATTAATTTTTCAATTACAAGGATTCAAATTTTTCAAAATAATATTTAATTAAAAATTTGATTATTATTAGCCATATTTTTAACTGAATATTTAAGTAAATTTTTTGTTGCCCTTAAAACAAAAATGCAGTTGAAAATTCAGTTAATTAAATATTTAATTGAAAATGTAACTATTATTAAGCAAATTTTTAATTATATAATTTGGTTATTATTAGCTATATTTTTAACTGAATATTTAACTAACTATTTAGTTGCACTGGAAACAAAAATATAGTTAAAAATTTAATTAATACACCGTTTACGAAATTTAATTATTAACACCGGAATATTTAATTAAGTATTAAATTGAAGATGCCAACGTTGTGAGAACGTTGTGGTGACGTTATTTTAGCAACATTCCAACGTTATGAAAGTTGCCACGTGGGAAATGTTCGTTGTTCTTCAACGTTACTTAGACGTTGTTTCAACGTTGGTTTCCACCCATCGCGGCAATTTACAAAATATTAGCGGAAATTCCCCACGTTACAGCAACGTTTCTCCAACATTGCCGCAACTTTCATAACAATTTTAGAATGTTGCTAAATTAATGTTGGCATAACGTTTCCGCAACGTTGAATGCTGTTAGGAATAGCCGAAGGATATAACTCGAAAATAATTGGAGGTAAACAGTCAAACCGATATTTAAACGAACAATTGTTTTTGTAGATTAATGTGAAATATTTAAGTTTAAAATAATCAAATTTTTAATTAAATATTATTCTGAAAAATTTGAATCCTTGTAATTGAAAATTTAACTGATAATAGCTACCTTTTTAACTAAATTTTTAAGTAAATTTTTTAGTTAAATTTTCAGTTATTTTTTTTCGACCGGGTCACTATTATTTCCCGCGTTAAGTCTATCGTTATTTCTTGATTCTATATTTTCTACTAACTTTTCATTTACATCAAGTAAATCGTCAATTTTTATTCTTAACATTTCATTCTCAGCTTCTGCCGCGGTAGCTTTCGCGTTTAGTCGATTTACTTATTCTTTTAAATCGTCTACTGACTAGCCCATGTCGATTGCCATCCCTTTTCCGGTTTGTGTTTACACCATACACAATTTTTCACTGTTACCTTATTTAATATTTAGGCGAGTTTTTCTACGATGCCTCGACGAATTTTCCTTGTATTTTTAGCCTGAAGTTGAGCGCCAATTGTAAGAACTATAGACCTTCTCTATAATGGATAGGAGAGGGGTCGATTGTGACAAAGGAAATAAAGTCGTCAGGCTCTGTCTTCTTCCTTTATTCTTCTCTCTCTATAGAGTGCAAAACTGTTATTATAATGCAACATAACCTAAAAAAGCCTGAGTAGCGCCGTTTTTAATTTTTATGTATCACTAAATCAGTTTTTGGGGAATTTTGGGACCAGAGCCCCATTCTATACAATTCTAAACAACTGTCAAATCTTGGTGCGAATTCATTGAGTGACGAAGAATAGTGTGACAAGTTACTTATAGTACAGTATAGAATGTGGCTTTGGTCCCAAAATTCCCCAAAATCTGGTTTAGTTATTAATAAAATTTAAAAACGGTATCTGCTATATGTCGATAAAATCGTTATAGCTTTGACGTTCTCTTAAATGTAAAATAAATTATTTTGTATGCAACGAAAGAGTCATACAAATTATAAGGCTGAAAATTTTTTTAAGCGCCACCCTGGTGGAAGTATAAATTGTACATAATAGTACATATATGTACTTTTTCTATACAATACCGTACATAACCGTATATTTTTTATACATTTCTGTACATTTCTGTACATTTCTGTACATTTCTGTACGTTTCTGTACGTTTCTGTGCATTTTTGGTACATTATTGGTACTTATTAGACTTTTGTACAGAATTGTACAAAAATGTACAATAATGCACGGAAATGTACGAAAATATATGGAAATGTACAGAAATGTGCAGAAATATACGGAAATGTATAAAGATCCATAGAAAAGTACAATAGTAAAAAGATTCAATGGTATTGAATAAAGTTATGCTTCAAGTGTAAATATGTTAATTTATTTGATATAAATTAATTATTTAATTTGAATAAATATATACGTTATATTTTATTACATTATTATTATTATTATTATTATATATACATTATTTATTATTATTATTATTATTATTATTATTATATATTACTTGTTGTGCCTTGTAATATTTCGGTGATCAATGACACACTTCTTTCATAAATAAGAAAAAAAAAATAATTAAAATGTAGAATTACAGCAACATGTGCGTGATAAATATTAAAATAGTACTTCCTTTATTATAATTTGAGAAGGGAAATATTAATTTCAGAATTATTATTTCACAGTTGAATGAAAAATTGCGTAAAATAAATATTTGATTTCAATGCATTTAAACTAAAGTATCACGTTTAGTTCCTTATGTATTTAAAACTATAAGTGTTTTAAATATATCGTCAATGTAATTAAAAATTAAGATTAAAAAGATGTGATAAACAAATGTGAATAATATAGATTTAATGTAGTTTAAATGTTGTTTTTCTTATTCTTTTAGTGGAGTTGGGGAAAGGGATGCGTACAATGAAAGTCACTTACACGCACAAGCACTTTGTTTTAATTAATATAAATTTATTAAGTATTCCCAATTACAAAGATATTAAACACCGAACAACACGAACATCTAAAATTGGCTAACGCGTCCGGTCGACTTGAACGATTTTGAAAGAATGCCGAATAAGACAGAAGAGCGACACAAGCGCCTACCACGGTTTGCTGGAGAGTTCGCCATCTATATGCTACTATACATGTGCTAAGTGTGAATTCTTAACATTAAATTTAACTACCGAAATATTTATTTTGTACTTTCTGTTTGAAACTATGAAAAGCGTGAATTCAAATAAAAGTATTTGTTAATAATATTACTGACTTAGTATTGTTTCCCTTATATTTAATTTCTTTTATAAACAGTTATATAATAATTTATATGACTTATTTGTGAGTCTACAACGTAAGTCAATATAGACGAATTTGATTAAAAATCAAACATTCCTCTTGATGTTAAAATAAAAAAGTATGATCATCTAACGATAAGTATTATTGGATCAGCAAAAACAAACTACAATTATGAAATTATAACAAATGTCTATCAAAATGACGTATGCTAATTAATTTAGTTGTTTTTTGCTCAAAACAAACCTCAAACAATCATTACTACAAAATTTGAATGCATTTAATATTAATTATAAAATCATATAGTACATTTTAGTACATCTCTGTACATTTCCGTACATTTCCGAATATTTTCGGACATTTTTGTACACTTCTGTACATTTCTGTACAAAAGTCTAATAAGTATAATGTACTAAAAATGTACAGAAATGTACAGAAATGTACAAAAATATGCAAAATGTACAAATTATACTTTCACCAGGGCATGGGTAAACGTCGCGTCATTACAGTTCTCGGCTCAAATTTGGTGGATGGTAGCTCGCTGCGCTCGTGTCCTCGGACGTACTAACCATCCACGAAATTTTCCGCCTCGAACAGTAATGACGCGAGGCTCACCCAAGGTACATAAATAACTAATATATATTTATACACATCCATGCATGTGATCTGTAATTTGTTCATCGCAGTATTTTTTCGTTTAGTCTCAATCATTTATCGATTTAAAAAAACTCATCAGCTTAGCTATTGTTAATTGATTTATATAGAGGTA
This sequence comes from Theocolax elegans, assembly GCA_026168455.1. NCBI lineage: Eukaryota > Metazoa > Arthropoda > Insecta > Hymenoptera > Cerocephalidae > Theocolax > Theocolax elegans. The sequence goes on from CM047427.1 coordinate 48,975,098, forward strand.
TATTTTAACGAGTTAAAAAACAAAAATTATAAACATTTAATTATTGTAGAATAAGTAGTAAATAATATAATATTTAACCCATTTCGTAAAAACGTCTAAAAATTTCTCTAAACTATCAACGCTCTAACTTTTTACATAGTCGGTCCGAATAAAATTAAAAACTACTATTCCCGATGGTTTGAAGTCTTCTCTTTAAATGACGAAGTCAGAATTAGTCTATCTTTTCTTAATAATATCATTTATTTATTAAACGACTATAACCGCCGAGTTTTTAGGTGCTCTTTAAAATCCCGTTGGATTTTTACAAAATTCAAGATGGTGGCTTAAGTGGATGAAACTATTTGTACATTTCGAAAGTTCGTAAAATATCTTCTTTATACGAAACAATAATGCCTGATCATTGCAATGAGTATAATTAAGAACAATATTCTTTTGTCAAAATCCAATTGCAAGTTTCACTTTCGAAGGATTAAAACTTGATACAAAAACTGTAGTCGGTGTAAAACACCGTATTATGACCGTATTATGTATCATGACCTTACAATATTACAATATTAAATTTGTAATTTTTTCAATTGGATTTTTAACAAACAAAGAATATCGTTCTTACTCATTCCCATTGCAATGATTAAACATTAGTTTTTCATATAAAAGAGTATGTTTATGAAATTTGGAAATTTACAATTTTTTTCACATAAAAACTTCGCGATTAAAATCGTTTGCGATTATCGGGATTTGCTTTGTCGTGTTAAAACTTTGACATTATTAAAAAAAAAATTCACTATTATTTATTTGTTATTTAAAAAATTGTTATAACTTTTTACAGAAAAAATATATATATGTTTATTTTCACTAGGACATTCGAAAGAAGAAATTATAATTTCTTGTCAAATCGATTATGTAAAAATTTAGTGTTGAAAGTATTACGAGTGGTAACATATTGATTATTAAATTGGTAGATAATAAGTTTGATAAGTACACAAAAATATAAAATGGAATAAGAAAGCATTCTGAAGTTAAGACACGACGCGTAATATGATCCGTTACATGTGTTCACGCTAATTATCGAGTATTCTCGCGAAAAAGCGCTGACTTTGAAAGTCATATATCAACACATAATATGCGCGAAAAATCATATATCTACACATTCACACAATTTACATAGACACAAAGTGCATCATGTGGGAATGGCTCCCACCAATAATTATCGAAAAAGGGGATGTCACACAACAGCCAATCAACCAACCAACTAGTCAATACGCAAATCAACAATATATTATAACTAATAAGATTTTCTTTTCTTATGTATCTGTGAATTAGCTTTTAAATAGTCAGATTGATTTACTTTTCAAAAGACTTCAAACCGCTAAATATTAGTCTGTATAGTACTATTGTCGAAGGTTGTCAAATATTATGATACTAATATTTTAACAGATTCAAGTCTTTTGAAAGAAATGTAAAATATATATTTAATGACCGACGCGGTGGCGGAGTGGTGGAAAAGCACCTCGGCCGGTCGCGCAAGTTAAGCAGCACTGAGCGCGGTTAGTACTTTGATGGGAGACCATTCTCATGCGGCTTTCATAATCGGTTAGGTGTTTTTTCACATTCCACAACGCGAGCGGGAGATGTGGAATGTTCTGTTTCGGTGTCATAGCCTACGCAATGTGACTTTGACACCCAAACAGAATGTTTCGAAAACACCGGGCCATATCGATTTTGCATTTATTAGATACTGATTTTGCTCTGTTTTGTTCTTATTCAGCACTGATTCTGTACAATTTCAATACTGTTTCTGCGTTGATTTAGTATTGATTCGTTACTGATTTTGTACTGAATTATTACAGATTGATAAAGATTTCATAAAGATTTTATACTTATTTCAGTGTAGAATCAGTACTGAAGCCATACGGATATTTTCAACGGAGATTAATGTATGTCGATTTTACTCGGATTCAGTCGAGAATATGTGCACTATCGGATATTGTTTGAGATTATGTGAGTGAAATCTATCGGATGTATAACGGTACATTAAAGTTTTTTTTAAATTCTTATATTTCTAACCTCCGCTATTTCATCTTTAAAATGTAAGATGAAAAAGAATGGTTGTCATATATTTACCAGTACCGAAAATCCTATAAAATATTGTTGGAATTTTTCTTATTTGACCCCTACCCCTCCTTCACCCCCCTCCCTATCAACCATTAAATGGAGGATAAATAAAAATTGGTTGTTATTTGGTTATTCACCGTAACCGAAAATTTACATTAAATTTTTTTAAATTCTTATATTTTTAATCTCGCTCTTCTTACATATTTTAAACAGGGGATAAAAAAAATTGATGTCTTATAGTTATTTACCTGACCGAAAACTCCTATGAAATATTTTTTAATTTTCTATTCTAATTTTCTAATTAGTATTCTAATTTTTACCCCCCCCCCCTTCCCCTTCCTCTTACCTCCCTTATCTATCATTACATGTGGGATAAATAAAAAGTGGTTGTCGTGTTCAGCGTTAATCCTTCCACTCCATACATACGCTTAATTCTTGCAACTTGTGGATTCCGGATATCGGGTACCGCCCGACGGACGCCGGTCACCGGATTTTCCGGTCCGGATTTCTTTTCGAATATATTTTTGCCACTGATAGTTTTCCGAAAATTACTTTTTCGAATAATAGTTTTTTCAAAGGACCACTTTTTCGGAAACCAATTATTCAAAAAAATATTTTTCAAAAACCTTTTTTTCGAATAACTATTTTTTCGAAACCATTTTTTCGAAATACCACTTTTGATTAATTCTAGCTATATGGAAGGGTACGTATCCGGACTATCGTCTATAATTGTATATTATTAATGAATTCATATTATTAATTAATATTAACTCTTTATAACCCATTTTATGTTGAAAAATTGAAAATTTCCTTTTTGTTGAAAATAAAAAGCGAGTTCGGACCGGTTTCCGTCGATAACCTGAGTTCACCACGCACCAACATATGTTCGACGAAGGTGCATTTTCATGAACTTTACTCTCATTTCCCTGAGTCCTCCGAAATGAGGAGCTTCAGGAGGAATAAAATGCCACCGAATTTCTCACTCAGTGAGAATACTGCCGACGCGATCCCAATCGAAATTCGATTGCTCGCAGGTAGCATGAAAATCAAGATCTGCACGGTAAAAGTCAGTCTCGTTGTCGCTTCACATTTCCGAAGGAATTCAACGACGACTGGAATATCTAGTAGCGCGGCTAAAAAGGATTCAGTCGTCATGTCTCCAACAACCTCCAAGTAAACGGCCTTGGTACACGTGTACACAAATGCGACGATGTACCCCTTTGTTGTTAGAATTCCTCGACCTTTTGAGGAAATCACAGAAAATGGCCCAGCGTAATTTCCATCCGTCCGCGAGAAGGGTTCCGCCGGAACAACTCTCGCCGCAGGCAAAGGGGCCATTTCCTAATTAGTGGTGCTGGCTCGAGCTCGTGTACAAGAAGAGCGTGCAACCGTCACATTCCATCGGTAATCCATACTTGATGCATCATATAAGCATACATCAAGCGAAACCCTCCGTGCAAAGCACGTTGATGGGCCTAGGATATTATCAAGGTAGCCAGTGGACACCGACCATCAACTGCAGGAGGATGGCGTTCCGTTGGTGGAAGGCGAGAATTATGAAGGTGGCTGCCCACTCTCAGAATATAGCTCGAATCGATAAAAACACTCAGATCCTTCATTGACGGTCCCAAGGATTGAGGTGGATCTCGGGACAAACGTGTATCTATTCGGAGAACCAGGCAGACAGACTTAAACGGACGCAAAATAAGAAGGTGTTCTTCATTTTCTTTGCGGTAATGTAGGTACGGAGGGCTTTCGGCCGATGTCGGATCCATCGACGAGTGTGCGCAACAACGCGAAGTAGACGCCCCAAATCTGAGTAATGACTTAGAAGAGTCTCATCATCTTGCTGAGTCGTACAACAAGTTGTTTAAGTGTCCATGCTTGTTTGCGCCGACGTTGACGAGGGAAATCCGCATGAAGGCCATTGCGATTCTGGTGTAGTCATCCATTCTGGTCCGTTTCACCATAGTGAAAGCACAGTTAATGTTGTTGGCACTGCTTCTCACGTTACGATGTCAGCTGGGTTGAATTGCGTTGGGATGTGTCGCTAGACATTGGCAGGAAAGTACTCTTGAATATGGCTGATGTACACTACCGTCCATTAATATTTGGCCACCTAATATAAAAATAAGGTAAACTTTAACCTTTAGGATGCCGGACTAGTTCATATATGAGCCACCTGTGACCTTGACAACTACTCTAGAGATATGAGGTGTTTTTATGTATAAATTTTGCACATCAAAAATATCAATTTATAAGGCAAAAATGCCGGCAGTGTAAAGGTTAAAGTTTTGTTTCTACCGTAAAAAGTGACGTACAAAAAACAGTCGGGTACCATTTTAAAGCTTATTGTAATAGCTTTCAATAGGTTAATGGGATTAATACTAATATTCAAGCATTTAAATCTGCAATAAACAAATTATAGAAAATCATTTTTAGACCACTGTATATAATTTGATGCCGGTCTTTAAAAAATGAAACTATAAAAAAATTTTACCGGAAAAAATTGTAGCTTTTTTTAAGAGCTATCGATTGCTCTGTTTTTATTTTTGTAATTCAATTCTTACCAAAGTTATGGCAGTTTTTTCATAAACTTACATCTTTTTTCGCATCTGGATAACTTTAAAACATCAATAGATACAAAAAAATGTCAAAAAGGGAAAAAATGTAAAGTTTCACGTACAATATAAAAAAAAAGTTTGAAGTAATATGAAAAAAAAAATTTTTTCCCTTATTACAGATTTTTATATCCCTGTATATTATTTTTTTCCAATTATTATTTTATTTAATTTTATTAATTTATTAATTTATTTACTTATAATTGAATATTAAATTATTATATAGTTTATTATAAACTTCTTTGCAAATTTTCTTAAAATGTTCAAATTTTTGTGATTAATTACATTACATTTCTATTGTGTATAAATAGTTAATAAATTATGGAAAAAAATAAAATACAGGGATATAAAAATCTGTAATAAGGGAAAAATATTTTTTTTTCATATGACTCCTAATTTTTTTTATATTGTACGTGAAAAACTTTACATTTTTTCTCTTTGACATTTTTTTGTAACTATTAATGTTTTCAAGTTATCCAGATGCGAAAAAAGATGTAAATTTATGAAAAAACTGCCATAACTTTGGTAAAAATTGAATTACAAAAATAAAAACAGAGCAATCGATAGCTCTTAAAAAAAGTTACAATTTTTTCCGGTAAAATTTTTTTTATAGTTTCATTTTTTAAAGACCGGCATCAAATTATATACAGTGGTCTAAAAATGATTTTCTATAATTTGTTTATTGCAGATTTAAATGCTTGAATATTAGTATTAATCCCATTAACCTATTGAAAGCTATTACAATAAGCTTTAAAATGGTACCCGACTGGTTTTTGTACGTCAATTTTTACGGTAGAAACAAAACTTTAAAGTTTACCTTATTTTTTTATCAGGTGGCCAAATATTAATGGACGGTAGTGTAGCTGTCGATGAGAACTTTTCCGCAAGGTTCTGTCGATCAAAGCCAGTGTAACACAATCATAGAATCGGTCCAAATTTGGTACCAGTCTAAGGGAATTTCAAGCTCTAATGATCTGGAATGCACCAGTTGAACGGCTAAGAACGCTCTTCTGAGCTCCAATGGCGGTATCGTCATTCGGGGAGTAGGCAAAGTTGGCGGTCGTAGAGCGTAAATCGGTGTCAGTTTGGTTTTGGCAACAAGCAGATATGTATGTCTCGTACCATATATGTTAGGCAGCAGTAGCGTAGACAGCAGCGGCAATAGCTCGACGGCTTTCGTCGAAAAACCTGTGCAATTGGACGTTTGTGGAGGTTTTCGTAGAAATCCATCGAGGAATGGTAATGGTTTCGATCACTTTCAGTCCTGATTTGAATATTTCCCCTAGTTCTCTCATGGGGAGGTAAAGCTTCGTCCCAGTCAAGTCAGGCTCGCCAAAGGTCCTGCATCAACATCTTAGCAATTAGTACCGTCCATCCACATCGATCGGAAAGGTCAGACCACGGTAGTTAGAACTAATCTTTTGGCACTATGCTGAGTGCAGTTGGTATGAGGATACCAACTGATACCTAGCTCATTGATTGGTCCATCATTGGAGAATTGGGGCATTAGACACCCACTTTTTCAAGGGAAAACCTCCCGCTTTCAGAAGACTAATTATTTGGTCGCGTAGGGCTCGAGGCTGAGCAAGGTCGTCGTGGCCTGTGAGGATGTCATCGACAAACCAATCCTTCAACACTACTTGAATGACCTGTGGCCAGGATGCTCCGTGATCTATACGCAGCTACTGCAGAGTTCTCAGAGATAGATAGATAGGTAAGATATAAGTTTATGTGTACAATACAAAAATTTACGAATATTTAACTAAAAATAAATACTACATAAAGGCTTGTATAAATACAATCATTCACAATGATATCACAGTTTAAAATACCACAGTCGCAGAATAAACGCAAATACGGTGAATATCGCAGTAAGTCAGCAGATAAAATATAATACAAATAAAACAACTGTGAATGCATCTGTCAGTCACAATACTAAAATACAATTTAAAATTTAAAATTGGACGACACAATAAAGCAGTCATTCGTCATCACAATCTCACGTCATCTAACATCTTTAAATACATACATTCATGTGAAAATAAATAAATTATTAAATGAATGAATGAACGAGCGAACGAACGAACGAACGAATGAATGAATAAATAAACAGTACATTTAGATAAAACCTGTTCTAGTGCCAAGGAGTATCTTTGAGCCGCAGCCTTAAAACCCTTTAATGAGGCCAGGCCACAAATCTCTGTCGGTAAGGAGTTCCATAGATGCGCACCTTGCACTTGTAGGGAGCGTTTACCGGTCTCGGTACGCATCAGGGGAGGTACGAGTTCTCTTGTAACCCCCCTTCCCTAATACCGCAATACCGCAAACGTAACACACAAAAGGATTTTATAAGAACTGTAATCGGTTTCTAATCTCCTGCGAAGCATCCAGCATGACTAATGAACAATAATCTGTGTGGGGAAACAACAGCGCCTCGGCGAGTCGCTTTCTGAGAGCCGTGGTAGTGTACTTGTTAAAAACCGCATACTATAGACTACTCTATTTGTTTTATTTTGTGATATTATCTACATGTAACTTCCAAGATAGCTGTGAATCTACCATAGAATATAGCTTGAGTCTTGGAGGCGTTAAGTTTGATTGAGGCGCCCACAGCCCAATTCTGTATTTCAATTGCGATTCTCCGAAGCTATCCCCCACCCAGATCAGAGTACGGGAGTTACAATTAAACCTGCACATCATCTGCATACAAAACATGCTGAACACCCGCAGGATGAACTACGTCACGTAAGTCGTTAGTGTATAGGCAGAAGAGTAGGAGTCCCAGGACAGACCCTTGTGGCACTCCTAGGTTTGTTGTGATCCAGGAAGAAAAGTTACCGGATGAAACAACAACCTGCACACGAGATGAAAAGAAGGAATTTATTTACAATAAGGCAGACCTAGAGAATCCCATTTGCCTTAGACAGTCAAGTAAACGAGTAGGAGATATTGTGCCAAACGCCTTGCTAAAGTTAAACAACAGGAGTATTGTAACAAGTTTTCTGTCAATCCCTGTACGTATGTCTTCTGTCAACTTAAGCAAAACGGTTTCTGTTGAGTGGTATGGTCTAAATCCGGTTTGCGTTGGGTCCATAAACGAGCCTGACTGCAAAAACTCCTGAAGCTGGTTTAAGGCAATTTTCTCTAAAACCTTGGAAAGGAAACATAAGAGTGCAATTCGTCTAAAATCAGAAGGCGATGATGGTGTTTTGCACTTTTTCATTCAATAATATAAGCCTTCTGCCAAAGATTAGGGAAAATGTTTGTCGAAACAGAAGAATTAAATATTTTGACAAGAAAATTACCAGTAACAGGTAAGGACCCGACTATAAAACTTTGCGGTATGCCGTCCGCCTCACAAGGCTGTGAGGAGAAATGCGAGATATCCAAGACAACATCATTTATATTATTCTCTTTAAAGGAAAAACCTACATTTGCAGCCTGTTCAATTATTACAAATTTCGCAGCTCTTCACAACCGCTGATATATTATCACAGAACCATCCCAGCGCAAGCTCAATGTCAATCTCAGCAACATGAAAAGGCGACCAATATAAAGCAAATATTGAAGATCATTGGCAGGAATATTTTTAAAATCGCGGAAAGTAATAGTATTTGTAATTGAGTTATTATCACCGACAAAAATTACATCTAGCCAAGTACCCGAGGTAGAGGTGAAATGCGTGGGTCCATGCTGAACAAGTTGCAAAGAAAATTCCGCTGATAAAGTGCGAACGAACTTAGCATCATTACACTCCTTGATTAAGACTAAATTTGCGTAGATTATTTAAAAAATCTGATTCACCCACAAAGACAATCTTTGGTGACCGATAGATAACGGCAACAAATACAGGAGGCGAATCACGCTCTTAAATGCTGCATAAAATATATTCAGGTATGCGTGAATATATTTTATGATATATTCAGAGAGATTTTATGATTTACTCTAGAGAGAGACACAGAGAGAGAGAGAGAGAGAGAGAGAGAAAGAGATTGATTGATTGATAACTGTATTTATTTGTGCCAAAGTTTACAAAACCAAATGGCACTAAGTTAACATATAAAATATTAAAACAAACAATAATAACTAAGAATACAGGAAATATAAAATATAAAATATACAAAAAGAAATATAAAGAATAGAATATCAAGTACATAAAAAGTATAATAGAATAAAATTTGCAAAATTCGCAAGATAAAAAGTTATTACAATGTACATTTATAAATATATTAGCATCATCGCAAATCATAAACGCAACTTAAATTAATAAACTACTAGTCATATTACCTCGGTCGCTAACGCTCCCTCGGTTGAATCACATTTTAGAGGCTAGACGTTGATTATAAAGTGTAGTCTTAAATTTATTATTAGTTTATAACAAATAAATTTTAAACGATTTTGATACAATTATTTTATTTTATTTTCAAACTAATTTTTTTCATGTGCTTTAAACATTAATTAAAATTTATTGTTATATTATTAAAACAAATAAAAATAAATTATAAAATATTTTATTTTAAAAAATATATACAATTTATTCCCTTTACTCATCATGATATTTAACTATAAAAGTTTATTTTCGAATGTTGGTTCGTATTATTTTCTCTCTCCATTTACAGGATTGAGACTGTCATATAATGAACGTAAATATAATACGTATTAAAAGTTTCAAATATTTGATTTTCTAACATATATATATTTCAAAATTATGTATGCTATAATACGTAAATATTTTAAAATTGCTAAAAATATACATTCCAATATGGCTGCATTTAAAATAAAATAAATAATATAATATCCCTACTAAAAATTATCACGTGATTATCACGTGGATAACTACGTGATTATCACATGATAATTTTTAGTAGGGTTGGCATCTTGTATATTCGTTATTATAGGTAATAATGATTTTGTAATTTTTTGTTTCATTAATATCTAAATAAAGTTCTAAAATAAAGTCACTTTTTGCAGACAATGTATTTTAACAATGTCTATCAAAATATTTTAATTGATATTTAATTAATGCTATATTAGACAATTAATTATTTTAAAATTTGTATATTTTATAAATAGTTTTGCCAATAAAATGTCGCTTAATGCAGACAACTAATATTTTATTATTTGTTTATTTCTTAAGTAATGAAATGTTAAAATGTTGCTTGATGTAAATAATGTATACTTGAAAAATATTCTTTATTATACATAATTTTATCAACCAATTTTGTCTGATGCTTATATCTTATTATTTTATAATTCGTTTGTCTAATAAGTCGACCTTAAATTGATTTTTAAAAATAAAAAAACCTATTTAAGTATCAAACACTTCAGAAAAAACTATATTCGTTGTATATATTATTGCATTATTTTTTAAATTACTCTCATTTATATTAAGTATATCGCCGTGAGTATCATTGACGATTTCGAAAATTTTATTTTCAGAAATTTTTCATCTGTAACTCTTGATAATGCAACATATAATTGACCATGACTAAATACAGGTCTTGGTAAATATAGACCTACTTTTTTAAATGATTGACCTTGTGCTTTATTTATGGTCATAGCGAATCTTGGTCTAATAGGATATTTTTTACCTGTTATAATTTCTCCATATATAGTGTACTGTTTTAAACTGTAATCATGAGCCTGGTACCTTTACATAAACCTCCATCTAAATGCAAATTCCTAAGTAACTTAACGATCATTCCTTTTTTTAATACTAATTTATGCGGTGGTAAATCATTTGGTATTTATGAATTTATAAAATCTATTGTTATTGCTTCAGCAAACTTATTATTTTCATCACTAGTAATACTATCAATGCTTAAATATATCTTACCGCCACCTTCAATTCTTTCAATTATTTTTATTGTTGAAGTATGTTATTTTTATTTCGTCATTTCGTCTATGATAAATTGGATAACTATTAAGAGATGTTTGTGTTTTAGTACTAAAACATTTTGGAAAATTTTTTGTACAATATGTTTTACTTCCATCTATACATACACTATTTTTATTCTGAATTCTACAAGGACCATAAATCATATTTTGTTTTACTAATTCATATAGTCTCAGAAATTTATTTTTATCAGGAATTGCTGCACATATGATATTATCAGTTTGATCTGTATTTCGAATTTTGTTTAGTTCAGTTAACCATAATAACATATGAGTGTGGGACAATCCTCGTTTTTGAAATTCTCTAACATAAATGTAAGAATTAACTTGACCAAGAATTTCGTGTTTCAATAATTCCTCCATTAATACCTTTACTTTTAGGTCAAATACATGCACTATCAGATCTGGTGTATCAAGCGTATATTTTCACATTCTAATAAATTTTCTGTAATCTCTTTCCATTTAGGATTGCACATCATTGTCAGAAAAATGTCTGGTTTTCCATTATTTTGCATTATGGTTATTGCATCCAAAAAGTTCTGTTGCATCGCTGTAGGACTACCTATATAACTAGTCAGTAGTATAACCATTTTATCAATAGAAACATGTTTATTATTATTTTTATTGTTAAGTTGATCCATTAAACCTTTATATCGATCAGTTCGTACTTAATTTATGCTGATCTTTTCTAATAAAATACAGACGAGTTTTTTCAACTTTAGACCATGAGTTTAGGATAAACTGGTTTGATAAACTTTTGAGATTTAAACATGGATTAAATTCTTTTCGAATTCTAAATCTATATGAATAATATTGCAAGGCAGATATATTATTATATTTCTTTTCATCTGATAAACTTTTCATACATGGTTCCCAACCTGAATCACCGAAAGGAAATATTAATGGATACACCATTAAGTCAATGTCTTTGTGTATAATTGCAATTGATTGAGGTTTTTTTCCTTTTTGAAAAATACATATATCTCTGTTAGAAGGTGGTTCGCTATTTTCTTCAACATAGACGATAGCAACTTCATTACATACTGCTATTTGCGATTTGTTTTTTAATGCTTTCTCTCTAGTTAAATACATTTTAATTTCTTGAATTGGATGATCTAATCTTATTGAACGTTCATGTTCTTCGTGTTGAATTTCATGCATCATTTTATAAGCACTTGCAAATGGATTTATGTCACGTAATATACTATCTAAATCTTGCATTAATTCCTTGTCTAAATTATTTTGATTTGACTGAAACAACCTGTATTCGTTTGCTATTGGATTATCAAGTATATACAATTGGCCAAATTTGGGACGATCTAATTTATTTGGGTGTAAAGCATATGTATCATGATATATTTGTCCACATATTTTTAATAATTGTGGTCCAACAGTAGAAAAATGTGCTAATTTAGCACCAAAACTTGCAAATGCTAATAAATTGTCGTAAATTCTGATATTTTGTCTAAAATTCTTATCTTTGTTACTTTGTCCCAATAAATATTTTGTTAGATTTTCAGGATAAATATTATAATTTTCAAGTTTTTTTATTTCTATGACAACAATCAGAATACCTATTGTCTTGTTTAATTTAATTTTTAAAATGTTTTGCTTCACAAAATACACATTCATAAATTAATTTGCCAAGGTAATTGCACTCAATAATAGATTCATCGAAATCCCATTCTTGTGAAAATGAGCTATAAATAGGATTCCTACGTAAAATATCTTTTTAAATGTTTTTTTTATATTTTACCGAATTTTTTATAAATTTTCCTTTTCGTTCAATATCATTTAATTTGACTTCGGTACATATTTGGTTTATTAACTCGCTCTTAATTTTTGTTATTTCTATTCTTTCATTCTTTTCTAATTCTTGAGATGCAGCCTTGATTATTTGTTTGGGCTTATTCTATTTACTTTTTCGGTTTTTATTTTTAAATTTTCAATTTCTTTAACTTCATATAGTTTATTTCTAAATTTACGTTTTTGTTCTGCTTCAATTAATTTCTGTTCTTCAGTCATTTTTTTCCTCTTTTGGCTTTTCATTTTTGAAATTTCATTTTTTCTATTAAAAGATTGTGATTTTCTAAAATTACGTTTGCGTTCAGCTTCAACTTATTTCTGCTTCTCAGTCATGTGTTCCCCTTTTTTGATCTTTAATCCTGAGATTTCTTACTTTGTATCTATAGATTAAGATGCACTAAAATTTCTTTTGCGTTTTGCTTCCGCTAATTTCTGCTCCTCAGGCACCTGTTTTCTTTTTTCACTCTTTATTATTGAGATCTCTTTCTTTGTATCTACAGATTAAAATGCTCCTAATTTTCTTTTGCGTTCAGCTTCAGATGATTTTTGCTCTCCATTCATTTGTTCTCTTTTCTTCCTCTTTATGATTGCAATTTCGTTCTTTCTATCTTCAGATTGAGATTCTCTGTATTTACCTTTCCGTGCAGCTTCAATTAGTTTGTGTCAATTATTTCCTTCAATTATTGATACATCATTATGTCTATCTTCAGATTGAGATGTTCCAAATGTTCGTTCTCGAACTAATTCATGCGTTTTTAATGTTTTACTTCTGAAATTTTTTCTTGCATTACATTTAACTGTTTAATAAGTTCAGTTAAACTTACTTTCGATAATGATACTGATATATTTTTAATTTTGTTATCTTTATTTAATTCTTTATCATGCAAGTTTTTCATATCTAAACGTTTAATTTGTAATTTTAACTTGTCTGCAAAAGTGATTTGTTTTGTTTTCTCGAAGGTAGGATTATAATTTTCGTAATTTTGTATCGTAATTAAGTACACATTTGTTCCTTTTTAATGTTTACTATTTACTGGCGTCGTGCATTGATGAAGTTAAATTACAGTACTTATTTTATAAATAAATTGCTGAATAAATATTTATGGCATTGTAAAAAATAAGTTTTGATGTTAATACGGAGTATAAATTTGAAGCTGAAAACAATGAATCGTAACATTTTTACTTTTTAATCATTTGCACAATAATTTATAGTTTTTTATTTAAAACAGTGGAAGCTGAAGCATCAACTGTAATATTTCAAACTTTATTCAGTATCAAATATTTATACAAATTTAGCATTTTAAAAGTTTGCTAAAAATGTTAAAGTCAATAATTATGCCATAGCATACTTACATAAAAAAAAAGAAAATGTACATGCCTTTCTACTTAAATCTGCAAAAAATATTGTCACTTCCTGGAGACGATGTCCAGGTGGTCAGGGTAACCTTCAGGTTATCCTGACATCGTCCACAGGAAAGTCTATATGCGTTTCTACTTGAATTTGCAAAAAAAATAGTCACTTTCTGGAGACGATGTCCAGGTGGTCAGGGTGACCCCACCCCTATCCCTCCACCCTCACCCTCACCCTGACCTCTTCACCTTAACACATTTACCCTTATACACATACATATGGGTGGTTCTCTGTGACATCGAAGATGAAAAAAATAAATATTGCTATAACTGTGGAAATATGTTTTAGAGGTATCCAGTAGTTCTCCTGAATTTTTTCAGATTTTTTCTGGGCCATTATTTTAAGTTACAGAGAGTCAAAGTTGACATTTTAGCACTTTTTTGCATTATATGCCCATTTTCATGAATTTTTAGCTCCCAGGGAATGCATTTTTCACTAAAAACATAAGTATGACTTTTTTTGTAAAATTTTCCGAACTTTTCATTAAAAATACTTTTAAAGACATAAATGTATGCTGTCACACTCTTGTAAGCCATTTAAACCTTAAATAGTGAAAATCAGCAATTCTGCTCCGGACCATGGTAACCTAATACTGTCTAAAAGGTGTCTTTTTATAGTCAGAAACTGCCTAAAAATTTCCAGAGTGGGTCTAAATCATTAAGATAACTTATGGTCAAAATATCCGGGAAAAGTGCCCGCAATATTAATAGAAATGTATATTTTTTGCATTATAACGATGAATCTATTAGCATGATCATTGCAAAAAAATTTGTGCACTTACCTTGGAGTGGTAGAAAAGTATGTTCAATTGTTTCAGTATCCATCTAATCCCCTGTAAGCTGCTAAAAATACAAATATTATTATACAAATGTAAAAAATTAATTTTTAACCATTTATAATGCTGAATTTTTAGTTTTACATCCCTTACAAGAATTATAATACTAATCTGAAGGATTACTATAAAAGTATCAACATTATTATTATTATTATTCAGCAATACATTGTTTAGATTTCACAAACTTGTCACTGTCACGTTATCATATTATTCATTATAATTATATATCCGATTTATTTATATATCTTTTGTATTAAATACGTATATTCAGTTATTGTAATAATGATGTTTATATATTTATAGTAATCCTTCAGATTAGTATTATAATTCTTGTAAAGGATGTAAAACTAAAAATTCAGCATAATAAATGTTTAAAAATTAATTTTTTACATTTGTATAATAATATTTGTATTTTTAGCAGCTTACAGGGGATTAGATGGATACTGAAACAATTGAAGATACTTTTCTACCACTCCAAGGTAAGTGCACAAATTTTTTTGCAATGATCATGCTAATAGATTCATCGTTATTATGCAACAAATATACATTTCTATTAATATTTCGGGCACTTTTCCCGGATATTTTGACCATAAGTTATCTTAATGATTTAGACCCACTCTGGAAATTTTTAGGCAGTTTCTGACTATAAAAAGACACCTTTTAGACAGTATTAGGTTACCAGAGTCCGGAGCAGAATTGCTGATTTTCACTATTTAAGGTTTAAATGGCTTACAAGAGTGTGACAGCATACATTTACGTCTTTAAAAGTATTTTTAATGAAACGTTCGGAAAATTTTACAAAAAAAGTCATACTTATGTTTTTAGTGAAAAATGCATTCCCTGGGAGCTAAAAATTCATGAAAATGGACATATAATGCAAAAAAGTGCTAAAATGTCAACTTTGACTCTCTGTAACTTAAAATAATGGCCCAGAAAAAATCTGAAAAAATTCAGGAGAACTACTGGATACCTCTAAAACATATTTCCACAGTTATAGCAATATTTATTTTTTTCATCTTCGATGTCACAGAGAACCACCCATATACATATAAAACATAATAAAAAGACGCCCAATGGTGAATGTCGGACGCCGGACGCCGAACACCGGACACTTTTGAGGTAAAATTTTAATTATAATAAGAAGATAAAATAAGAAGATAAGATAAGAAGATAAGATAACAAGCGGAGATGCATTACTGTAAGTGTAATTAGAGAGAAACGTGCAAATAGAGTATATCGTCGGCTGAGTGGAAGAACAGTCTATCTCGGAACCAGCTTGGAAAACGCCCTATCTCGAGATCCGCTTGGAAAACGCCCTATCTCGGAACTTGCTTGGAAAACGCCCT
This sequence comes from Theocolax elegans, assembly GCA_026168455.1. Classification (NCBI taxonomy): domain Eukaryota; kingdom Metazoa; phylum Arthropoda; class Insecta; order Hymenoptera; family Cerocephalidae; genus Theocolax; species Theocolax elegans. Next base: position 48,991,124 of record CM047427.1, read on the forward strand.
ATCTCGCGATCCGCTTGGAGAACGTCCTATCTCGCGCCTCGGTTAAAGAACGCCCTATCTCAAATAAAATTTTTCGCTTTCAAATTTTGTAGTGGCACCACTGCGCAACTTAAAAATTCTAAGCTTAAAAATCTCATCTGTTCTCTCAACTTTTTTTTAACCTTTATTAACTTGAAACATTTTTTAAATTGCACACAGGTCGGCTGATATAATAAGAACTCGCTACATCGCCGCTGATAGATAGATAAAGTCAGAGAAGTCTCCCTTTCTCTGAGGAGTCCCGATGACGCCTAAACAATTTTCGGACAACATTCCGGGAAAAATCCAATCATTAATATCTCATTGAAAACCTCAATTAAATGTGGAATTATTTGCGATTCTAAAAGTTTTAGCATTTTTATTGATAACCTATCTGTCCCCATAGCCCTCGACTTAGCTCTACCAAGAACACGCTGAACTCCTCTAGGATGGATAGTGTCAAACTCAAATCTAGCAGGAGTAATACGATCATTATCATTCGCCAGAAACAATGAGTCAAGAAAAGATGGAGGAAGAGGTGCAAGACGATTCGAAACAGATGCATAATGGACATTCAATTGCCGAGAGGTAAAAAATTCTAGAGGTGATGAACCCAAATTAGCACCTAATCCCAACCCTTTCAACTTTCTCCATTTAGCCCAAGGATCTGTAGCATTCAACAATTTATCAGAAAGGTACTTGTATTTGTTGCTCTCAAGCATATTAGAGACTCTATTTCTTAAAATCTTATACCTCTCATAGTCATCAATATGTCGTGAGACTTGAAAAGTCTTAAATGCCGAGTATCTAGATTTGATCAGATTCCTGATCTCAGTTGTAACCCATAGCTTATACTTATTCCAAATGACTACTAGCTTACAAGGTGCTAGTTCATCAAATGTGGAGAGGGCTGATGCCGAAAGATGAGCAATCAGCAACGAGATAGACTGAGATCTATCATCGTAAGCCGAAACATGTATATGTGAAGATGGAAATGAGAAAATATTAGCTGGATGAAAATTATGAGAAATATGCGAATTAGATGAAATGGAAAATAAATTAGATGATGACATGTTAAATAAATTTGGTGATATGGCGAATAAATTAGGTGATGACATGGTATCCGAAATTAATGAATTTACATTATGAGAGATGACTTTATGAGTAATAGAGCTATGATCAGATAATCGCATGCTTGTAACTATGTTTGAACTTATATCTAATGACAACAACGGACTAAATACATCTGATTGGTGGTCAGGCAAAACCCTTTGACTAGAGGTTGGAAATCTACTCCGTGGATAATGAAAATATCAATCCATATTAAAAATATTACTAAAAACTGAATCCAAATCACGACGGCTGATCCCCTCCAAATTTCGCGTCCAATACCTCCTCACCGTCGTTGGCTGTCTAATAATTTACATATAAATTGTGATAGAATCATGGCCCGCCGCAAAGGGGACCGATGACTTCACAAATTTAAAATGAGGTACCGGCTCACGAATAAGGAAAAGATCAAGCCATGTATGAGATGTGCCCACTTACGTGACTGCATGATGAGTCGGCTCCGAATCAATTAGAGTAAGGTTCAGAGCTGATATGTTTGCCCTCATCATGTCCGCCGCACCGCCCACTGAGAGAGAGAGAGAGAGAGAGAGAGAGAGAGAGAGAGAGAGAGAGAGAGAGAGAGCGAGAGAGATATGGAGAGCAGGATTCTCCATATATTGCAATCAATATCTCGCTCATCCACCCATATTTGACGGAACATCATGCGCACATCAGCACAAAATACAAATCGATGTCATCGCCACCTGATGATAACGTGAGTTAAATCCACTTGGAGTTTCGGTCCTGAAAATATGGCATCGTTGAGACTGGCCGGTCGAGGTCAGACGAGATGCGTTGAAGTGGGTTGGTGGACCCACAACGCCTCTGATGGACTGAATGAGTGTTGCAGCGAGTCGTCGGGCAAGTTGAATAGTCGAGAGACTTATTTTGGAGCATGCGTCAATTAGCTGAATAACGGAAGTAGGAAGTATTGAAAGTTGTAACGATGATGAGGGCGAGTCTCCTAAAGAACAGGCTGCGACAGTCGGGGGTCCTCCCATGGTTTCTTGGCCGCGACTGCTACTTCATCGATGGATATTCTGCGTTTTCTTTCTCCTGAGTGGAGTAACGTGTGATGTCTACTCTGGCAAATATTGCAGGTCGACCGAGATGCACAGCCATTTACTGAATAACCAGATCATAAGCAATTGTAGCATAAGTGCCACTCAATTACTGACTCTCTTCGTGTGGATGGGCCGAGCTGTAAAAATTGGGTACAACGGCCGACGTAGTGAGAACTTTTGCATTGAATGCAGCGCACAGAGTTATTATAAGTGGCAAAAGTCTTGAGTGCACGTGGGTGTCCAGTCAAGGAGTACAAATTAGCTAATGGTATACAAAACGATCTTGAAGCCTCCACTGTTGTCGAGGAGCGATATCGTCGCTGCAAAAATTCCGAGAGTACCGCGTAAGAAGGCATCGAAGGCGACTTAATGGAGTGAGTGTTATCAGCTCGCTCGATTTCTTCCTCCCACGATCTGCGGGTCCTCGAATCCATGCACATCGCGGCGATCAAGACGAACCAATCGTCCCAAGATTCAAGTGGTCTACCTAATGCTCGAAGGTGGTCTCGATAGCGCTCTAAGAAATCCATTAGTCTTTGGAGCCCAGACTCTGCTTCAGTGTGTAGGTGCTTGAGATTGAGTAGCAGATCTTGAACATATAGTGGTGCTCATATCGGTTATTTGAAGAACATCTAAAGCGGCTTTGGCATCACCCTGTACATGAGATTTTAGATAAAAAAATCGTTCTACATCGCTCAGTTGTTTATCTTCATGTAATAAGCACCGGAAGAGATCGCGGAACGATTCCCTATTTTCTCTTTTTCTAGAGAAGATGGAAATGCTGATTCGGGGTAAGCGGGTAATGGCGTTTGAGGAGGAGGGTTGAAGAGTCGGCATTGATGCAGCAGGGGGTCCCAGTTTAGTTTTTTCGTCAAAAATATACGATCAAGCATCAAAGTAAATTAATTCAATTTCGGCATATGAATTGCGCACATTGTGGTCAAGGCTATCGTCCGAGATGGTGATGCAACAAAGAAGTCCGAGGTGGTTGCTTGGAAGTCGGACCAATAATTCTACAAAACCTCGAGCCGAGCTTGGAGAGCGCCATACGTCTAATACGTTGAAGGTGTACCAAGTATAGTGTTTGTGAATAGACGGATAACATACGATAAAGCTTGTTGTGCGATCGCTAGGAGTGGTCCATTGATATATCCAAGAGATCCAGCAATTAGTACAGATAACCCTGAATACCTCAAATATTTTCGAAATATTTGAGAATTTTTGGAATACCTTATTACCTCCCATAGACGTCTACATTATTAAAAATATTCATTTTTAATAATTTTTTATTTTATTCTGACATACATATGCACTCATAAAAATTAACCTATAAAGTCCGTAAATAAATTTATAAATTTTGCTAAATCAGTCGTTACACGCGGTGATGTCGGTCTCTGACTAGCGAATATGCCGATTTGACAATTGTTAACTACTCCCATATATGCCGAATCTAAAGCGCGTCCATCGCTGATTGGCCTGCGACCCTCATACGGTTCTAGAGTATTCGCGAGTCCATATTCTTTTGAGTCTTTATAAACCCGTGAATGCATCATCAAACGCCTTTAGTCTTCATTTTGTTCTTGAATCTTGTGAGACTCGTGTTAACAGCAAGCGAAGTGCCCGTTGGTTTCGGTTCCGGCTTAAGTAAATTCTGAAATTCATATACGAGATTTAAAGTATACAAAAGTTTAAATTAACCGTAATAATTGCAGTTATCTTGGAATACATCGAAAATTCCCGAAATGTCGAAAAATCCCCCGTATTTAGCGCAGATATCCCGGAATAACTCACAAATTTCCGAAATTTCTAAGAAAGCCTATAATTAGTACAAATAATCCCAAATACATTCAAAATTTCCGAAAAATCCGAGAATTCCTAGAAATTTTCAAAAATTGTCCAAGAACTCCCGTTATTATAGCAGATATTCTGGAGTAACTCAAAAATCGCCGAAATATCCAAGACATCCCATAATTAATACAGATATCTCGGAATACCTCAAAAATTCTCGAAATATGCAATAAATTCAGTAATTATTACATATAACCTTGAAAAATCTAAATATTTCCGATATATCCGAGAATTCCTGGAAAACCATAAAAATTTCCGAAATATCTAAGACATCCCGTAATAAGTGAAGATATCCCTGAATATTTAAACACCTTACCTTTACACGCAGCTAATTCCACTGGGTCAAGTTTTCCATATGGTTCTTATCCTTTCTCACTTCTTCTACTTTGAAAACCTGTTTTCGTACTTATGAGCAGGCCATTAATAGAAACTACCAGTGTAAGAATGTTCGAAGCTAATTGACTTGATGTCTTCGAAGTGTTTAGCACACCTGTGTATTCATTCTCTGACAGCCATCATGATATGATACTGCAATAAATACATTAAAATGTTATTATGGTAAGTAAAGACATCATTATTGGTTAGAAAAAAATACTAAAACAATATATTTACCCGTTTCATGTTATCGGATGTTCGACAAGTACCAATTGCTGATCATATCCAATCGGTACTGATTGTTTAGCTTCAGTGAGTCTTTTAAACATCTCTAAATAAAAAAAATTGATTAATGATTCATTATTCATTCATTAAAATATTGTCAACTTTAAATTGTTAATGAATGATGTTACTGTCTCTCTCTTTTTTGCTTTCGATGACAAAAAGCTGAAAATCTTGATTTAATTGTAGTAATGCTTTGTGCTCATTATCCTTTTATTATTATTCTACATATTTTTTTTGTAAGACTCTTTTTGTCTCTTTAAATCTTGAGTTCCTTTTCTATATATACTTCTAAGTCATGTTGAAGCTTTGAAATTATTTCCTTTAATACTTTCAGTTCTACATCTTTTTCTTTCGTACAACTTTTCAAATCTAACGTTTGATTTTTAATACTCGTAAGTACGCTACGTCCTTTTACCATGCTCTAAAAAATATCATAAACATATATAAATATATATGAATATAGACTTAATAATAAATAATATAAAAACGTACATTGAAAGATCAAATGTAAACAATTGTTATATCACAAATCATTCAAAAACAAAACGAAAGAAATCTTAGATAACTAAAGGTAATAAAAAAAAAAAAAATAACTAAAGGAATCATGATATCATGCAAAAGAAAAGAACATGTTTATAACATATGGAAGTTAGATAAAAATAATACAGTAATAATAAGTTATACAAAAGTAGTAAAAAATAATAAGTTTTGATAAAAAAAATTATAAAGGACAGATTAAAGATGTGCCAAAATGTATCAAAATGTATCAAAATGTATCAAAGTGTATCAAAATGTATCAAAATGTATCAAAGTGTATCAAAATGTATCAAAATGTATCAAAGTGTATCAAAATGTATCAAAATGTATCAAAATGTATCAAAGTGTATCAAAATGTATCAAAATGTATCAAAATGTATCAAAGTGTATCAAAATGTATGAAAATGTATCAAAGTGTATCAAAGTATGCCGCTACTCGAGCGAAAAGCTACATCTATATACACTTCGGCACACTGGCACATTTTGGCATATTTAAAATTTCCACTGGGGTAGGGGGAAAAGCCCCACTGCGCGCTGCGCGCGCCAACCCCCCGCGTGCTTCGCATGAGAATCTAGAAACTTATAAGGCACGACCGCTACAGCTCGCGCGTCGTTAAGGTATATCTTGTTTGTGTATTTTTGGTAACCCGTAAATCTTTGGCATGGATGTATCAGTCTGTGTAATTTCATTATTGGTATTTCTTATCCAGCAATTCTAATTCATTCCAATTTTTCATTATCTTTTGTGTATCCTTTTGGAGTTTGATTAATGGATTATTTTTTATTTGACAATACGTATTTATTTATTTATTTTATTTATTTATTCAACCAGAGTAACATATACACTACATAATTTTGTACAATGAACTGTACGCAATTATCCAGCAGAGAAAAATGTTTTACGTTACGCTGATCCGGACTTAAAACTAAAGTAACTAAAACTAAGTTAGAGTTGGTCAATGAGACAATCAAAAACCAACTCTTTACTATAAACTAACTTAACCTAAATTATGAAAATAAATAACCGTTTATAGAATTTAAATTTTACAACTGTATATATTTAATACAATAATGTATAAAAATTAAATTAGACTTGTATCAGTATGTTACTAAAATAACAGGATGAAGTCCTTAATTTACTACATTTATTTGAAATATGAATTGAATAACTTTAAAATTTCTACCAATATCTAACAAGCATTGATCTTGCCGTAGTGAAGGTCCGTATAGTCGCATTTCTGTCTCTCGCGTATAATAATCTTTCCATATTTTTCAATCTGGCTGGACAAGTTAGTCCAACTGCGCACGTGACTCTATAGTGTGGGAACATTTCTTTATGCTGGTTCGATGAATCACATTTACCCGAGGATGTGAAGACAATATCATCTATGACTACTAGGTCCTTATGTTTGGGTTGTTGTTTTAACGGATACATGGAATTAGTAAAAGTTTGAGTGCCACGAATACCTCTATAAAAATAAAATATTGCCTTATTCGATCCAAGATAATTAAGATCTCCATATTTCATACGATAACTGTTTGATTGCATTATTGCGCTTCTTGGATGTTCCACTATTTTACTATTCATTGCTTTAATATTATTCTTTTCAGCCATGCTATCAATCCTAGAGAAAACAGTCTCAATTGGTGCATATTTGTTTATTACCGGTTCACTCTTATGTTCCAGTGTATTACTATTCCGTTTTACAAAATGTGTGTGTTTGAGCCCTTTTAGTCGCGCATTAATACAATAATCACAATTCGCTACAATTTCGTGCAGATTTATGTTTTTTCCAACAAATATACCAGGTGTACTATGATTTTCCATTTCGCTTTGATTTATTAATACATTTGCAAAGTGAGTAATTATCAGATTGATTTTTGTCGGTAAGTTTTTCATTTTTTTTCAGTTATATTCTGATATACGTCGATGTGATCGTTTATAATGAAGTATACAATTTCCCTTTGCGCATGTAAGAGTTCTAATATCCATTATTATTTTATCAAGTAAGGCATTAACATCCTCATGGACCTCCAATGTAGGATATGCCTCCCTGATAATTTTATTATTTAACTTACGTATTGTATCATGTATACCTATTAAATTCTTCTCTTGTAATAGTTGTTTTATTTGTTGGCAATCAATTTTTTTAACATTATTCATAGTTGTGCCTATATATTTGCTTTAATCCAGTGCTTCAGTTTATTTTCTAGACTAATTCTATTCTTTATTACTTTTAATTCGTTAGGTAGTTGATTAAAAATTCTGACAGCAGTAACGTAGTTATTTTTGTTGCCAATTGTTTTTGTGAATTGAGGAATTGGAATACTTTAATTCCTAGTTTTAGTACTTCTTTCTGTATAAATAATACTCATATTTGAGTAGTGATAGAAAACAGCTTCAAGGCAAAATGATTGTTCAATAGTTAATGGGTAGTTGTAAGTTAGAAATGTATTTTTACTAATTATTTTGAGTATTCTTGTTTGAAATTGCTTTATTAAATTTAAACTATTTTTATAAGCACCTCCCCATGCCAGTATGCCATATGTTGCTATGCTATAAAAAAGAGCGTAGTACAAAGTTAAGAGTTTATTCGTGTCCATGAAACTTGTAAACCTAGTAAAAACATATAATAAGTATTTAGTTTTATTGATTATAAGTTCGAAGAGTTTGTCCCATTTCATGTTAAAATCTAAAACTCAGCCGAGATATTTATAATATTCAACTCTTTTTATTTCTTTATTATCTATGTAAATATTCGCTTTATTAGGAACACTATCCTTGTAATTACCAAACGTAATGTATTCCGTTTTACTAATGTTTGAAGATAATTTGTTACTTGCCAACCAGATATCAACTGTTTTATGTTGTTTGTTCATATCCTCTTCAGCTTCTTTCCAAGTTTTACCTTCCATTATGATTACGGTGTCATCAGCATAAGAGAATATCATGTCTTTAGGTAGAGTTTCTAATAGATCATTAATGTATAACAAAAATGGCAAAGGACCCAATATTGTCCCTTGAGGTACACCAGTAGTAATTGCACTTTCTTCACTCTTAATGTTATTTATTTTTACCAATTGTTTACGATTTGTTAGATAGCTTTTTAGTAGTTTATATGCGCAACCTCTTATCCCGTACGAGTACAATTTGTTTAACAAAATACTATGATTAACTGTATATCAAAAGCCTTAGCGAAATCAAGGAACGTAGCAATAGTAGGTTTACTTTTATCCAAATTGATATAAATTTTACTGGTCAGTTGATGTATTGCATCTTTAGTTCCTTTATTCTTCCTGCAACCATGCAAACTGGTTTTCCGCTAATATATTATTCTTTTGTATGAAATAATATAATCTCTGGTGAATAATTTTCTATAGTATTTTTTGCTATATTGGAGATCAGTGAGATTGGTCTATAATTAGTAGGTTTGTATTTGCTTCCAGCCTTGTGTATTGGAATTACTTCAGCTTTTTTCAAAGCTGCAGGCCAGGTTGCTTTTTCGATACATAGGTTAAAAATATAACTTAGAGGTTCAAGTATGTGAATTGATATTGCTTTCAATGTTTTGACATTAATATTGTCAACTCCTCGAGTTTTATCCTTCATGTTTATTATGATTTCTTGTATTTCCGCAGGTGATGTAGGGCTCAAAAATATTGTTTTGTTGATAAATTTTAATTTTGAAGTATTACTTTCTTGCGGAATTTTAATATTATCGCTGATTTTCGGTCCAATTTGACAGAAGAAATCGTTAAAACAATTAGTTATGTGTTCAGGAATGTCTATCTTTTTATTCTTTTCATCCAGTATATATTCTGCTACATTGTTTTTTCTTTCATTTTTACCAAGTTTAGAATTTATCAACATCCAAAGTTTTCTGGGGTTACTACTATTCATCATAAACCTATTTTTCTCATAATTAATCTTAGCCTCCTTGATCACTTTATATAATATTTTATTGTAGTTCTTATATTTAACTTTTTTCGCCTGACTATTCGGATCATTTCTCCATGCCTTGTACAATTTTTCTTTTTTATTACATGACATTAAAATTGCTTTCGTTACCCAGTTATTCCTAGGCTTTAACTTATTACCACGATTATTGGTTATCACTTTACTAGACATTTCGATGCACGTACTTAACTTCTTAATTAGGATATCTATTGCATTATTTGGGTCCCTTACATTTACAACATTTCTCCAGTCCAAGTTCTTTGTTATATTCACAAGCTTGTTATAATCAATTTTATACAAATTAGATGTGTTTTTTTATACGTTAATATTTCATTAAATGTCACAAACAACGGATAGTGGTCCGTGAAAGTATTTGCGTTAAATTTTATAGTATTATTTTTATAAAAATGTTGTCAATGCATGTCTCTTCTGCAGGGTTATCATCGAAGCAAAGTCAATATTAAAATCACCTATTATTAGGTGATGTTTATATGACTTATTTGTATTAAGGAAATTATTCACATTATGTATGAATTCTGCCAATTACCAATGTCTCTGTTGTCTCAGGTATATCGAATTCCTGTCGGATATTAATTTCTCCATTTTATTTTTATAACTTTGAGTATGAATAGCAACCGTGACATTACCTTTGTCCGCGAATGTAAAAAATAAATTATTATTATTTCTTAAAAATTGTTTAGTTTTACTCAATCTCTGCGCAAACAGTCTGTCTTCATATTTAATATGTTTAGTTTTTTTAATATTATTTACTATGCAATCCACAACATTTTTCCTTATAAAATGAACTGTTTCATGTGAAAATTCTTTATATTCAAACAAGTGTTCAACATTCTTTATAGTTTCTATTACAGTATGTTATCAAGTCCGTTGAAAAATTATATTAATCTATAACCTCACAGTAGATGGCGCCAATAGTACATTCCAGCTATCATATTCATTTGCAAGTAAACTTTGTAAATTGCATTATTCAACACAAAATATGCAGACGATGCAGGAATATTTTAATCAGAATTTTTACAATAATCTTTTTGACAACAATTGCTATACACTTTCCATGCAATCCTTTTCTGCATTTTCATACGCAGACGATGCAGAAATTTTACAACTTAATTTTTACAAACATAATTTGACATTTATTACTACATTTTCCGTGCAATCGTTTTCCGCATTTTGATACGCAGACGATGCAGGAATTGTTACCAAAAAATTTTACAACAATTGTTTTGACAACTACTGCTATACACAATTCTATTGGATCGTTTTCTGCATTTTGTTAGGCAGACGATGCACGAATTATTACCAAATAATTTTACAATAATCGTTTTGGCAACTACTACTACATATTTTCCATGCAATCGTTTTATGCATTTTGATACGCAGGCGATGCAGGAATTTTGAATCCAAAATTATTACAATAATCAATTAAACAACAATTGCTAAATATTTTTACAATAATCAATTTGACAACTACTGCTATACATTTTTCATACAATCGTTGTTTGCTTTTTAAAACACTGACGATGCAGGAAATTTTTTTAAGTTCAAATTTTTGGGAAGAATTTTTTTCACTAACTTCTTTTAGTAAAACGTTTTTACAGTATCACTATGCTTTTCATGCATTCGTTTTCTGCATCTGACATGTTGTTCAATGCAATCATTATGTTAATTACCTTATTTCACCCAAATCTACTTAATAAAAATTTATATTGGCATCGTAGCTAAGTGCTAGGTGGTGTTGACATGGGCATCGCAAACAGTAGTTAGATGCAGGACTAGTTGGCTAGTAGACAGCAGATAAATAAAGAATCCATTGTCATCGCAGTGTGCACTTAGTGGAAGATTCTATGAATGTTGTAGTAATTTCAATCCTAATCCGACCACTGACAGGGATGTACAAATTTTAGGGATTACACTTTGACATTAACCTGGAAGTACTTAAAAAGTTTTTTTACATGTACTAATCATTTACACATATAAAAGAAAACCGATGCAGTAATTGAAGAGTAAGAACAGTAGCCTAATCTACAAACGCAACTCTCAAAATTACGGTCAACGGTTAATTTTTTACTCACAAGATAGTCCTACATCCTTCTCACATAATTTGATTGCACTTCTTTAGGTAGAAAATAAGATCTACATAATGGTTTGGCGTTGGGTATTATTTCCAAAGACAGTAATATGTATGCAATCAAACATTACCTTTATTATGTGTATGCAAGGAGTACCTGAAATGTCTCGAATATGGACTGCTTAATTACTAATATAGACAAAAGACAGTGCATTAATTGAAGTACTTATGATTGGTAGATGATTAGTGGACGTAAATAAGGACAGTAACCAACCAACAGGTAGAGATCCTATGGCTACTGTAACAAGCAGTTAGATAGAAATTCCATTGCTATTATAGACAGCTGTTTGAAGTCCAATTGGCAATTGTATTCAGCATTAGCTCAAGGATACAATGACATCATAGGTCTACTGTTTATTTGAAAATTTCATGCGTGTCATAGCTATCTATTAGTAACTAAGGGTTACTTGTATTAAGAAAGACCAAATGAATTTCCATCACTTCACTTTGACATTAACCTCGAAGTACCTAAAAAATTTTTTGTACATGAGCTAATCATTCATACAAATAGAAGATAATCAATGCAATAATCAAAGAGAACAAACAGTAACCTAACCTATAAACACAACTCTCATAATTACGGTCGGTCAATCAGTTAATTTCTCACCTATAAGGTAGCCCGACATCCATCACACATGATTTGTTTGCAGTTCCTTGGGTAGAGATTAAAATTATGTATATTTGTTTGGCGTTGGATATTATTTTCAAAGACGACGATCTATATGGTATCAAACATAACCTTGAAGTCGGACGCCACCAAGCACTGGATAGCTGGGTATTGTTTTTATACAAAAGCCATTGCATAAACTCCGCAACATTGATGTAGTCAGGAAAATAACATCCAGTATTTCGAAATTATCACTGTATACCACAATGATCACGAAAAAACACAACAATGTTTACAAGCCGTTTTGTTATCCAACTGAAACGGTCACGACTAACGTGAACATCACTAGTATCGACGCGGGAAGCACAACTGCGCATGCGCGCACGAACTCTAGTCAAACGAGATGCTAACGCGGCTCGTTCTATCGAAACTCACGTCTTGATAAAAGGCCCTGATATCTTATTAATTTTTACTAATTTTTATAGCTTTCACTAATGCATAGCAATCTACTAAATAACTATCAGAATTAAATAAAAACTATTATTATTAAATAATTTAAATAACACGTGAAATTTTTTAAATTATGCGATACTCAACCTCACATAACGAAGAATATAGCCTACGCGGTCGGCTAACTCGACGACTCGACACGCGAGCCGGCCGCCTAGGCCTCCAGCTTACAATTTTTCGCTTTTTTAAACGTGCTTGATATTTGTTTGTTATTTTACGAGTTTATCTAAAGTCTATGAATGTGTGGTTTTGCATAAACAATAACCATGTATAATTATTATTTTTATTAAATAAACAATATTAATATTGTTTGTAATTTTTCGCATTTTATAACGGATTTAAATATTATATTTTGTTTCATAACCGGACATTTGCCGTATGACATTTCGCCGTCGGATCTTTTGCCGTAAACATTTCGCCGTATGAGACCTTTTGCCGTATAACATTTCGCCGTATGAGACATTTTGCCGTATAACATTTCGCCGTATGACATTTTGTCGTACGCGATTGTGTTATAAGGTTATAGGGTTATTGGTTGAGTGTTGATAATAACAAACAATTTTTCAATTTCAATATATGATTTTGTTTACAATCAAAGATAATCGCCTAAGTACTTGTGATTAATTGATTAGTTATCATTCGTTTTTCATAAGCAATGGAACCAAATAATTCGTTTGAATTTATTAGTAGTAATCGAGGCGGACGATTATTAATTAATAATGGTTTTACACATCGCAAGGATTATGCTCGCAAAGATAAAATATATTGGAAGTGTACAAAAAAGGAGTCACATAAGTGCTGTGCTAGAGTAACTACGCATAATGACGTTCCAACTGCAACATCTGGTTTTCATAATCACGAAGCCGAACCCCTTATAATTATAGTTCAAATGCTCTTTAAAATGTAAACATAGTTTTTATTTTATTTCAATATAAAATTAAATTAAATTTCGCTGTATCAAAATTCGCCTTACGTATTTTTTCCTATTTTACGGAGAGAAGTTCCTTACGGCAAAATGTCACATACGGCAAAATTTTATACGGCGAAATGTCCTATACGGCGAAAAGTAATACGGCGATTTGTCCGACGGCGAAGTGTCAAACGGCGAATTGTCATACGGCAAAGTGTCATGGAACCATTTTGTTTTTGTTTTTAAAAATATATCTAAAGCCTATAAATATCTGGCTTTGTGTTAAACAATAACCAAGTAAAATTATTATTTTTTTATTAAATAAACAATCTAAACTCTTTTGTCATTTTCGCTTTTTAAAATGTATTTATTTATTCGTTATTTTTTTGTTTCAACTAATATAATTACTAATTCAATTATGAATAAATAATATTTATCAGTAAATAATAAATATAAATAATAATTGGAATATTTATCAATATTGAAAAATCCATTGCTACTTTGTTCAGTCAAACGAGAGATATTTAAATTAAGTTAATCCCCAGGAAAAACGATTTCTAGCCTTACACACCGCCTAATATAGCCTACGCGGCCGGCTAACGACGACTCGGCGCGCGAGCCGGCCGCCTAGGACTACAGCTGATAATTTTTCGTGTTTTCTGTACCGAGCAAATTTGGTAATCGTGCAACGGCACACGAGCCGCGAGAAGTTCGTCACTAGTTATCCGAAAATTGCGCGAGCGCATGCGCGTACATATTCTGGTACAGCGAGAGAGAGAGAGAGAGAGAGAGAGAGAGAGAGAGAGATGGACGGAGTTGGGTAGAGTGAGAGAGAGGGAGAGAGATGGGAGCATGCAAGGCAGCCGTGGCCTCTAAATAAAAATATTTTGCTTTTTTATCGTATTTGTTTTCCATTGTTTTCCCGATTAAATAAGCTAAGAATGTCGTCATTCTACAATGCATAAGCACGACTTTTATTATATGTCTTTTACTGATATAAGGCCGGTGTATGAATTATGGTATTTAACGCCATATTGCTACAACCATTTGCGCATGTGCTTCCACGCTAAGTATACAATACAAAGTACAGACTAAGCGCATCGCGCACTCTATCGGCGAAATTGGTACTAAGATAACTTTGTCAATAATATAAACTATTTATTTTTTGTCAATATTATGTAAAACCCAAATACAGAAGCACTACCCTAACACAAAATCTCACGTGAGATCTCATGCCAAAATCTCATCCGACTTTTCACTCGGACCGCTGCTTAAACTTCTCAAATAATAACAAACACCCTTCAGATAAGTCCAAAAATCGAGGTTTGAAAGCGTTTCAGACATATTTTCGATTTTTAGAAATTTCTCACATGAGATCTCACGTGAGAACTCACGTGAGAAATTTTCAACGATCGAAAATATTTGTAAAAATCGAAAATATGCTTAAAACGCTTTGAAACCTTGATTTTTGAACTCATCTGGGGGGTGTTATCACGTAATAAGTGACTCACCATATACATAAATTGATTTCCTATTATTTGAGAAGTTTAAACAGCGGTCTGGGTGAAAAGTGGGATGAGATTTTGGCATGAGATCTCACGTGAGAACTCACGTGAGATTTTGTAATAGGGTAGATAATGGTGTAATATGTCTTTTTACAAAGTTCCAGATCAATACAACAAGGACACCCTAAAAAATTTCTGCACGGAAAATGACTATCTTTTCCGTGCAAACTTTTTTTAGGGTGTCCTTCACACATATTGACTTCAAACTTCATATAAATGCGTCCCTGGCGAAAACAATCATATGATTAATCACGCGAATTATCGAGTGATTTATCAAGTGATTTATCAAGTGATTTATTGAGTGATATATCACTTGACGATTTGGTGCTATTTATCACTTAATAAATCACTTGATATATCACTAAGCCAAAATATTTAAGAAATGTGCAAATGATGACTATTTCTAGATTCAAAATTCGATAATAAATAGTTCACAAATTATGTCAAAAAAAACATAAAATAAATAAAAAAAAGTATTACACATTTTTCTGTTTATGTTAGTTATTCACCCATCCACTTATTAACCGCGGTCAATGCTGCTTAACTTTCATGATCAATCATTTCGCAGTCTATTCTCAATGCTACATTCACAAACAATTACAAAGATAATAAAAACATATTTGTAGACATTTCAAGAAGCCCAGTTAGAATTTATTTTAATGGTATTAATTTTAATGGAATAAACATATTTTTATAAATATGGACAATTTCATACAAGTTAAAATTTTAATGTACATATCGGTACCATATTAGAAGAACAATGTATATTTAGTAATATATATTACAGCAACTTCATATTAATTGTAACTAGGCTTTTTGAAAAGTCTACAAATATGTTTTCATTATCTTATTGTAACTGTTTGTGAATGTAGCAGAAAGAAGATAGTAAATAATGCAATAGAAAATACTAAAACCAGTATGGAAGTAATATTCATTCATTTGTACGACATTAATTTTTCCATAAAAAAAAAAAAAAAAAAAAAAAAAAAAAAAAAAAAAAAAAAAAAAAAAAAAACCGAGCTAGATCGATGCCTAACGCATCGATCATTGCCGCCGTACCTCGCCTCTGGCATACCGGCGGTCGTCCATGTCACATCGTTTATTCTTATCTTTCTTGTACTTCTTATCCTCGACTGTGACGGTTATTTGGACTACAGAACATAAAGAGTTCGCTTTAGCCTTTCTCTGCTCTTGCGATTATGCTTTACTCGTTTGTTCTTATTTATTGCTTCGGTTTTATTTTTTATTTTTATTTTTGTTTCTTTGTTTCTTTGTTTCTTACTTTTGCGCTTTTCAGGGGAGCAAGACCAACTGTTTATGAGGTTCACCTCTTGCCTTTCCTTTCTCTTCTTTCTTCCCTTCTCTCTTCTTTCTTCTCTTCTCTCTTCTTTCTTCTCTCTTCTTTGGCTTTTGCCTAACCTACAAGAAGGAGTTCCTATTCACCTATCTATTCTCTCACTCACCCTTTCTTTCATTCTGAGCTTTTACATTCATCCTTTCCTTTCGCTCAACTTTCATTCTACGAAAACCCTTTTCCTATACGGAATGTTAGTCATTATGTTAATTAGTACAAAATCTCTATCTACCTTGAATTACCTCTGTTCTACTACCTTTGTTAGTGCGACATGTATTAGTGCGACTTTCGATTTTTGCCTATTTACTATCTTCCGTCTTTCACTCATTTCACTTTCTCCCTCTGCTCACTTATGCTTTTCCTTTCTCTCTACCCTATTTCTATTTCAGGAAGATTAACTGTACCTACTTCTATCTCTCACACTTCGTCTTCCTCTGTTCC
This sequence comes from Theocolax elegans, assembly GCA_026168455.1. NCBI lineage: Eukaryota > Metazoa > Arthropoda > Insecta > Hymenoptera > Cerocephalidae > Theocolax > Theocolax elegans. The sequence continues at coordinate 49,007,855 of CM047427.1, forward strand.
TACTACTTCTGCTATTGTCGCGGTTAAAGCCAAGTCTTTTTCTAGGTCTTCGGTAGCAATCTTTACAAGCATAATGTCTTTCACCATCATGGTCAATTTGTCTACGCCTTCTTTGGTCGTCATCATCCTTTTCGTATTTCTAGCTGCTTCTTCCATATCCTGTACGTGTTTATGCCGTATTGTTTCGTACTTCACACATGTCCATAGAGCGTGTTCGGGGGTGTCTGCCTCTCCACAGCTGCATAGGTCGGACTCTACAAAGTTAAATCTTTTCCTGAAAGATTGGAAGTTTCCATGTACACTGAGTATTTGGATCAACCATTTACTCGGTCTAAACCAAAACTTCGCTAGCCTTTCTTCTATGCTAGGTAAAACCTCATATGTGCGTCTTCCTTTTATCGTGTTATCCCATCTCAACTGCCATTCTTTTCTTATCTCCTGGTCTAGCCTTTCTATTATCAATTTTCTTTCTCTTCGCGAGCCTAGTCCTTCCTCCGATTGTACTGTAAAGTTGTTATATCGGTATTCTTTTCCTTTTCTCATCCAATATAGTCCGATTCTTCTTTCGCACTCTAAGTCAATCGGTAGGTGACCTGTAATCATTGTAATAGATTCGGCCGAGATGGTTCTGTACGCTCCTGTGGTTTTCATCAGGGCATATCTTTGCGACATTATGAGTTTCTTTTTCTGGACATTATTTGTGAGCCCGTACCATCCTGCTGCTGCATATGTTATTATGGGTATGAACACTCCCTTATATATTATATCTAGAGATCGATAGCCTAGGCCCCATTCCTCTCTTGCCAGGAAGGCCAGCCTTTCGAAAATTCCTCTGGTTTTCTTTGAGATCTCCGTAACATGCGTTTGTACGCTAAGGCCTTTGCCAAATGAGACGCCCAGATATTTAAACGGTTCTTGCCTTTTAATTCTTTGCCCGTTTATTCTGATTAGTGGGTAACATTTAGGATGAAATGTTCCCTTTGCTAGTAACATTGCACATTTATCTGGGGCATGTTTCATTTTGACACTATTACTCCATTCTTCTATTATATTTATGGCCATTTGTCCTTTCCGTTCCAGTTCTTTACGGGAGTCTCCTTCGATTATAATTGCTTGATCGTCTGCATAGGCTATCGTCTCATGTCCTTCTCTGTCTAACTTGTGAAGCACTTCATCAAATACGACATTCCATAGGATTGGACCTAGTAGGGATCCCTGTGGGCATCCCTTTGTCACATTTTTGCTTGCAAAATTGCCACCTTCGGTTATTATTACTTTCCTATTACAGAGGTAATCCCTAACGATATTGTACAGTCTCCAGGGGCAGTTCATGCCTCTCAGGTTCTTTAGTACTCCCGGCCACCATACATTGTCGAATGCACCCTTAATGTCCAAAAACATTATGAGTACATATCTACAGCTTGAGTTGTGCACCTTGGTCTTTAAGTACACTATCGCATCTTCGGTTGATCTGCCTTTTCTAAAACCGTATTGTTTGTCAGACAGACGTGGTTCCACGATTTGATCTAATTTTTTGATTATCAGACCTTCCAGAATTTTTCCTAAAACTGGTAGCAGGCATATTGGTCTATATGAGCTAATTAGGCCAGGATCTTTGTCTCTTCCCTTTTTGATTGTAATTACTTTGCCTGTTTTCCAAGTATTCGGAAATATACCGAGTTTTAGACAGTTATTATATAGCTTTAGCAGTTCTTCACCCACTACTGTAAGAGCAACTCTTATTATCTTCAGATCGAAACAGTCGATTCCTGGCGCTTTTCCTAATTTCATTTTCTTTACGACTTGCACCATCTCCTGCCTTGTAAAATTTTCGGTTTCGCTGTATTCGTCTGTATATCTTTGATTTTGTTGCCTTACTTTTGTCTGTTCTCTCGTTTCTGTTTCCAGGTTATCGTCTGGAAAGAGCTGATGAAGAATTTGCTCTGCTGTGTCATTCCAGGTCATAGTGTATCCATCGTCTGTCTTCACGTTACTTGCGATTTCTTTAACTCTAGCTTTTTTGGCTGCCAGTTTGTATGGTAAGCTCCATGGATTGTCGTTACCTTGTTTGGTCACAAATTCTTCCCATTTTTGGGTTTTGGTTGTGTCTATTAGTCTTGTATATTGTCGCTTGGCCAGTCTATAGGTCATTTTTGCACGTTCTCTTGTGTCCGGATCTCTTTCCTTTTGGAATTGTCTGCGTAACCTGTTTGTGTGTTTTTTGGCCTTTGTCAAGTCCTCGTTCCACCATGGAACTTTCCTACTAGTCTTGTTCTTAGTGGGTATAGCTTTGTCACATGCTATTTTATCCCATTTATAATGTCTTTAATGCCAGCGATTGTTGAACCAATATCCTGTCGGTACGGTTGGGCTTTCCAATTTTCTCTCAGTGTGTTAATAAACAGTCCCCAGTCCGCTTTGCTTGTTATATAGCTTTTGATGTACTCTTGCTTCCTATATCTACCTCCCTGAGCTTGTTCCACTAATTCAAATGTTATTGCTCTATGGTCACTTGATGTCCAGTTTTCTTGGACTTTCCAGTTTCGTATTCTTTGTGCCATATCTGGTGAGGTTAGAGTTACATCGACATAGCCTTCTCCGACTTCGTTTGCGACTGTTGCAATGCTATTGGGATCGTTTATTACTCTGAGGTTATTCTGGAGTATAAATTCTTCTAGTTTCTCTCCTTTTGCATCCGTTTCCAAGGGCCCCATAGTGGCGATCTTGCATTCGAGTCAATACCAATTATAAAGCTCTTTCCTCGTAGAGCGTTACTATCTCCTGAAGCGATCTTAGATGTATCTCAATATCATCTTTTAGTTGGAAATATCCACTAATTAGGTAGACTTTATATGGTACTGATAGTTCTGCTATTGCGAAGTGCGGTGTACATAAGTTAGTTATTTGCATCGCTATCACATTCGGGTCTGTTATTGCTATGGCTGCCCACGGATTTTCTTTAGAAGAGACTATTCTTACACCCATACCGTATCCCGTCACTTTATTATTTCTTGTGTATGGTTCTTGTAGCATAATTACGTGAACTCCCTTTTCATACGCTTTTTGCTTTATTTCGGGTACCACCCGCTGTGCTCGTCTGGCATTAAGTTGTGTTATCAGAATACAGGGTTTATTGCTCCCCGTAATCTGTGTTATTTACTAGCGTTCTAGTGCTTTTGTATAGCACGGACATTTAGTGTCGAGAACATTATGGTCCGACTTCTTTTTGGCCTTGACGCAGTTTATGCACTTTTTATTTTCCTGTTTTTTCGGACATTTGTCAAAAGAGTGACCTTTTTCGGCGCAATGCGAGCAATGTACGTCGTTATTGCAGACTTTGCTGATGTGACCGAATCCCTGGCACTTAAAGCACCTGGAGACTAGTACAAAGTCCTGTACCTTACACGATTGGTAATCTACAAAGATCCTCCTTCTTTGCAACAACCTAATTCAAATGTTATTGCTCTATGGTCACTTGATGTCCAGTTTTCTTGGACTTTCCAGTTTCGTATTCTTTGTGCCATATCTGGTGAGGTTAGAGTTACATCGACATAGCCTTCTCCGACTTCGTTTGCGACTGTTGCAATGCTATTGGGATCGTTTATTACTCTGAGGTTATTCTGGAGTATAAATTCTTCTAGTTTCTCTCCTTTTGCATCCGTTTCCAAAGGGCCCCATAGTGGCGATCTTGCATTCGAGTCAATACCAATTATAAAGCTCTTTCCTCGTAGAGCGTTACTATCTCCTGAAGCGATCTTAGATGTATCTCAATATCATCTTTTAGTTGGAAATATCCACTAATTAGGTAGACTTTATATGGTACTGATAGTTCTGCTATTGCGAAGTGCGGTGTACATAAGTTAGTTATTTGCATCGCTATCACATTCGGGTCTGTTATTGCTATGGCTGCCCACGGATTTTCTTTAGAAGAGACTATTCTTACACCCATACCGTATCCCGTCACTTTATTATTTCTTGTGTATGGTTCTTGTAGCATAATTACGTGAACTCCCTTTTCATACGCTTTTTGCTTTATTTCGGGTACCACCCGCTGTGCTCGTCTGGCATTAAGTTGTGTTATCAGAATACAGGGTTTATTGCTCCCCGTAATCTGTGTTATTTACTAGACGTTCTAGTGCTTTTGTATAGCACGGACATTTAGTGTCGAGAACATTATGGTCCGACTTCTTTTTGGCCTTGACGCAGTTTATGCACTTTTTATTTTCCTGTTTTTTCGGACATTTGTCAAAAGAGTGACCTTTTTCGGCGCAATGCGAGCAATGTACGTCGTTATTGCAGACTTTGCTGATGTGACCGAATCCCTGGCACTTAAAGCACCTGGAGACTAGTACAAAGTCCTGTACCTTACACGATTGGTAATCTACAAAGATCCTCCTTCTTTGCAACAACCTAGTTCTAATTTTTGGGGTTACCTCGATAACCCAGTTGGTCCTGCTCGTATCCCTCTTTCCTGTTTTGAATTTCGGCGTGATTTCTCTTTCCGCCTCGTCAGCCGAGCAAACGTTTTGCTCGACTATTATCTCTCTTATTTCTTTCTCATTTAGATTTTAGGAAGATCATAAATGATCATCCTCGGCTTCTGTTTCGTTGGTCTATGCATTTCAAAGGTCTCCTTCAGGGACGGTTTGTTTAGAATCTTTTGTAAAGACTCCTCATTTTCCGTCTCGATAATTAGACCTTTGTTAATTGTCCTGAGGCTTCTGATCTGGGCCTTTTCTGCTCGTGGTCGGAATTCGGCTTGAAACTTGGATTTTATTTCCTCTTCGTTTCTAAACTTGTCTGCTCTTTTCGGCTTTATGATGAGCTTGTGCATAGCCGGATTCTTTATTACAACAGCCCTAGTCGTCTCTTTCGGCGCAACTAGTTTCTTGGTAACGTCTGCGTACGAGACGTTACCCTGGTTTACTGCCTTTTGCCTTTGTTCAGATAGGACTTTAACTTGTCCTTCCAAAAATGCTGCTTTTGCCAAAAGTGTAGAGACTAGGCTGTGCATATTGTCTAAGGCCTCATGTGCGTTTTCGCTATCTTTCTTCGTTAAGTGTCTCTTAACGATTTTTATCTGGTCCAACATATACATTGGTACCTCTATCAAGCTTTTGACCTCAATTTTCCTGCTTTGTTTGCCAGTTTTCTACTTCCGTGCCTTCCGACTCCGACGAGCTTGAAGACTCAGATACTGATTTCGTTATTACCTTTTTGCCATTGCGGGCTTTGCCCTTTTTGGCTCTTTCGACTCCTCATCCGAGGACGACGACAGGCCGCGCTTGTTACTTTTCTGATCTTTTTCTACTTCTTTATCTTTTGGTTTCCGCTTGGGTAAACCAGCTCCTGTTGTTGCTTTGGGGTTGGGTTCCCCTTCTAATTCATTTCTGTGCACCATTGGTTTATGTTTACTAGTGGACATTTCTCATGTTTGTTATTAGTGTGTTCATTGTGCATCCTCTTGATTACACGACGCTATAAAACTCTAGCAAGTTATTCGGTGATCACCCATTAGCAGTTGTTGTTTGACAGGTTTGACCGTGAGCCTTGAAAGTATCGTGGCCTCGTCAAATACAATTTAAACCTCCGAGTGCCGCCTCCCTTCCAGGTGCCACCTGGAGCAACCTCAGCAAGTTTAATTTTTACACACGCTGCTACAGGGCAGCCCGACTGACTGGCGAAGAAAGCCCGGGCCCTGGTACTATCGTGCGGTCCGGGCGTGCACGATCGGCGATCCGAACGCCGACCTCCCGGTTTATATGATGTACCCTCTTTACATCCAGGTATTCATAGTACTTCCCGTCGAGCTATAGGTTTTCACTGCCTCCCTTGCTTGGCGCACTGCCTTCTCGTGTCGCAGATACGTTTATCCTGAGTTTGCGTCTTAACACCGGCCGGCCACCTCTCCAACCGACCGATGCCCATTGCTGCGATTTAGCCTACCGAGACGCTGATGCCTACGCAGTCAGCCTTCGGCGTTTCCCCCTCTGGCGGCGTGGACGCACGCAGTTGGTTTTCCAGAGGATTAATTTTTCCATAATTTATTATAACGTAAATATCTCTATTTTATTGGTTTAATAAAATACAAAAAATAATTTTACACCATGTGACGTGGTATTCGCGCACCCGATCGAATTAATTAACTTTTAATAATAAATAAAGACCGTTGGGCCGCGTTGCCCAATACCGCGCACAAGTAATTTATTATTGACCCGAACTGCGGGCTGTCGCCAGGAATGCGAGTTCGCTGGGACGAACGGTGTGGAGGATTCAGGCGATCCTCCTTGCCTCGACACGATATGTAAAAAATTAAAGGATGTCGGCGGGAACGGCCGTGTGCCGCGACAATTATCTTTCGCGCGGGCGGAAGTATCGGGAGTCAACCGGATCGAGATACTCGCCTGCGGTTGACTCTGTCCCGACCTCCGCTATTCGGGTACCGGCGTACCCGAATAGCGGAGAATACACTTCCGATGTACACACTCACATACACTCGGGTAAAGGGGGGGACGCGCGGTAATATAAATGAGACTTACCGGGATGCGCCCCGTTGATGGCCCAGCCGATCCGTGTCCCTTTTGTCCTCCTGGGCAACGGAGGACCGACGTCGGCTGCGGTATCCAAAAGGCGGCCCTGTGCCGCGGCGAGTGTCTCGCGAACCGCGTTAACACTCACACACTCACTCCCGTCCTTTTGGGTACACCAATTCACTCGCGGCTCACCTCGCGAGGATGTTCCGGGTTCCGACGGCTGTTGCGCCTTACGCGCCTTTTCTCAGACGGAAAACTCTCGATCGGTCCGGATAAGTTTTGTCCGCCTCGAGCGGCGGATCGGGACATACTAATAGGCATTTGCCTAATTTTCGAAAAAGGGATGAGATTGGGATACGAAAGGCTCCGACGACTTACAATTCGACAATTTAAATACTCTATTAGTCGTGAATAGATTGTGTGACGATTTCCATAATATGTTCATGAAGTGTAATAATGTATCCATCTGACTCGGTCGGTAATAATCTAGTATGGCACCCCCTTAAGAAAATAACGATACATACTGCATGGACGACAAAATTATTCTACTATCTAAAAAAAGCCGTATTTACTACAGATTCCCCGAATACATAAAAAATTCCCGAAATGTCCAAGCCTCCTACAATTAGTGCAGATATCCCAGAATAACTAAAAATTCTCACAATATCCGACATATCCCTTACTTATTACAGATATCTCGGAATGACTAAAAAATATCAAATTCCGAGAAAACCCATAATTAGTGCAGATTTGCCGGATTACTTAAAAATTCCATAAATATCGAACAATATCCTGTAGTTAGTGCCGATATACATGAAAACTTCAAAAATTACCGAAATGTCCAGGAAAATCCGTAATTGTTACAGATAACCCTGTATACCGCATATATTTCCGAAATATCCGAGAATTATATAGGAATACCTCAATATTTCTCGGAATATTTCAGAATTCCTAGGATACATAAAAAATTCATGAATTTTGTCCAAGAAATCCCGTAATTAGTTCAGTTGTCCCAGAATATCTCTAACATTCCCGAAGCTTCCAAAACATCCTATAATTAGTGCAAATATACCGGAATGACTAAAAATTCCCGAAATATCCGAGAATCCTCGTAATACTTCAAAAATTCCCGAAATTGAAGCCAAAAAAGATTGATTTGATTGACTGTAACGCATGTCACTGTTAGATTGTGGATTTTTCGGAAGAGAGACTTGGTGAGAAGAAGGCTAGGAGACGAAATGCAAATGAAAGAGAGATAGGTAGATGTAGATTTATCTAGAGAGAGAACGAGAGATTGATTGATAACTATATTTATTTGAGCCAAAGTTGATATACAACCGGATGGCTCTAATCATATAAAATAGAACATATAAAATAAATTAGACAACTAAAGAAGAATTAAAAAAACCGATAATACATATGTAAAAAAAATAATTCACGCTAAATTAAAATTAAAATAATCTTCATCGCAAGCATTGGACATAAAATCGGATAAGTCGCTATCCATCCTCGTGGAGAACGTTTTTATAACACATTTTAAAAATATTTACATTAGAGCACTCTCTTATTCTAGATGGGATATTATCCCACGTTTTTATTGCCAAATAACTAAACGAAGATTTACACGCAAGATTCTTAACATTAGGTAGGTTAAAAACAGTATTTACTCGTTTGGATCTACGCAATTCATTGCCAACAAAAGCCAGCTTATCAAATAAATATTGAGGTGTTTGGGTGGCCAACAATTTATACATAAAAAGACCAAGGAAATATTTCCGTCGAACATTTAATGGAAGCCAGTTTAGCTGATCATAGAAAGGCTGCAATGCTACCTCACGTTTTAGATGGAAAATAAATCTAACAACGGTATTACACATGCGTTGAACTTTAATATTAAGATAAGATGGAAGATCTAAAAATACAAGACAAGCATAGTCAAAGTGAGGAATAATTAAAGCATTAGCCAGCAAAATTCGAGCACGCACAGGGAGACAACTGCCTTTGTAACGTAAACGATAAAGCGCTCCATATATACTAGAAGAGATTTTCGCTATATGTGCATTCCACGATAGATCACTAGTCAAAATAACGCCCAGGGACTTAACCCTAGTGGACAAAGGTGCACATATATCACCTACTATAACAGGTGGTATTATATTATATTGACATTCTTATATTATATTATATTATATTGACATTCTTCAATCTCAGCATCATTTGCGTGGAAGCAAACAAAATGGCTTCAGTTTTTCCGACGTTTAATTTTAATCCATTTTCTTGAGTCCAAGCAATAATAGAAGCTATATCCTCATTCAATTTTGCAAATGTAGAGACCAGATCAGATGGTTTGCATTGAATATAGATCTTAAGGTCATCAGCAAAGAGCATATGCTTCGTAAACTTGATGACACAAACAATGAAATTTATATAAATAAGGAATATAATAGGTCCAGGTGTGGAGCCTTGTGGCACACCAGAAGTAACGGGGAGAAAACGAGATGCTCTCTTATCCAATCCAAGTGTAGCTTGCACACGCCCGCCTGACAAGTAAGAATGAATCCATACAATAGATTTCGATGAAAAATTCAATTCGACAAGCCTAGATAATAAAATAACATGATCTATCGTATCAAATGCACGAGACATATCAAACAGCACCATAATGGTGACCAGACCATTTTCAAACCCATAACGTATATCATCAGTGACTTTGAGTAAGTCAGTCTGAGTACTGAACCCATTTCTATATGCTGATGGATAAGGTGAAAGTTTAAAGGTAGATACCAAATAATTCACTAATTGTTTGGTGATGAGAGAATCAAAAACCTTCGCTAAATGAGGAAGAGCAATCGGACGAGTATCGGCTGGAGAGCGTGGAGAACTACGCTTACTAAGCGGAAGAATAACGGATTTTTTCCAACCATCAGGGTTTTGACATTGATCAATTGACTTGTTAAATAAATCAGTAAGAAAAGGAGCAATACACATGCTTCAATGCATGTTTATTAAACTCTTGTAAAATGACATTAACATTTACATTAGGTTCCTCACATAGTTGACGGCCCCGATCAAGTCCGGATAGTAAGGAATTGAGAAAAGAATTTGCGTTAAAACTGTGAAAATCACGCGACAACCAAGCAAATTCAGATATATGAGCATGTAAGTTGAAATCAACAACCAAGAAATCATGGCAATTTATAAACGGAGCATGAGATTTATAAAATGACTTAACCTTGCTTTCCGAGTCAACCACAATAGCACCCAACCAGGTTTCAGTATGATCTCGATGGTGAGTTAATCCAAATGGAACAAGATAAAGATTATAATCTAAGATAAGATTACGAAGGTGTGTAGAGTAATAGTTATTAGTATGTAAGTCTGAGTTCAAATCACCAGCAATGATAACGTCAGTAAATAAATGAATAAAATGACTCAGCATCATAAAAAAAGCCGATAAAACATTACCCTTGGGTCGACGATAAACAGAGACAAATAAAATTTTTTGGCCTGGATTAGAAGATAATTCAAGAAATAAAAATTCATTCATATTAATATCTGACATTGAAGACTGCGAAAGAATTTTGTAAGAAATTGCTTTTCTGATATAAACAGCCACACCACCCCCTAAAAGGTATTCATGCCTACCCGAATTTGATTTTAACCCTCTATCATTTCGTACTAAGGTATAATTATTAATTTCAAAGAGAGAGGTTGGCATGTTAGGTGTGAACCAAGTTTCAGATAGAGACAAAACATCAATCTTTTCAGTATGTAATAGATCAGAAATAACCTCAAGATGGGCTTTCAATGTTTTTTAGGGAAAATTAATTTCCCTAGCTTTAGATTTAGTTAAAGTAAAGAGTTTATAAAGAGCTTGAGGCAGGATATCATACAACAATATATTTTTGGTTTTTACCTGTAATCCAGCACTAGTTGGAAAGAGACTACCAACTGTGATCTCACCATACTCACGTTTAGTTTTAAGCACATAATTCTTAACCACATGAGATTTGAATGTAACTATTAACGAATAAAATGGTGCTGTGCTCTGAACGTCTTGTGATCGTCCTGAGCCAAACTTACGGATTTCTATAATATCATCGTTAAAATGAGATAGTCCAAGTATATTTAGTATTGCTAAAACAACATCTTTATGAGCAACAGATAAATCATTTGGAATATTTGAGACCTTCAATTCAGTACTCGGCGGCAACGTAGAGCGTATAGTCTTCAACTGCAGCAGTTCATTTTCGATAATATTAAGACGATTACAATTTTGCGACATTAAGAGTTTCATGGTTTCCATTTCCTTTAAAACATCTAAATGATTTTTAGCTATTGAATTTAAAATAAATGCAGATCGATCTGCCTCAGACAAATTATTCCAATTTGGCGGAAGAGTGAACGGACTCGATTAGAAGATAGTAGATTAGATGTTCCTGCAATTTGAGAATCTGGTTGTGAGATCAAACCTGAGCAATTTTTAGTATGAGACATATTTATGGTGGTTTCTAAAATATTCGAAGATAAATTCAAGTCAATATCACGTAGTTTATCGAAATTTATAGAACGAGAAGTTTGAGAGTTAGACTGAGGGGAAGCGTAATTATTTACAGAATTGTTTTTTCCCTTGATACGAACAAATGACCTTACACAACAATTATCAACAGATTGCTTTGTAACAAAACTTTTAGCACACCCTGGCTGGTAATTTTTCTGACATATTAAGCATTTGCGGCAATCCTTGGCAATGTTACGATTACACTTATGACACACTGGCATCTGTATAATACACGAAGTACAAATCTAATTCTTAAATAACTAAATAACTAATATGTCAGCACTTATCTAAGAAATTCCACATACAAAGTTTAAGCACAGTGCAAAAGACAATAAGAAAATATAATAAGAGGAAAATATAAGTGCATTAAAGCATTAAAATAGCCACAATCAGTTAAATCGCATGGGAAAAAACGTACAGAAAATTGTAAAATCGCTTACATACAATATTGCTAACCCATCTAACGGTAAATAAATAAAATCACAAGTTGCATAATAATATAGAAAGAATGTTCTAAAAGAAATAAATAATAAATAAATAAAAGATAAATAATAAAAATAAAAAAACGAATGAAAATTAACGAATGTAACGAATAAAAATTACAGATTAAATTTAAAACATTCAATCTATTTACAAGAAGATGAGTAGCATAAAACACTATACTAAATTATAACAAGCATCCAATGGGAATTAATAGCACTCTCACCATAAAATTATATAAAAAATACACTAAATTCACGCCGCATAAGTACACTCACACAAGCATAAAGTAAAGCCACACAAACCTGTCAAAAGTTATGGTATTTTAAAAAATTATCAAAAATTATCGAAAAATTATCGAAAATTTAAATGGAATTTAACACGTAAATTTTTTAAAATTTTTGGTAGTTTTTTAAAATACCATAACTTTTGATAGTCAATTACAAGATACAGACCATTAGAAAGGTATTGCTCAAACTCTTTCTTAGACTTTTAATAAAATAATCGATTGCGGCGTGGTCGCCTTATTTTTTAAACCAATGTTGACCTTTATTTTATAGATCATCGATATTGAGATTAATGATTCTAACCCGAAAGCATAAATTCTAGATAAAACCATCAATCAATGTTACATAAAATGTTATTGTAACGAATTACTCGTTGTATTCTCTCTCTCTCTCTCTATTTAGCACTATGTACTCAATGTCGATCATATGTTACAGGTCGGCGTTCGATGCTTTTCGTCAACTTACGCGGACCTTCGTAAAGGTAAGACTAGAAAGTGAGAGAATCGCGGCTTGTGAATACGTGAGCAGAGAAACTGAACTCGGCCTTAGAGAGTTATGCCTCGTATGCCCGTAAATTTGGTGTGAGAAATTTCGACTTTGCAAGATTTATGATCCTGGTGCTGAGACTGCAATTCTTTCGGTTTTGTGGCTTTAACCAACTTATTGGTGGCTCCAGTTTTAGGCCAGTCGAATTAAGGAAAAAAGTACCGTTTTGCGGAAAAATTACAAAGTCGAAAAAAAAAATATGGCGTCATAGATAACCATGTGCTGATGCTAGAAAAAAAAAAGATGTAAAATCCGCTGTACGCTAAGCTGTAAAAAAATTCCCAAAGTTGCAAAATTCAGTTTTTTGCTTAGCTATTAACAACTATTAACGGGATGGCAAATAAAAAATATACGTTAAATATGCTTCAAGAAGATCTACAAAGTAGCGTTGGTTAGATCAAGATCGGACTATTAGTTAACTTGTAAAAAATTAAAAACCCTTAAAATTGACGCTTTCTAAAATCCTTCATAACTCGATGAAAAATGAATATATTGATAAGTTATTGAAGTGAGCAATACTACATAATAGTAGAATGAATTTCCCTTTAACACGTTTCTGTGCGATAAATAGATTACGATTAATTTAATTGTTAATTAAAAAAAGCGTTTTTTTCGCTTGCAAATAATGATAAAACGAGCAGTTGCACAGTGCTATCCTTGGGCGGGAATTAAACTTCAATACTTGTATTTTAGTGTACTAAACTTATTAAATTCATTTTTTATTGTTAAACACCTAAAATAAGCGTTTAAAAACAATGTTAATTTTGCAACATCTTCAAATCATTCCCACGAGCGCAAAAGAAAGTTTAAAAAAATCGGACCCACGGCATTCGATTACTACTATTTTTTTACGTTTTTTAGAGCTGGATTTGTTAATAAATGTTTATTAGGTGCCGAGATACATTTTTTTTTTCAAAAAATCACAACTCGGAATCTAGTTAACATTAAGAGACGAAACCAGTCCCATTAATCGCAGCGAAAGTCATACTTTGTAAAGCAATTGTTTAATTAATTATTGCCAATGTGGTTTACGTAAACGATTGAGTTGAAGTAAACTAACTTTATTGCGCGTAAGCGAGAGCGTCTTTACGCGGAGTGGGGGAACGCATTTAGAAAAGGACAGACGATTTCAGATTCTCGTATTCGCCGCGCAACGAAAAATTGTTTCAAGCGTTCAAATTTGATTAAGTTGGTATATCTCGGTAACTAATTAATATTTTTTGACCATTCTTTTTTTAATTCGTATGTACTAATAAAAATAAATATTAATACCAATACAATTTTTACAATTACCTGATAGAAAACGTCGAATTTACAAATTCATAATTTTGTAATATTGCGGTACCGATATTTATGTATTAAAAATTACTTTTCATAAATTTTACTTAATGTTATGTTAATTCAAGGTGGCGATTGTGATTACACTTGACTATTATACATTAAAAATTGCATCATTTATTTTCTACGCAAAATAATTTATAATTAAAAGTAAAATAGCAAAGTTAATTTTAATGCATAACTTGTTAAGAGTAAAATTTAATACATAAATATTTTAAAATCTACATTTCACAGAATAATAATATGTATTTAATAAAAATAAAATTGTGCACGAGTTCCTTGGATAATGGTGCGCAATTTTACAGTAAGCTCGTAAAATACGTATACTTTTTATAATATTGGTCACTATTTTTCTTTTTAAATTAGTTACATTATTAATTTTAAATTAATTAATGATAAATAATTACTTTTCGACTGCAATGGGTAGGTATAAAACTGAACTTTGCGTCTGCTTTTTTAGTATTTTAGTATTTTTTTAAGTATTTCTTTATTACACAACAAACATATCTGATTAGCCATGTTTTATCTGAACGTATCTGAAAAAAAAAAATAGAATTCAATTGAATTTTTATTATAATTATTTCCAATTTTTAAATATATCAATATATTTAAATACTGCTTTGGTATAGTATATTATTTATCGAAAGTACAAAATGTACTTTATTAACGGTGGTATGCAAAAACGTATGTCTAAAATATGAACAATATTTTTTCAATATCCACAAAATTTTTTCACTAACTTAATCAATAATGTATTTTATTACGTGAACAGTACAAAAGTTAATAGAATGATGTATGAAATAATTATAATTCTATTTGCTTACTTTTAAACTCTATTAACGAGAAAGAAAGCATTAGTAAAAGCAAAAAAAAAAGCATTAGCAAAAAATTAGCTAGTTTAATAAATTTTTTATTAATTATGTATAACGCATTACGTTGTTTTAATTATGTAAATATTTACCTTCAACGAGCACAAGTTTTAACGTATATTTTGCAACGGTAATTATAGTAGTAATCACTAGTAAATCTGTTGATATTTGTGTTGACAAAATGCTGTTATTATACTTGTGATGCGAACTCTTCAAGACGAAAATATACTTTCTATTATTTGAATTTACCTGCAAAAAACATTAGAAATCAATTACATTTTATTTTATAATGTTAAATGCAAAGCATTGTATCTTCAAAATTTAATTGTTTTTAATAACTATAATCATTTTTAATGTATACAAATAATGTATCTTTAAATGTAATAAGATAATAAATTTTATTTAATAAAATTTGCAAATAGAAAAATGAAATAGTAATAAATGTGCAAATTACAATACTTACACTGAGACAAAGGAATATTTGCCAGAAATGAATATGTTTTAACTATTAATACATCATGCGTAAGTCCCATAAGAGAAAAATTTCTTGTATATGAAAAAGACATGGTGAATTAATAGTTAAGACATATTTATTTGTCACAAATATTCCTTTCTCTTAGTGTATAGTTTAAAAGTGTTAATTTGTGCAGAAGCTTGAATCTTTAATTAAATAATTCATCTGCAATTATTTTTGGGTAATAATATTATAATACTAGCTATACTATATTATAATATAACTATCGTACTTTATACATCAGTTACAAAATAAATAGCAATTTAGAATTTAAATAGTAATTACTAAATATTTACTAAAGAAAAATAACTGTACGTTCAGATATATATTGAAATATTATATAAAGTATTACTTACCCACAAAGATTTGCAAGTAATTTTTAACAGTAATTGTAACTAAAAACTGCACTATCTGGACAGCGTCAATATTGGTCGGTGTAGAAATTCAGAAAATCGCACACGAACCGTACACTAAGAGTGTTCGAACGAAACTGACAAATTTAGTTCTGATTTAAGATTCTCAAAGGACCATTTTTATACCTGCAGTATGAACACCTACGCAGGAAATCTATTGTACTAGAAACATCTGCACAGGGTACCTACAGGAAATTTTACCTGCACTTACCTTATTTCAAAGGGTCATAAAATCGCCTTGTCCAAGGCTATGCATTTGACAATAATTCTGAGAATTATTCAAATATATCTAATAACATTTTAATTACTTTCTATAATTACACTTACTTTTATGACATACTATGTACATAAATAAATGTACTTAATATAACATAATACTTAAATTTTTATTGTAATTATACGTATAGATATTTTGCCGTAAAAGGAAGTATAATTATAGAAAGTAATGTAAAATTTATTATATACATTAAAATACAATTAAATACATTGTGTACAGTTACTTTGCAGGAAGCGTACACTTAACATAACATTAAGTAAAATTTATGAAAAGTAATTTTTAATACATAAATATCGGTACCGCAATATTACAAAATTATGAATTTGTAAATTCGACGTTTTCTATCAGGTAATTGTAAAAATTGTATTGGTATTAATATTTATTTTTATTAGTACATACGAATTAAAAAAAGAATGGTCAAAAAATATTAATTAGTTACCGAGATATACCAACTTAATCAAATTTGAACGCTTGAAACAATTTTTCGTTGCGCGGCGAATACGAGAATCTGAAATCGTCTGTCCTTTTCTAAATGCGTTCCCCCACTCCGCGTAAAGACGCTCTCGCTTACGCGCAATAAAGTTAGTTTACTTCAACTCAATCGTTTACGTAAACCACATTGGCAATAATTAATTAAACAATTGCTTTACAAAGTATGACTTTCGCTGCGATTAATGGGACTGGTTTCGTCTCTTAATGTTAACTAGATTCCGAGTTGTGATTTTTTGAAAAAAAAAATGTATCTCGGCACCTAATAAACATTTATTAACAAATCCAGCTCTAAAAAACGTAAAAAAATAGTAGTAATCGAATGCCGTGGGTCCGATTTTTTTAAACTTTCTTTTGCGCTCGTGGGAATGATTTGAAGATGTTGCAAAATTAACATTGTTTTTAAACGCTTATTTTAGGTGTTTAACAATAAAAAATGAATTTAATAAGTTTAGTACACTAAAATACAAGTATTGAAGTTTAATTCCCGCCCAAGGATAGCACTGTGCAACTGCTCGTTTTATCATTATTTGCAAGCGAAAAAAACGCTTTTTTTAATTAACAATTAAATTAATCGTAATCTATTTATCGCACAGAAACGTGTTAAAGGGAAATTCATTCTACTATTATGTAGTATTGCTCACTTCAATAACTTATCAATATATTCATTTTTCATCGAGTTATGAAGGATTTTAGAAAGCGTCAATTTTAAGGGTTTTTAATTTTTTACAAGTTAACTAATAGTCCGATCTTGATCTAACCAACGCTACTTTGTAGATCTTCTTGAAGCATATTTAACGTATATTTTTTATTTGCCATCCCGTTAATAGTTGTTAATAGCTAAGCAAAAAACTGAATTTTGCAACTTTGGGAATTTTTTTACAGCTTAGCGTACAGCGGATTTTACATCTTTTTTTTTTCTAGCATCAGCACATGGTTATCTATGACGCCATATTTTTTTTTTCGACTTTGTTCCAAAAAAATATTAATTCGACTGGCCTATTTAGCGTTTATACAGTTCTGCTACCAGGAGAGGAGATCTAAGCGACTTCGCGGACTACGTTTTACTCGTAATCGCACTGTAAGTGTCAACTCTTTCATCTCTCTCTCTTTCTCTCTTTATTACTCATGCACATCAACCGACTTGCGCGCTGCGACGCGCACTGTTCAGTCTCTCTTTATTTTGACAATATATTTTCTTCTGTTTATTTAAATTAATTTCGGTGTTACATTGCTTTATTTATTTTTACCTATCCCCTTGGGTTTTGCTATTGCAAAGAATACCGCTGCCTCCGCTTATATAACTAGTATTTTATATTATTATTGAGCGGTCGGTCGCATAATTAATTTAGACTATTGTTTAACAGATTTCTAATTGTTAATTTAATTACGTTATTTATTCAAAAATAACAAAACCGTTACATGTTATATAGTGTTATATAACAAAAATTAATCGATTTTGAGATAAATAAGTCAGATATTGCTGATGTGACGTTGTAAAATGCACAACGCACAATACATGCACATGACTTGTATTTACAAGTAATGTGAATGCATAACTTCTCTTAAACGTTAGCTCGCGATCACGTCGCAGGTAGCGAATCCCTTGCTGGCGGACCAAAGTGCACCGATGCACTTTTAAATGGATATTGATACCCACGGTACGGGTATGTTGTAGCGACGGAGCGAAGGAAAGACGCGACCGATACCCGACGGTAACCCGCGGACCACGAGCCAGACCACGACCGAGAGGTATCGTGAGCCAAGGACTGAGCCCAGGTCGTCTCATGATACCTGGCGTATCCGTTACTGATGTCAACAAGACGGGAGGTTAGGCGGTGTCCTAACCTCAACCGTCTCTCGTGCTCAGAAGACGACGACGGTTGAGATGGCGCACTGGTGCGCGCGCGCTCGAACTCCGTACAAATAGTCAGGAGAGCCAGGGTGCTCCCCACCTTACACCCGTATGCCGGGGAACGCGGCACCGACGGCGACGATCGTGCGGCACTAGGCAAGGTGCGCGGGAAGGGGAGATCGCTCGAGCAGCGAGAGTGTTGCGCGCGCGAAGAGTTCGAGTGAACGACCGTAGGTGGGATTATGGGAGACAGCACGCGGAGCGAGGAGGAGCGCGCGAGTATAGTAGGAGTCGCGGTATACCTAATATATACGTACGAAGGTATACCGCGGCATAATAGAGTATGTATATATATATATATATATATATATACAATGCGCGCATACATATGTATGCGTATATACTGTTGTATAGCGCGCGCACGTATGATTAGTTTAATTAATTATTTTAGTTAGATCACGTCGTTAATTAATTAAGTAAAAATATGTAGATCCGTCGGTAGAGTGGCTGAAAATAAATTTTAATTGTTGTATGAGTGTGTCGGAATTAGTTAGTATTAATTATATAGCCGGTAGGCACGGGGTGGCAGCACCGACTGGGTTACCGATATGGTAATTATTTATTGGCATTGCGCGCCTTCCGAGTGTGCCAGGGGATGATCGGTTGTGTGATCGACTCAATAATTAATAGGTTGGTGGTGACGTAAACCACTATTATTGGATAATCGGCCTTGACGGAAATAAGATCAAGGCTGACTACGCGTATCGATCACGCAATCAACCACCCTAATCAACGCCGGTAGATAAGGAGTAGAATAAAATAGAGAAGGATAGCGATAGGGTGGGGAGGAAAATCCTTAATTTTGGGAAGATCAAGCCACGCTGCAAGCCGGATGAAGAAGCCGGTCTCGAGGATTCGCTACCTGAATATTACGGTTAGCCCGACGGGCGGCCGAATTCTTAATACTAATATATATTATATTTTTATACCGCCGGACAGTCGGAGTTTGAGTGAGCGTGTGCACGTGTGTAAGTCGATGGCGAATCGCGTTATATATTGTGTCGGTGCCGGATATTATAATATCTTTTTAAATTAAAGTTCTAAATTAAAGTTGTGGTTAAATATTGAATTCGTGAGTATTAACAAATTAATTTTCCTTTACTCCAAAAGCCGCCGGTTCCGAGGTGGTCAGCCGTCGGGATTCCCTCTGTGACGCGGAGTCGAGGTGAGAATTTGCCCGGTTATCGAGTAGTTTTGTTCAAGTAATTAATTTCATTATAAATATCGCCAGGCGCCCAAGTAAATAGAAATCGGCGATATACTACCATTTTGAACGTCGTTACGACGAAACCTCCGTCGGTTAATAATTTTGTTTAATTATTTTGCCGACGAAAAGTAGCGTCGCACTGAAAAAAACGTTAAATAACTCAGTTTTTGAGGCTAGAATAACTTTTAAACAAATTATTTTTAGCATCTACAAATTTTTTTCTATTTTCTGGATAACATTTCCAGTCTGTACCCAAAATTTGGTGCATTTTAATATTTTGAACTAACCAGGTGACGTGAAATTGCCCATATGCAATAAAAAAAATGCTAATCGACGTATTTTTATCTGCACTTTTTGAAATAACATCTATTTTTAATTAAACCCTCATATAGTTTTTTAATAATAAACTAATGAATGAATTCATCAGTCGTAATTTAATAACGTTTATTTCTCGAAAAATATTGAGTTTTTCGTTGTGTAATTAATACTAAAAAATTGAACGTTTTCTATCTTGAATTGAACCATCGCCAAATACTTAATATATCATTTATTTAATTAAAAAATTAAAAAAAAAATATTTTTGATAACACGCTTGTGCGTTACCGCCGTACGGTGCACACGTTGATACTTTCGAGAGTCGGTTTTGTGTCACTTATGCTGACGTCTGCGTAATTCCAGCTACAAAGGAAAGGTAATTGTGCGGACTCAGGTATTTAGAAACACGTTGCTTCAACTTGAAGATGAGGGAGGTACACACAAAAGAATCATAAAATATATGTAAATCTTAGATGGAAATTTATTGATAAGATGGCACCGAACTATAATTTATAAGTGAGTATTGAGATGCTCGTAAATGGTGCGGATACAATTGGCACGAGAGCAATGCTGCAGGATGCGCCCCACGAAATGACCGTCGATTCCGCGTTCCGCTGAGTCAAGCAGGAAAGTCGTCCGCGCCGTTCGAGTCGTGATGAACAAGTGAAGCGGAAGCTCATAGTAGTCGGCGCGCGGTAGCAGGAGCTGCTTCCTGCGCCTGCGCGCTGATGACGACGATAAGGCGCGTGTGTATGTGTGAGTCGCGGGTAGGCGACGCTATAGGTACTTATGCAAACTGCCATCCATAACCTCTTTTGGGTTAAAGAATTGAAAATTCCATTTTGAAATTGAAAAGCAAGTTCAGCTCCATTTATTCGGTAATGTGAGGGATGGATTATTTTTAAAAATACAAAGCACGTTCCACCCCGGTCGAAAAAAAATAAGTGAAAATTTAACTAAAAAAATTAAAAATTTAGTTAAAAGGTAGCTATTATCAGTTAAATTTTCAATTACAAGGATTCAAATTTTTCAGAATAATATTTAATTAAAAATTTGATTATTATTAGCTATATTTTTAACTGAATATTTAAGTAAATGTTTTGTTGCCCTTAAAACAAATTGCAGTTAAAAATTCAGTTAATTAAATATTTAATTGAAAATGTAACTATTATTAAGTAAATTTTTAATTATATAATTTGATTATTATTAGCTATATATTTAACTGAATATTTAACTAACTATTTAGTTGCACTGGAAACAAAAATATAATTAAAAATTTAATTAATACACCGTTTACGAAAATTAATTATTATCACCGGAATATTTAATTAAGTATTAAATTGAAGATGCCAACGTTGTGACAACGTTGTGGCGACGGTATTTTAGCAACATTCCAAAGTTATGAAAGTTGCCACATGGGAAATGTTCGTTGCTCTTCAACGTTACTTAGACGTTGTTTCAACGTTGGTTTTCACCCATCGCGGCAATTTACAAAATATTAGCGAAAATTTCCCACGTTACAGCAACGTTTCTCCAACATTGCCGCAACTTTTATAACAACTTTGGAATGTTACTAAATTAATGTTAATACAACGTTTCCGCAACGTTGAATGCTGTTAGGAATAGCCGAAGGATATAACTCTAAAATAATTGGAGGTAAACAGTCCAACCGATATTTAAACTTAAATATTTCACATTGATTTACAAAAACAATTGTTCGTTTAAATATCGGTTTGACTGTTTACCTCCTATTATTTTCGAGTTATATCTTTCGGCTATTCCTAACAGCATTCAACGTTGCGGAAACGTTGTATTAACATGAATTTAGTAACATTCCAAAGTTGTTATAAAAGTTGCGGCAATGTTGGAGAAACGTTGCTGTAACGTTGGAAATTTCCGCTAATATTTTGTAAATTGCCGCAATGGGTGGAAACCAACGTTGAAACAACGTCTAAGTAACCCCCGTTGAAAAAGTTCCTATTGATTCAGTATTGATTCTGTGATCAAATCATTATGGAATTAATAAGTAATAGCTACTGATATTGTTCAAAATCAATACTGACTCAGTATTAAGTTCTCACCAAAACGCAAAACTGATTTCTTACTGAATTAGTACAAAATCAGTAATGAGTCAATGTTGTATCATTATGGAATCAGTACTGTATCAATTTTGAAATTATTCAATTGAAGAAGGGCAATGTGCCCTTAAAAATTCAGTATTCAATCAATTCAGAATCAGTGTCAAATCAATACCCTGTTAAAAAAATTCACTCTGATTCAGTACTGATTTCACTAAAAAATAAATAAAATAAATTGTTTTAGATAATTCTCTAAAAAAATGAGGTAAAAACAAATAAAATTGTCAAAATAACATGAAATAAATAAAAAAAAGTATTACACATTTTTCTGTTTATGTTAGTTATTCACCCATCCACTTATTAACCGCGGTCAATGCTGCTTAACTTTCATTATCTATCATTTCTCAGTCTATTCTCAATGCTACATTCACAAACAGTTACAAAGATAATAAAAACAGATTTGTAGACATTTCAAAAAACCCAGTTAGAATTTCGTTTAATGGTATTAATTTTAATGGAATAAACATATTTTTAAACAAATATGTATTTAGTAATATTGCGACGCGCAATAATTGCACTCGCTAATTAAACATTTAGCATAATAATTATTAAATTAATAAGTATAATCATTAGTTTTAAGACTCGTAGTATAGTAAGATAGCTTCGCGACTAACACGCGTCGTAAAACGCGAGTTCAACGACCGCGATATAAATAGCCAAGGGACATTGACCGCTCCCCTACTACTGCGCCTATTGGCCAATTCATTGACCTCGTTCAGAGTGGGGCAACCGCGTTCTGCGCATGCGCGCTCTCGCATATCGGGTATATAAGGTGCGCCGAGAACCGCTGTAACCAGTCTGGATCAGGGAGCCGGAGGAAGCCGGTCGTGTGAGCACACGGTTAGACTGAATCTTAGCCCTGGTGCAGGCGCCCGTAGATGCGAACGTGAGCACATGTTCGTAAACCAAACCTACCGTACCCTGACCGCTACCCGACCGTATCCTCGTGAGCACACGTGGATTATCCCGACCGTATCTTCGTGAGCACACGTAGATTATCCCGACCGTACCCTCGTGAGCACACGTGGGTTATCTCGTCCGTATCTCCGTGAGCACACGTAGATTAGCCCAACCGTATCCTCGTGAGCACACGTGGACTATCCCGACCGTATCTTCGTGAGCACACGTAGATTACCCCGAACCGTATTTCCGTGTGAACACACACGATAATCGTTAGTTGCGTCCGTTTAGGAAACTACTTATAAGGTAGCATTGTAAAGTTTGTAAGTCGCGTAGTACTAAGTATTGCTTATTTATTTGGTTCTAGATTAACTAAGTTCGCATCCCAGTCAGCATTCATTCATTATCTTATTGTAACTGTTTGTGAATGTAGCAGATAGAAGATAGAAGTAAATCATGCAATAGAAAATACTAAAATCATCAGTATGGAAGTAATAACATCTCTTTAAGAATATATTATTTAACATTTCAAGTACATATATTTCATTAATCCTATTGTTAAATATCAAAAAGACCTTCTACAAAGGTGTAAAAATTCGAAAGTATGATGTAATTTCGATTACACTTTAGCAATTCTTATCTTACTTTATACAAACTTACTGCAACAGAAAATACTGAAATCAAAATGAAATCATCAAGTTTTCTGCTGAAAAATTTAGTACATTTACTCAAAAAGTATACTACACAAAATTTATTTCATAATATAGCCCTGGCGTATCTTACATCAATAAATAAACAATATAATATTAATACTAATACTCGTTTGTGCATATTAATTTCTCCATATGTATTAAAACGTAAATATCTCTTTTTTATTGGTTTAAAATTATTTTTTGTATTTTATTTTAAACCAATAAAATAGAGATATTTACGTTTTAATACATTATGGAGAAATTAATATCGTACAAATAAAAGAATATTATACTTCCATACTGATTTTAGTATTTTCTATTGCATGATTTACTATCTTCTATCTGCTACATTCACAACAGCTACAATAAGATAATGAAAACATATTTGTAGACGTTTCAAAAAGCCTAGTTACAATTAATATGAAATTGCTGCAATATATTACTAAATATATATTGTTCTTCTAATATGGTATCGATATGTACATTAAAATTTTAACTTGTATTTTAAAAAATATGTTTATTCCATTAAAATTAATACCATTAAAATAAATTCTAATTCGGTTTTTTAAAATGTCTACAAATATGTTTTTATTATCTTTGTAACTGTTTGTGAATGTAGCATTTAGAATAGACTGCGAAATGATTGATCATGAAAGTTAAGCAGCATTGACCGCGGATTATAAGTGGATGGGTGAATAACTAACATAAACAGAAAAATGTGTAATACTTTTTTTTATATATTTTATGTTTTTTTGACAATTTTATTTGTTTTTCCTCATTTTTTTAGAGAATTATCAAAAAAAATTTATTTTATTTATTTTTTAGAGAAATCATATTTTTTTAACAGAGTATTGATTTGACACTGATTCTGAATTGATTGAATACTGAATTTTTAAGGGCACATTGCCCTTCTTCAATTGAATAATTTCAAAATTGATACAGTAGTGATTGCATAATGATACAACATTGATTCATTACTGATTTTGTACTAATTCAGTAAGAAATCAGTTTTGCGTTTTGGTGAGAACTTACTACTGAGTCAGTATTGATTTTGATCAATATCAGTAGCTATTAAATTAATATAGAATTTAGTCGGTCTTGCTGAGCTAACGTCTAATGACTCTAAGAACTCCAAGTTGCTCGCTCGAAAAGGCACGACAATTCGCCGCGTATCAATCCCGAGGACAACATTATGAAGGCCACAAGCCGCCAGACATAAACCAAAAGAAGAAGCAAATAAAATACTAAGTTATAAAATTGAAAATATTTTAGTAAGAAAGAAAAAAATGAAAGAATTTTCGAGCGAGCAACTTGGAGTTCTTAGAGTCATTAGACGTTACCTCAGCAAGACCGACAAAATTCTATATTAATTTAAAAACTTTTGCCTGGGCAAGAAAAATTATATTTTTAATCAGTAGCTATTATTTATTAATTCCATAATGATTTCATCACAGAATCAATACTGAATCAATAGGAACTTTTTCAACGGGGACGTTGAAGAGCAAATTTTTAATTAAATATTATTTTGAAAAATTTGAATCCTTGTAATTGAAAATTTAACTGATAATAGCTACCTTTTTAACTAAATTTTTAAGTAAATTTATTAGTTAAATTTTCACTTATTTTTTTTCGGCCGGGACATTTCTTTCGGACCGGCGTTCCGACATTTATCTTAAAGTATCTTGAAATTTATTGAAAAGTATCTGCGCATGCGCCGTACGGCGGTGAGGCACAGACGATTTATCAAAAATGTTTTTTTTTTTAATTTTTTAAATAAATATATGATTTTTTGGGAATTTAAGCGGTGACTAAATTAAAAATAGAAATGGTTCAATTTTTTAGTATTAATTACATAACGAATAACTCAATATTCCTCGAGAATTAGACGTTTTTAGTTACTTATAACGAATTCATTTATTAATTTTTTATTAAAAAACTATGAGGGTTCAAATAAAAATATCTCTTATTTCAAAAAATGCAATTTAACATATGTCGATTAGCCTTTTTTTTTATTGCATATATAAATAATCTTTGTTTTCTCGCACTGACTTTAAGAAGTATTTAAATTGCAAACCTAACCTAAGCTAATTATTTTAAAATTCCTCTGCTAGGATATAATTTATCCTTTTTGAATGAAGTCTTTTTGTAGATTTACTTTTATCAATTTTAAGTATAAAATTCATATGCTTTCATTTTTTTCAATTTTGATTTTAGATATAAAAAATGTTAAAAGCTGAAGGATGTAACTCTCCTTTGCCAGCTGAACAATTGCCTGGATGTTGGATTAATGATGAACGAATGAAGTCTTTATTTGCTCCATTTAGAAACCGCAATGTTAATCCTGAAGATTGGAATTCTAAATTTAAATTCTGGCATAATTTAATAAATACATGGTCAATCTATTACTTACAATGTAGTTTTACATTAGCAGATTTAAAAATTATTTTTAAACGTAACAATTGTACTGCTCTATGCTTATCAGCAGTGTTGGATGAATTATGTCGGTGAGTTTACATAATTTTTTATTAATTTTTACATCAGTTCTAATAACATATTTATAATAGCAAATCATAAAATTAAAATCTAATTTATCAGGCGATTGGTACAGTATTTTTCACTATTTATGCTGAAACTGTGAAAGTCAAGATGCAAAATGTAGAACACTCGGTGTATAGAAACATTTTGAGCTGCTATATCTATTTAGAGGGTTATTAATTTAATAGCAGACACCCAACCCTTATAAATAGAAATAACTCATAAATAAATCTTTTCGAGATTTCATTCAAAATGGTTGAAAAACACAAAATTTATTTGAGTTTATTAAATGTGGTACTTAAACAGAATTGGAACATTTTTTGTTTTTATTGTATATGGTATAATATCAGCCAACTAGGTAATCGCTAATTCTACAAAAATAATATTTTTTTAAATCATTGAATATAAAAGTAATATAATATTTAAAAGTTTGTAAAATTGTGTCCATAAGACAATTTAAACAAATTATATTTCATAAATACTAAATACTACGTTAGAAAAAATTACTAAAGTTATTTAAGAAGTATGTAGCTATTAATTAGGCAATATACTATACTTACTAAATATTCTTCTGAAGTAATGAAATAGAAAATTTAAGAAAGTGTAAAATAATTGTCAGCGACATCATATTCTTCAAATATTTCTTGTAAGTTGCGACCTAATTTATCTACATTATTTTCCTGTCTACTGCATGAAAACTTGCAAGAAGCTTCATTATATAAATATCTAATACAAGAAAGCTTTCTGCAAGCTTTAGTGTTGTATGGAAGCTATAATTTCTAACGACACTTTTCATTCTATTAAACTAAAAAATGCAGTGCAATTACATATATTTGAGGTATAATAATGTATATCATTATTATATATATATATATATATATATACTATATATACTATATATATACTATATATACTATATATATACTATATATATATACTATATATATATATACTATATATATATATATATATATATATATATATATATATATAATATATATATATATATATATATATAACTATATATATATATATAGATATATATATATATATATAGTATATATAGTATATATATAGTATATATAGTATATATATATATATATATATAGTATATACTATATATACTATATATATATATATACACGATATATATATATATATATATATACTGTGTACTTTAAATGTGTAAAATTGTATACATTAATACATTTTTGTACATCTTCAACTGAATTTTAATAATTTTTTATCAAAGTTCATTTCTTTCACAAGCTCCTATCAAAAACGTTCATGTGAAATTCCACATGATTTTTTCAGACATTTGGAAAAATACTTTATTCTTTAAAATAGTCTTTCTTACTGTAGAAAAAAGTTAATAATAATATCCAAATTCAAATTCCATGTGCTATTTTTAGCTTGATTCCATATGTTAATTTTCGTCAACCTTATATGTAGTCCAAAATAACTTTAATAAAGAATAAAGTATTCTTTCAAAAGTCTGATAAAAACCACTGTTTTTATTAACTAGTATTTTTGGTTTTGTCTCCTCAGTAAGAATAACTATGAGTTATTTTATATGGTTTCAAAGTGTAAGAATCTGCAGGGAATAACTCTTTTATCATTGCTCTTTAATAAGATTTATAGATATAGTTTAAGATTGTTATCTATAGATAGAGCTATCCCTGTTAAAAAAATTCACGCTGATTCAGTACTGATTTCATATTGAAATCAATATGAAATCATCATTGCATCAATATAACATCATCACCGAATCAGAGTAAAATCAGTACTGAATCAGCAGTAACTTTTTCCCAAAACGCAGAATGGAATTGGTACAGAATCAGTGCAAAATCAGGATTGAATCAGTACAAAATCGGTATTGAATGTTTACTGAATCTGCGATGAATCAGAGTTACACGCAGAGTAATAAAACAATAAAAGTTCATTTATATGTGATTAATAAAAGTGATTAATCACATACCGTAACACGTGTTTAATCACATGATTTTTTACATGTTAAATAACGTGATTATTTCGTTGTAAATTTCCAAGAGAAAAGTATGTAGTATAATTCTCTAAAAAAAATTAGGTAAAAACAAATAAAATTGTCAAAAAAACATAAAATAGATAAAAAAAAGTATTACACATTTTTCTGTTTATGTTAGTTATTCACCCATCCACTTATTAACCGCGGTCAATGCTGCTTAACTTTCAGGATCAATCATTTCTCAGTCTATTCTCAATGCTACATTCACAAACAGTTACAAAGATAATAAAAACATATTTGTAGACATCTCAAAAAGCCCAATTAGAATTTATTTTAATGGTATTAATTTTAATGGAATAAACATATTTTTAAAAATGTGGACAATTTCATACAAGTTAAAATTTTAATGCACACATCGGTACCATATTAGAAAAACAATATATATTTAGTAAAATATTGAAGCAAATTCATATTAATTGTAACTAGGTTTTTTGAAACGTCTACAAATATGTTTTCATTATTTTCGTAACTGTTTGTGAATGTAGCAGATAGAAGATAGTAAATCAAACAATAAAATACTAAAATCAGTATGCATGGAAGTAATAACATCTCTTTAAGATTATATTATTTAACATTTCAAGTATATATATTTCATAAATCCAATTGTTAAATATCAAAAACACCTTCTACAAAGGTGTAAAAATTCGCAAGTATGGTGTAATTTCAATCACACTTTTAAAATTGTTATCTAATAGTTTAATATCTTTAATTTGTCGCAAATCCTTCCTACTTAAAAATTACTAAAAATATTTTTATTAACAATATTAGGTATATGATTCTTACAAAGTTTCTGCTATAGAAATTACTAAAATTAAAATAAAAACGACAAGTATTTTGTAGCATATAATAAATCTAATTTTAATTAAAAATTTATATATTACTGAAACATTATAAAAAGTTCCCCAATAGACAAAGTTGCACAGACAAAACTTCGTTAAAACTTGCTACACAATTTTTGAAAACAACTTGTGTTAAACTTGCTAACAAGACTTTACATAATAGTGACGTGTACCTAAATTTTATGTAAAATTGTTAAAAAAAGTTGCAACAAATAATTGCTATAAATTTGCTAACAAATAAGGACGCAGATTTAGATTAATTTGTTATTTAACTCTGCTGCACGAGTTGATATAATTTTGGTATATATTTGCTAAGAAATATATCATAATCTGAGAAATTCTTTTTCAGCAAATTGGTAGCAAAATTAAATCAGTAAATGCTTACATAGTGCAGTATATTGCAACAAGATTTGATGATAATTTGTTGCTATTTTGCAATCATGAAAATAATAATTTCAATGTATTTTTTATTCAAGAAAATCTGTGTTTTTGTGAAGTATTTCAAGTTTTGTTACTTTTTTTTGCAATTTTAAGAGTCTAACACATTTACTAGTTGTGGCGGTGCGACGTGCGATCTAGTTGCACAAAAATAATATAAGTATTTGCCATTATATTTACTTAAAATATTATTTCAACAAAATAAAAGCACATTTATAACAATACTTGCTATTTAAAAAGTAATAATTTTATGCAACAATTGACTTTAATTTTTATAAATTTGCTGTCACTATTTTCATGTAAATGATTTGAAGCAAATTTATAATAAATAAGGACTTACATTGACGCAAATTTTGGATAAACAGGTACAAATTTTTTTTGCAAAGTTGCTGTCAGTTTGCAATCATATGTCTATTGGGGTTATTATTAGTTTTGCTAAACAATCTTTTGTAATACATAATCCAATCGTTATATACAAAAGACTCCTTCTGCGAAGGTGTAAAAATTCGCAAGTATGATGTAATTTCAATTACACTTTAGCAATTCTTATCTTACTTATAAAAACTTACTGCAAAAGAAAGTAATGAAATCTTTAATACCATTAAAATAAATTCTAATTGGGCTTTTTGAGATGTCTACAAATATGTTTTTATTATCTTTGTAACTGTTTGTGAATGTAGCATTGAGAATAGACTGAGAAATGATTGATCCTGAAAGTTAAGCAGCATTGACCGCGGTTAATAAGTGGATGGGTGAATAACTAACAAAAACAGAAAAATGTGTAATACTTTTTTTATCTATTTTATGTTTTTTTGACAATTTATTTGTTTTTACCTAATTTTTTTTAGAGAATTATACTACATACTTATCTCTTGGAAATTTACAACGAAATAATCACGTATTTAACATGTAAAAATCATGTGATTAAACACGTGTTACGGTATGTGATTAATGAACTTTATTGTTTTATTACTCTGCGTGTAACTCTGATTCATCGCAGATTCAGTAAACATTCAATACCGATTTTGTACTGATTCAATCCTGATTTTGCACTGATTCTGTACCAATTCCATTCTGCGTTTTGGGAAAAAGTTACTGCTGATTCAGTACTGATTTTACTCTGATTCGGTGATGATGTTATATTGATGCAATGATGATTTCATATTGATTTCAATATGAAATCAGTACTGAATCAGCGTGAATTTTTTTAACAGGGATAGCTATAATATGAAATGTACTTTTACTCATAAAATTTAATCTTCTTTCCAGATGGAAATAATCTCACGCCTATAAAGTTTATAAATAACTTATAAAACTTATTATAGTTTCTACATAGATTGTAGTATGAATTTATAAAGTGTGGAATTTAGACTCTTGTGAAATTTTCTAATATTTAATAATGTTTGTAAGCTTTTTTTATTATTTTTAAATTTCATAAATTCTTATAAGCTTTTATTAGGTTTTATTAGATTTTTGTGTGTGTAAATATTTATATTATCCACAAAGGAACAAAATTTTTTAGATAGTTTGAATTATTTTTACATGCATTACCAAAAACTTATTTAGTCTTCAAAATATTGAAAAGGGTACATTCTCACACTTGTTCAACACACTGAAAAACCAGGCTTACATAGGTGAATACCCACAAGTGTGGACATACTCACTTGAATCAATGGGGGTCAAGGATAGAGATGAATTTATGCTGTGGAACAATGAGAAGCGCCAAAGAAAGTTCAGTATTTAATTTTCAAGAGGAGATTATAAAAATATTGCAGACAGTATGTGAAAATTTTAAGATTGGCCTTTAGAAAAAATTTCATAAGTTCCGGCTCGACCGACCCGTTTGTAGAGGGTTGTACAATACTCTCCGCGTGCATGAGGGTCTATAGAAAAAATTTCTTAGAACCTGAGACTATTGGCATCATTTCTCAAGGAATATGTGCCAACAATTAATCTTTGAAGGTGATGAAGTGGATTTGTTGGACGGAGCATGAGTTCCAATGTAGGATCCAGTACGCAGGTCGCTCGCGAGAATAGAGTCTACCCGAAGTTCTTCTGGTTGATGGCTATAGTGAATTGGATGACGGCAGTAAAGTTGTTTTTCAATTCCATGGCTGCTATTGACATGGTTGTCTCAAATTCTACATTACAAACAGAAGTGTAAACATCGTTAAAGACAAAAAACAGTTCGAATCTCCGAAATAGTAAATAGTTTTAGGTATATTTTCATCGAAATGTGGGAGTATCTGGTCGATGAAGAATATGAACGAGTCCTATACATATAAACAGTTACACCAGAGAGAAGGCCGAAAATCTCTACGCGCCACTAAATCCTAGGGATGTGTTTTATGGAGGTACAACCGGGAATATCCTAAAATTATATAATATACAGGACAGTGAAAAATTAAATACTTCGACGTATCTTTATAATACTGTACCCATATATTTGTAAGTATGGTCGTTACCTTGTGGGTTATTATACTTTGTACATTGCAGGACTTGCAGGAATCAACAACAATTATATAAGCAACGCCGACGGTTTAATAATGTGCGAAGTATTACCACCGTGAATCTTGTTTCACCCGGTTTTACCAATCAAGATGCACAATAAATTAATATTTGAATTGTATCGATCCTGTGTGGAGTTAAAAAACCAATCGCATTGCACTCTCAAGAGAGTAAAAGATCCTGTATTTACTGGTACCTGAGTAGCGGACGAATTAAAGAAAGCCGTTATACGTCATTAGGAGAGTAATGGAGATATGGCTGTACAAGATGACTCGTACAGGGATCGTACAGATAATCTATTTCACGGTTATATTTATATGGACTAATTCTTTATCGAAAAATTGCACGCATTCGGATATCCGCCAAAATGCGAAGATGATGCTGCCAAAAATTAGTATCTCGCGAATTTCGAGCAACACGATGCCATATAACTAGATCGAAGCTCAATGATATTATGCAAAACAAAAAAAAAAGAATTGTTGGAGGCTACCTACTACAAAAGGTCTAATGAAACTGATTAAAAAAAGTGAATTGCATCTAACTTACGAATCGGCATAATTACTCCTCGTAAAAATTATCATATGGAAACCATATGGCTTTCACATGAAATCGATGTGGTTGCCATGTAGGAATCGTGTGATTCCCAATGGTATTCTCGTGGATCCCAACGGGAATCATATGGATACCATGTGGGATTTTGCGGTGGTTCCCACGTAGAAATTATATAATTCTCATGTTATTTCTATGTGGTTAATTTTCATGTATTTCCCACGTGGTTTCCATATAGTAACTTGGTTATTCTGCATTTTTTCATTTAAACAAGTAACTAATAAATAAATAATTATTTTGTATAAATAATGTATATAATAAAAAAAAAAATAAAAAAAATCGACAACTCCGGGAACCGTACCTGCGAACTTCCGATCCGGAGGATTACACCTTACCACCGAGCCATTGCACTGTTGGGTTTACGAGAGTTAGTTTCGAACTATAAAAAATGCTTGCATTGTATGATAGAAAATTTTCCAGGTTTAAATTGATTTTTAATGTAAATTTGAAATTAAAGTTTGTAATGAAAATTTTTAAATTTTTTGGTAGAATTAACGATTGCTTTAACGAGTCAATTTGATTGTCTAATTGCACAACGTTTCGGAGACATATTTGTCTCCATCTTCAGGTGCTAAACTTTATTAATAATAATTACTAATATTGAATACATAATGGTCAACAACAAAAAGATTTTTACCTTAACATTACACAATGCGTTTATCAACTTGTCATTAATTCACCCATTTTGTATCTATGATTAATTACAATAAATTATTAATTATTTATTATAGCAACAAGAATGAATAATTAATTAACTAAACACTCACAGAAGTTGGAAAGTAATAAGAGTCACATTTTTTCTTCCTTTTCATTTTAATTACAATTAATACTCAATTAAAACTCGAAAATTAAATAAATTAAGTAAAATTAAATAATTTAAATAAATTAAACTAGTAAACAAACAATACCAAATATCACAACAGAAAACAATATAAATTATACACGGAACGAATCATTCACTGTGAAAGCTGTATACAACTGAAACCAATTTAATTTCAAACATAAATATGACTAGAAAAAAGATCGATAATATAGAAACCTATATAGTTAACTAAGTAAATGGAAATCGGTAATCTAGAAAATTATAAAACGCGCAATATTTGAAACCAATTAAAACTATTTATGTCAGAAGAAAATTTTATATAAAATAAATATGAGTTAAAAATGTGACTCCATCAACCCATCGTATTTTATTTCTTATTTTTAAACTTATGTATAAGAGTTGTATATGTTGCCTGTAGTTTACTAACATCTTCTTTTTTATTAATAGGCTCTTTTTGTAAATTAATATGTAGGGTTTCTGAAACCATTCTTTTTCTCCAATTAATCTCCCTATCAAGAATACTAACATTATCAAAATCAAATTTGTGCCCTAAATCATTAATGTGATCATTAATCACACATTGTTTATCCTGTTTCAAACTATTATTGTAGTGTTCATTTATTCTTGTTATTAATTTTCTCTTAGTTTCTCCAACATAGGAGGCCTCGCAGTTATTACAATTGATCTTATAAACTACACCAGACTGCTCAGTTTTTTTAGTTCTGTCTTTTCCTCTCCTTATAATTCTACCAAATGAGTTAACAAATCTCGGAATTGTGGTAATATTAAATTTTTTAACTTTCTTCGAAACATCCTCAAACAACTTTGGTATGTAAGGTAAAGATAAAGATACTCCTCTCTTTTTGTTTGTATTATTAACATTCTGAATGTTTGTACAATTTTTATTTATATTATGTTTAATTTGAATTCGTTTGTGTATATTATTGTTTATAAATTTGGGAGGATAATTATTTGTGAGTAATATAGTTTTCACCATTTCTAGGTTTTTTTATGAAATTTTTTATCAGAGAGAAGAATAACTTTATCAACCAATGAATAAACCATAGCTTTTTTCTGCGAAATTGGATGTTTAGATAAATAATTCAACACTCTACCAGAGAAGGTTGGTTTATGGTACCAATCTATTACAATATTATTTTTCTCTTTAATTATTTTAATTTCAAGAAAATTAATTGTATTATTTTTTTCCCTTTCACATGTAAATTGTAGCTTCTTATGGTATGAGTTAAAAACATGTATCATCTCATCCAACTTATTTTTAGGAACTATTGTTAAAATGTCATCTACATATCTATAATTATGGTTATAGATATGGTTATTAATGGTTCAAAACTCAATTTTTTAATACATTCTTCTTCCAAATCTTCCATCACCATGTCAGAAAAAATGGGAGAGCAAGGACTACCCATCGGTGTACCATGCACCTGTTGGAAATATTTATTATTAAATTGAAAAAAAGTATTATTTATCAAAAAATCAGTAGCATCTAAAAGATCATGTAGCGGAATATTGAATTTATTAAAAACTAAGCTATGTCTCTTTTCAATACTATTTTTTATTAATTCATACGGGGTGTTCGTAAACAAAGACACTACATCTAAACTAATCATTATATGGTCATTCGGTATAACTAAATTTCTTATCTTTTTCGACAACTCAATACTATTTAAAATATGGGATTTAGGTGTTTTTAAGCTGTTTTTTAATACAAAATTAATTCTCTTTGATAAATTATATGTGGGACTTCCAATACAAGAAACAATAGGTCTTAGAGGTACATTCTCTTTATGTATCTTAGGAAGACCATAAATCTTAGGTAGATAAGTATCAGTCTGAGTTAGAGCATTTTTATGATATCTTTTATCAAGATATTCATTTTCATTCCAATAATTCATAATTTCTTTTGCTCGTTTCTGTAGGTTACTAATTGGATTTTTATGAATTTGTATATATGTATTTTGATCCAGTAATAATTCATTCATTTTGTCATTATATTTGTCAATTTCAATAGCCACTGTTGCATTACCCTTGTCTGACATGGTAAATAGAATATTATTGTTGTTTGAAAATGTTTTTGCCTCTTCCAACTTCAGTGAGATTATTTTGTCATCAATTTTAATATGATTAATTATTTTGTTTTGATATTGAATACTGTCAGTCACATTAACCCTGATATTAGTTTTACATTCATCCGAAATATCATAATATGTTAAACATTCTTCTAAATTTTTTATTATATCTATTACTTCTTTTTTATCAACTTTGCTAGAAATACTAAATTTAGGTCCTAATGACATAACTTCTTTAACGTTATCTGGTATATCTATATCTGTCAAATTCACAAACCATTTATTGTTAATATCATTAATATAGTTATTTTTACTTAAAACATCATTTTTATTCACCTTGTTGCTATTTACAACATTTCTATTTAACTTATTAAATTTTTTATTGATTGTATTCATACGCGTATTTTTTAAACTAATCACATTTATATTTTGTTTTGCAATAAAATTATTGACAATTTCTACTGGTAATATGTTCTTTAATTTATCAACTATACTAGCAAATTTTTTAATTAAAAACTTTAAATTAAATTTTAACCAAAATTTAATATGAAAAATGTATTGTTTCTTTTGGCCTAATAATCTTCAATTTCTTATTTTCTCCATAACTTTGCTTCAAATTAAGCAATTTGAGCTTCTTTTTTTTCAAACCATATCTACTTGAACTCAACTTTTTTCTGGTTTTTGATTTGATTGTTTATCTTTATTTGTTTCCGAGTTATAAGCGACCGAATTGGAAGTAATTTTTACTGCTATTATTATTGAATGTCGAATAAATTCCGTAAAAGTGGCCATTGGCAAGAGATAACTTGGCTTTCTTCATATTTTTATATTATAAAAGACATACCAAAGTTAGGATGAGATCCGTTTCCCGGAGGTCATGTACTTCCCTTGTTAGAAAATTTTTCAATAACAACATTCTTATTATAGCCCGAAACTAACTCTCGTAAACCCAACAGTGAATTGGTTCGGTGGTAAGGTGTAATCCTCCGGATCGGAAGTTCGCGGGTTCGGTTCCCGGAGTTGTCGATTTTTTTAAATTTTATTTTATTATATACATTATTTATACAAATTAATTATTTATTTATTAGTTACCTGTTTAAATGAGAAAATGCAGAATAACCAAGTTACTATATGGAAACCACGTGGGAAATACATGAAAACCACATAGAAATAACATGAGAATTATATAATTTCTACGTGGGAACCACCGCAAAATCCCACATGGTATCCATATGATTCCCGTTGGGATCCACGAGAATACCATTGGGAATCACACGATTCCTACATGGCAACCACATCGATTTCATGTGAAAGCCATATGGGTTCCATATGATAATTTTTACCAGGGACCATTAAAAACAATTGGCAAATAGTACATAAATCGTCATTCTATGATATAATTGAATCGAGTAGACTAACCTTCAATTGATCATGTGTTTCAGTTACAACGAATTCTCAAAATTACAATTCGTAAGTTCAGATGGATTTCATAAAAACTCGTTTTCAATCATGTTTAATCAATATCCAACAATTTTAGTACAATATTTTAATCGCTTTTAATATAAACTTATTATTCAGTTTTTATTTTAATAAATGTTAATAAATTTGTGCATCAACATTGTACTACCTAATATATTACCTATTGGTCCAATTGCTTTTAGTCAGATCTAATTGTTTCAGTTATTTAATTTAAATCAATATTAATATTACCGTTTGTATAATATGATTTTAATTAATTTCAATGATCAAATTCATAATTGAATTCAAAAGTTTCCAATGTATGATAATTCATTGATCCAAATTTTGATTACAATCAGTTAATTTTACGACTACTAAATGTGCTAATGTTTTTAATTGAAAATATCGATATTTGGTCTAATTATTTTGAATCACACCTAATTATTTCATTATTTTGATTTAATTTTAGTTTTATAACTTATATAATATATGGGTTTATTTAGTTTAAATCATCCAATTCATATCCAATAGTTTGAAACCGACGCGGTAGCGGAGTGGTGAAAACGTACCTCGGCCGATCGCCGATGCGAGATGGTTAGGGATTAAAAAAAGGTGGGGAAAAAGCACCCACACAGAGGTGGTGGGTGAACGCCGTTGAAGTCCTCCAGGCGAGGACAAACGGCAGGAAGTCCCAGAAAAATGGCACAAAACTAGTAAATGAAAAGAAATATCCAATAGTTTGAAATGTCAATTGATTGATCCGAAATTTAATTATATTCAATTAATATTACGACTGTTAAATGTGCTATTGCTTTTGATTGAGAATTTTGATATTATGTCTAATTATTTTTAATTAGATCTAATTATTTCAATTAATTTAAATTAATTTTAATGATCAAATTTCTAATTAAATTAAATAATTTTCAATGTATTCAAATTGTTCATTAATCTGAATGTAAATCAAACTTATATAATACTGTACTGTTGACACTATTAACGTTTAGAGTGCCGGGATTTGCGCCGCGCTTTCTGAGATATTCAGGTGGAAAGTTTAAAAAAAAACACCCGGTATACTTGCCATATTACTTCCGCCATTTTGAATTTTCATTTTGATGACAGAATCAAGTTTAGAGACTTAAATAACTCTTAAAGACCCATTTAAATGTGTTCAATTAATGAAAACTCATATGACGTCTACAGGCGTCATCCCAGCCCTCTTTAGGTTAATGAAAATATTCACTGTTAATTAATCAATTGTTTTAGTTATTTTAAATCAATTTTATTAACTGATTTTATATTAAGTAAAATTTCTTTAAATAAATTAATATTATATCTTCATTTTTTGCATTTGAACTTGTTCACATAAATATTTATAAAAGTCCATTGAAATCAATCAATTTACTGTATGGATTCATTGTATTAAAATTGACTTACTTATAAATATTTAAAGGGGGTCTTATACTCAATTTTTACCGACCGAGCCAATAGAGTAGAATTTCGACAAACTAGAAGATAGGTGCCCTTTCTTTTGTAGTTATGTATCACTGTGCAAAGTTTCTATTTATTATATTGAGGCATTGAAGAGAAAACCTTGTATAAAAAACACTATCTACGGCGTCCACATAATGAAATTTTCGTACAAGGTTTTCTCTTACACGCATCAATAAAATGACTTGAAACTTTGTATAGAAGTAAATAATTATTTAATAAAGAATATGCTCTCGCCGCCGCCTCTATCGACATCACGCATGCGCATTCGTTTCAGACTCGAGACAAATAGCCGAGCAAAATAATTTGATTTGACTCCTATAAAATTTTTAAATACGTGTCATACTGATACTCATATTATGACTAGTTGAATTTTAGACATGGCAAATTGAACCGTACTACTTATTTATCATAGATTCAATGTAAAAGGAAACGTACTGCTGCAAGAATCCGGCATATCTATCGATCGACCCAAGGGAGCGGATCAAAAATCGACTTGCGAGCCGTGCTCCGCTCCCTTGGGTTCTGCTATCGTTGGTCTTGAGTGTAATGTCGTATTTTTTCAGTATGTAAAAAAAATAAATACGTATAATCGAAATACGTACAAATTCCGTAAACCAAACATACATAACATTTATTATATATGTATATAACGAAATATGGATTATAATAGATAAGAGAAAATGCGTATAAGTGAAATACGTTATTTTTTAATTTTTATATTGGAAAAAAATAGTCACACTATTTTTATTATGATGCTATCGACATAAGTGGCGCCATCTACGATCACTTCGATTACGACTTGCCATAGATGGCGCTCTTGATGATAGTTATCATTTCTTATATATAACCTGCATTACTGGCGGTCAGAACAGTAAAATCGCAGAATTGAGTATGAGACCCCCTTAAAAAGTCCATTCAGATAATTAGTAATATGCACTTGGAAATATTTAATTGAATGTAATTGAATTTAATACTAATTAAATTTAATTATTAAAAAATTATTCACATAAATATTTATAAAAATTCATTGACATCAATTAAGTTACTGTATGCGTTCATGGTTTTCATTCATTCATTTATAAATATATAAAAAGTCCATTCAAAATAATTTGTAATGAACTTGGTTACAATCAATTCATGTTAAATCTTTATTTCGTATACTATAAAACCTATTTACAGAAATATTATTATAACTTTATTGAAATCGGTTAATACATTATGCGTGTTCGTCTTATTAAAATGTATTCACATTTAAATATATAAAGACAATTGAAAATAATTCACAAAAACTATAAACTAAAGTTTTAAAAGAAACTAGATTTGTATATTAGTTGAAATAAGTTAAATGTTATTAATGTTTAATCGTCATTTTGTATATTAAAATCAATTCAAACAAATATTTATAGAAGTTTATAGAAATTGATTTACTGGTAATTAGTATTACATATATTAAAAATAATTTGACGCCACTATTATTCGTATCAATTAGAATTTATTGAATTAAATCGGAATTAAGTAAATTTAAAGCCATTCTATTATTATATATTCTTTTTCTTGATTTGTGCTCTCTTTTTCCTGGCGCTTCCTACCGTTTATCCCCTGGGGGACTTTAACGGTGTCCACCTACCACCTACGTGTGGGTGCTTTATCCCTCCCTTAAAACCCCACCATCTCGCATTCGCCCGGGGTTATGCCCGTGGATGAGGGAAACCTGTGAAGCAGGGAAAACCTCACCCGAAATGGCCGGTGTATTCGAAACATTCTTTTTGGGTGTCAAAGTCACATTGCGTAGGCCTTGACACCGAAACCGAATGTTTCACACCTCCCGCTCACGTTGTGAAGTGTGAAAAAACACCTAACCCGCCACGAAAGCCAAACCCATCCAAGTGCGATAAGGTGGAAGTAGGAAGAAACACAACAATAAAGTTCTTATTAGATATATTTGTAAAGTAAATTATCAATAATATAATCTTAAATAGAGTATTTGTCTTTATTTATTTTTTTAGTTATAAATGATCAAATTCAAGAGTTTTTTGGCGAAATTTTTTCGTCTTTTGCTTATATCTATCGTAAAAAAAGCGTTAGTGTCTAAAACTCTGGCTTTCTTCATATTTTTATAATAGTAAACATATCCTTGAATTTGGTGATTATCCGTTTCCCGGAGATGTAACACTCACCTGGTTATGTATTGGTTTACTTATAACTTTGTCGGCCGTCTTATGACAATAATTTTCGAAGATACTTATACATTAAGGATCAATTTTACAATAATTTCTGGATCAAGAGTTATTGTGTTTCTATACAGAAAATCTCTAGTTGAAAAGCTGCAAAATCAAATTGTGCAAGTGACGAACTATTCTTTAAACATTAGACCGTACATTGAAAGCAACAAAAGAGTAGTAATTTCCAATATTAGCCCAGTGATCCCCAACGAAATTGTGCTCGAAGCTCTAAAAAAAGTTAACATAGAACCGGTCTCTCAAATTACTAATGTTAAAGCAGGCTTACATAAACCAGGACGCTCCCATATTATTTACTATAGACGACAAATGTATATTAAGGCACAAGACGAATATAAATTACCAGAATCGTGTCAAATAAATTTTGATGGCATAACATACTTTACATGAGCACGGACTCAGCAAACTGCTTTGTTTGTAAACAGAAAGGCCATGTTGCCAAGCTGTGCTCGCTAGCTAAAGACAATCTACCTCTCACACAACCGGATTCAAATGAAATTCCAAACGATAGTCAGTCTCCACAACAGATAATAACTATGGAATCTACAAACACTGACATGCTATCAATGACTGTAGTAAATACCAATCCTTCAGCGAAGAAACCTTCTTCCTCTACCACCTCTGAAGAAACGTACCAACCTCTCCAATGTGACAAAAGTACTCTCCCCTACCTCGCTGAATCTAATACACTAGACGAAAAAATAACTCCTCTTTTATTACACGACTCAGAAAAAAAAGAAGGATTCACCAAACCTTTTAAAAAAAAAGGAAAACCAGTCCTAAATCTATCCAAAACGAAAATATAACACAAGAAAAACTTCAAGAATTGGAAAAAAATCTCTTTTCTATTAAGCAAATAATAGAAACGTCAACTGCTAAATTCGACCTTACGTACGAAAAGTTTCAAAATTTTCTCGTAGAATCTTACGGACAAAACGATGTACTAAAAATTGCAGAACGCATAACGCCAGATTTTAACAACTTAATTAATGTAATAGATGAAATACGGTCACGCGAATGAAAAATCGTTGAAAGTAAGACTCACAAGACTTAAAAATAAACTTTATCAACAAAACGACGTTAATTTAGAATCTGAGGGCTCTTCAACTTTTTAATCTAAAAAGCAAGAAAAAAAAAGAAAAAAACTTTATTAATTAAAATAAAACAACTACAGGCTACAAATGGACATAATCATAACATCGGGACTGAACATTTTCTACTGGAATGCAAGAAGCTTTCTCAAAAGAATCGAAGAAATACACAGAATTCTACATAAAGTTGACATTTTAGTATGTGTAGCGACTCACTTAAATAGTAAGACTACTAACATTAATTTTTCCGGCTTTGTAATATATAGAATGGACAGAATCTATTCGACTGGAGGAGGGATATTATTATTGATACGAAAAGATATAGCCTACATAGAAATTGACAATATTAAGTCTCCTATTCAAACAGTAGAAATTTGTGGTATAAAAATTACCAATACAAATCCGTCCTTCAGTCTTATAGTCTGTTATCGATCTCCAGGTAACACTCTCTCTTTGGCAGAATGGGATACCATTATTTCAAATATTAGAAAAAACGAAAATAACATAATTATAGGGGATTTTAATGCGCTGTAATGAACTGTAAAAAAACAGATAAAAACGGTGAAAAGCTCTACGAAAACATTGAAAAATATAATCTCTTTATACACAATAACGATACTTATACTCATTATGATAAAAATTTAAAATCCAATATCGATTTAGTTTTATCAACAAATAATATAGCTGATAAATATAAACGCGAGTAATTAATGAAACCTGGGGATCGGATCATTGTCCAATCTATATAAATCTCGATACCAAAAAAACTGTATATATACAAAAAACTCATAAAATTAGATCACAACGAACGGATTGGAAAAAATTTCTTTCCTATCTCGAATCATACTACGGTCTGCTATTTACAGGTGATTACAACCTACTCACTCCTAGCAAAAAATATGAATATTATATAAACTTAATAACCGAAGCCATAAAACATAGTACACCTGAAAAGAGAATAGTAATATTGAGGACCACGGCTTTTAAAAAATGGCACTTGACTAAAAATACAGTTGATTAAGAAAATTATAAAAAAATTAACACTGATTGTAAAAGACTATTCAATACTAAAAAATGTGACAGTTTTAAAAAATTTGCGGAGTCCCTAAACATAAAAACTAACAGCCAATACGTCTGAGAAACCTGTAAAATTTTAAAAAATAAATGGATAAAAATTAGTCCACAACACTCACCAGAAAACCTTCAATCAGAATATAAAGAAATAGCTATAAATAAGATTTGCCCACCCTGGGTACCAACTAAACCGAAGGTTATTCCTACGTGCCAAACGAACTTAGTTCTTGAATCCCCTTTTAGTTTTGCTGAATTTAATACCGCTCTTAAAACACGCAACCTATACTCATCACCTAGCTTGGACGGGATAGATTATACGATTATTAACAATCTTTCAATGAAATATAAACTCATATTAGTGAATATGTATAACAAAATGTATAAAACCAGCGAATTCCCTGAATATTGGAAAAACTCATATATTCACTTAATTCAAAAAACGGACGGCAAAAATTACCGACCGATATCCCTAACCTCTTCCATGTGTAAATTGTTTGAAATAATCATAAAAAATAGATTTCAGCACTGGGTAGAAACAAATTCTATACTCCCCAACGTCCAAAGCGGTTTTCGACTCGGTCAATCATGTACAGATAACTTGCTCAATTTAACTTTAAAAGCACAACAATCTTTTCGTAAGAAAAAATCCTTGTTTGCAGCTTTCCTTGACGTATGCGGCACGATCGATAATGTTAACATAGATATATTACTGGACAAACTCGTGGCTATAGGATGCCCCTACAACATGGTGCAGTTTGTAAGTTTCATTACGTACGAGAGACGTATTTATTACGATGACTCAAGTAATTATAAAATATGCTATAAAGGTGTTTCTCAAGGAGGAGTACTCAGCCCTTTGCTCTATATTTTATACGTTTCCGACTTACTCAGAAATATACCTAACACTGTTATTGCGTCCCAGTTTGCTGACGACATAGCAGTTTATAGCAAAAACAAACACTCGTTGCAAAAGGCTATCACAAACATAGAGAAAAACTTATGTGACATCGGCTTGACACTTGCAGCACACAAAACAGTATTAATACATTTCAACAATCTTAATATTTTACCGGGTGAAACCACAAATACCGTTAGTAATTGTACCATTACATCCTCCGAAACAGCTAGATTTCTAGGACTTGCATTTGATTATAAGTTAACATTCATTCCACAATTGAATGAACTACAAAACAAATGTCAAAGAGCACTCAACATAGTAAAATATCTACAGGGAATATGGAGGGGCTCCGATCCATCTACCCTACTAATACTATATAAAAGCTATGTACGCTCTATAATAGATTACGCAAGATTCCCATGCACAAAAATCTGAGAAAGAAAGTCGAGCAAATACAGTTTACTGCTATAAGATTAGCACTAGGCTTTAGAAAAACGACGCCAACCAACATCCTTTTAGCCACGGTGGGAGGGAATGAAAAAAAAGTTTCGGTGTCATGCCGACGAAAACTGAATTAGTAGTTTCTTTCTAAATATATATT
The DNA here is from genome assembly GCA_026168455.1 of Theocolax elegans. Classification (NCBI taxonomy): domain Eukaryota; kingdom Metazoa; phylum Arthropoda; class Insecta; order Hymenoptera; family Cerocephalidae; genus Theocolax; species Theocolax elegans. The sequence goes on from CM047427.1 coordinate 49,052,068, forward strand.
ACATGTTAAAAAAACATGGAATCAGAATCCTAGCTGATTGTCCACAAGTTATTTCGCGCAATGGGCGCATGTTCTTATGTCTAATTATATTTTTTTCTTTTTCTGTATTACTTTTAACAATCAATCACTAATGAGAAACGATAATGTATTAGTAATACATATTTATTGGTAGTTATATTATTATATAACAAAAAATATATTTACACAATGAATGCATTCATTGGTGGCTCTGTTTATTAAATGCAAAATTCTCTCTACAAAATCAATAAAAAATTAAGCGGCTATTTTCCTAAATCAAAACAAAAAGTAAACACATAGAATTTAGAGCGTTTGCACAATATACATAATCAAAGCAAACGTACTGGAATAATTTGAGTGTTGCTATGTGAAAATTTCTCGGAAAGCCAGTCTATGAATCAGTATACGTTACGTTTTCTTCTTGGCAGTTTGTCTTTCGTTCTTCATGTAAAAGCATTGTCAGTTACAATACCAATTATGTATCACCATGCCTAATGCTACTTGTACTCACGATGAAAACCGAAAGAAAGTGTGTGCGTGCTGCGGTAGAAAAATAGTAGTAGGCAAAAAGAAATTAGAACATTATAGTATTTCTATCGGGAGTGAAAAACTAATTAAAAACTATGTTTACACAAATTTCGATTTATCAGATCAGAAATTCCTATCAAGTATTTGCGTAACGTGCCGTAAAATATTAGCAGAACATGACAATGGCGACTCTTCACGACCACTACCGGTGATTTTAAATTACAAAGATATACTGCTATCTAAATTAACAAGAACAAAAGGTGATTCGATACAAGACATAAAATGTGAGTGTTATATTTGCCAGACAGCAACATACAGAGGGCATGTAAAACTTAAAGTTGGTGAAAAACGTTCTATAACGAAAAAAATAGACAAATCAAATGGGCTATATGGAGTGAAGTGTACTACAAATATTGAGCAAGCAATTAGGATAATATTTACACAATGAATGCATTCATTGGTGGCTCTGTTTATTAAATGCAAAATTCTCTCTACAAAATCAATAAAAAATTAAGCGGCTATTTTCCTAAATCAAAACAAAAAGTAAACACATAGAATTTAGAGCGTTTGCACAATATACATAATCAAAGCAAACGTACTGGAATAATTTGAGTGTTGCTATGTGAAAATTTCTCGGAAAGCCAGTCTATGAATCAGTATACGTTACGTTTTCTTCTTGGCAGTTTGTCTTTCGTTCTTCATGTAAAAGCATTGTCAGTTACAATACCAATTATGTATCACCATGCCTAATGCTACTTGTACTCACGATGAAAACCGAAAGAAAGTGTGTGCGTGCTGCGGTAGAAAAATAGTAGTAGGCAAAAAGAAATTAGAACATTATAGTATTTCTATCGGGAGTGAAAAACTAATTAAAAACTATGTTTACACAAATTTCGATTTATCAGATCAGAAATTCCTATCAAGTATTTGCGTAAGGTGATTCGATACAAGACATAAAATGTGAGTGTTATATTTGCCAGACAGCAACATACAGAGGGCATGTAAAACTTAAAGTTGGTGAAAAACGTTCTATAACGAAAAAAATAGACAAATCAAATGGGCTATATGGAGTGAAGTGTACTACAAATATTGAGCAAGCAATTAGGATGAAAAAAAAGAGTTTATCCAGCCATGCAAAAATTGTTTTACAAAAATAGGTAAGGGTAAGGAACATCGCTGTAATATTCATGGAGACATAAGACATAAAAACATTAATAGCATAGTCGACAGTTTACCTTCACAGCAGCAAGAGCAAATTGCAACTACCATTCTCGCTAAAGTAAACAAACCAAATTCTAATGTAAATTTTATTGAAATAAGTACAGGTAGTCGCAAAAAGAAAGTTTATATTAAAGACGCAAATAAAATTAAAAATGGTGTTTCTTTTTCTCAAGAAAGTTTAGACGAGTTTCAAACTAAAACAAATGTATCTTTAAATCATATGAAAAAATTAACTAGTATGTTAAGGTCGAAATGTGGGAGGCATTTTGTCCCAAGTCATTACATCAAACATGCATCGGAAAATGCAAATCAATTAGATTACCTTTACGACATTGCATTTTTTAATTTTGATGTTTCTGATAATAGTAAAAAAGAAAGAAGGCCTGTTATCTGGACAAACGCAGAAAAAATGGTTAACAAAGTTATAAAGAAACGAGAAATTATTGGTTATCCTTGTTTTAAAGTTATGGCAGATGGTGGTCAAAAATTCTTTAAAATTTGTTTGTCAAGTTTTTCTTAAAATGATGATGACAGTGAACCACCCAGTAAAAAAGTAAAACTTGACACTAAAGAGCATTCAAGTTGCAAGTTCAAGTTGACAAGTGTAAAAAATTGATTATATTGCGTATCGTTCCCGATATAAAAGAAACTTACGAGAACGTGAAAATATTGTTTGATCTGATTAAAATCAACGACATTTCTTTTAAGTTTGTTGCTGACTTTAAATTGACACTAATTATAAATGGAATGCAGACTGCTACTGCAAGTAGCCACTGCCCGTTTTGCTTCGTACAACTAAATGATCTAAAATGTCGCAAAGAATCAATGGATGATGAATCTAAAATTTGAAATTGAAAACTTACGGTGACTTAAAACAAGATTATGAACTATTTAAAAACTGTTTAGGAAGTAATAAAAAACTGGCCAAAAAATGTAATAGTACTGTGAATAATCCATTGTTTGAAGAGTGATCAAATGTATGTGTTAGAAAAATGTATTCTTCCAGAGTTACACCTTTTACAAGGTTTTGTTAACCACATATTTTGGAATGGATTAGTGCCTTTTCTAGGAAAAGAAAAAGCTATGATCTGGCCAATGAAATTAAACCTCATTTTAAAAAGTTACCATGGAGATATCTTTAAAGTTAATGCTTGCGGTAAAATGTTAAAACGATCGGATGAACTTTTTTATGGTGAAATTTGCGGTGATGTTGGTAAACTGAAATTTGTGCCGTTTATTTCATCATTAAAGGCTATGAATAAAATAGTTAAAAGTTGCTTTTCAGTCAAGAGGAGTAATGTCAAGTTTCAAGAAATTTTACGATTACAGATTAGAGAACTTAAAAAATCTTTTTTAGCGACGGAAATATCAGAAACATTGAAAATTCACGTGCTGCTAATAGCGGCATAGAATTGTGGTCAGAGCAAGCAGGTGAATCGATCCATAGTGAATTTCTCAAGTATTGGAACAAGTATAAAATTAATAATGTGCATAGTACTTCATATATTAATAGATTGAAAAAAGCAGTAGTTGAATTTTCTTCTAGACATTTGTAAATAATTAGAGACCTACTGATCTATGAGGCGTTTTTGTTGAACAAAAATTTGCAATTTATTTTTAATATGTTAATTTTTTGTTGTGATATCATATTCATGAAAAATATGTGTTTCTATTAATATGTTTATACTTGTTTGTTATATAAATGCCTTTATTATTAAAATAATTACTTAAAAATTAAAAAAAAAATTTTTCATTACCACTACATACTTTATTTGTTGCTTATTTGAGATTAAGTGTTAAAAGTAATATAGAAAAAGAAAAAAATATAGTTGGAAATAAAAATATGCGCCCATTGCTATTTAATTGGAAAAAAAAATTTTTTTAGCACATTACCGAAATAACTTGTGGACAATCAGCTAGGATTCTGATTCCATGTTTTTTTAACATGTAATTATATTTAGAAAGAAACTACTAATTCAGTTTTCGTCGGCATGACACCGAAACTTTTTTTTCATTCCCTCCCACCGTGTAGCTGAATCGAAAATCCCTACTATATACGACAGAAGTAAATTTTTGTGCAGCACATACTTATTAAAAATAATGTCCAACAAATCTATCCCTGTGGTTAAAACTATTAATAATCATCTCAAAAATAAAAAAGACCTCGACAGAAAACGCAAAAGATTCTTTGATCATTGTCTCATAGATGTGATGCCTCACTTATCTCATTCTTATAAAGATAATAAATACAACATCTATTTACATAAGTACGATACTCTTACAACGATTATTCCAGTTGATACCATGTTAGGTCTAAAAATACAATGCTACAAATCGTTACACAAAAAACTTACAAAAGAACTAAAAGAAGATAATCCAATTATAATTTATACTACTATTGACAAGCACAGAATTAATAACACGAATGCAATCCAGTCGCTTTGTATTTGTCCCAAAAACAATTCGATAAAAATCAAAACAATGAATGAACATGCATCAAAATTTTCCGCAGGATGTAACGGCATAATAGATGCGTTGGATATTGCACTGATTAATCTGAATGCCAGTAACTGCATCCTCAATGATTCCTTAAACATACTACGCAACATTCAACAACCAGTCTTTAATATTAAAACAAATCCACTTATTTTCAAAATAAAAGAAAAATATAATGAATTTATGAACAAAAAAACTGATTACGGCTAAATTTTTTTCTTTTGGGTACCTTCTCACCTAAGAATCTGTGAAGATGCACGTACTCAAACTACTTCTACAAATATCGGTAACACAGAAGAAATTGAACTAAACCAAATTTATCATCTGAATTTATACACAACATTCAAAAAAGAAATGTTTAACAATACCAAAATGGAGTATCTTGAAGAAGGTAAAGTTAAGGGTAAAAAATATTTCCAATTTTATTATAAAGATCAAAAATCTCCGTGGCTTAATAAAAAGAAGTACACTTGGAACCTTATTGTTACTGTCAATCGTTGTCGAGCTGACCATTATGGCCTAGCTGCATCTTTAGCTCGAATATCCATTGTAAATGAATCTAAATGCCCATGTGGAGAATACGAACAGGATATCGATCATGTAATCTGGCAATGCAGTCGTCATAATGAATAACGTACCGAACATATAAAAAAATTATTACAAATTGATCTACAATTACCACTATGTATTCACTCACTTTTGTATAAACCAAATGTATCTGCTTTCTTTTGTATAATAAAGTTTCTTAAGGATTGTAACTTTAATGTATAAAAAGCGCACAATGCAACACTTGCTTTTCTTAAGAACTGTAACTTAAATGTATAAAAAGCGCACAATGTAACACATGCTTGTAGCAAATAAATCTTAAATGATTTAAAGCTTTAAATAAAAAAACGTGTAATAGGGTACAGATTGAATATAAGGAATAAAAAAATCAACGAAGGTATCGGGGCGCGAACCCACGATCCCGGGAGCGCGAGGCAGAAGCCTCACCACTGCACTACCATTCGCAATTATCTCGGCTAGTCGACTTGGTCCTATGGGCGATCGTCGCCGATAATCCAGGGACCTACCTGGGCCGACACGCGAAATCCGTACCCGTTATATCCCCCACCCAAACGCGACCTACGCCCTCGGGGAGCCATTTGATCACTTTGATCATCAAAGCTAGAGAGGCGAAAGGCCCTGCTCGACCGGTGTCGAGAAGACCCCTGAGCACCGGGAGCCTCGTTAGGGATAGCCGTGCGTTTGCACCACCAAGCTTGAGATCAGAAAAACTCAAGCTCCCCGACGTTTAGTGCCTACCTTGGAGGTGTACTGCGTATACGTATACACACTGCGAAGCTGCAGACACAGGCTTTTCTCCTACAGTCGTACCTCCGCATTTTTGACGTTCTCGCGGGGAAATCCACCGGGACTGTGGTGGTGGGGATGGGAGTTTGTGACCGACTTTGGTCGAGGATGAGCTGGGCGAAGATAAATTTCCCGCGCGCGCATCCTTCTCTATCCTCTTTGCTATTACTCACATGATCGGTATCACACTTACCGTTATAAACGTTTTAAAATAAAAGTAAAAAAACGTTTTCAAAACGTTTTAAAATAAAAGTAAGAAAACATTTTCAAACGTTTTAAAATAAAAGTAAAAAATCGTTTTGAAAATGTTTTAAAATAAAAGTAAAAAAACGTTTTCAAAACGTTTTAAAATAAAAGTAAAAAAACATTTTCAAAACGTTTCAAAATAAAAGTAAAAAAACGTTTTCAAAACGTTTTAAAAACATTTTGTTATTGAGAACATAAGAGTATTCAATTATTTTCACAACGTTTTAAAAAAGTTAAAAAAAGCTTTTCACGTTGTGACACTAGGTGGTACGCAATTTACCTCGAAAATCGCTAAGTATTCGACAATGATATATAAGGTGCATTTCTTTTAAGTAAATAATAGCATCCCGTATGCTACGTGCAACGATATCTCCCACAATTTCCTATAATTCAAATTAATATAAACCTCTCGTCCTCAAAATGGCCGACTCAGCACGTACATGAACTCGTTACCTGTGACGTGGATCCTTGTTTCGTTGACGGGAAAATGGCGAGACTAATTTCTATTCATTTTTACTAAGTGTGGATTAGTGAGGAAAAGGGGTAGGCCGGATCGCAATAAATCGGTACCCGTTACCGACAATCGTCTAATTATTTATTCTATTTATTTTAACTATTTTATTTATTTCTATTTATATATATATATATATATATATATATATATACATATATTGTAACGGTTACGCTGGGGATTAGGGCGTGGCGTCAAAGGCGAAATAAACGATTGAAATATATAAGATAGTATTAATTTATTATAAAAATTAAAATAAGGTTTGGGCGCCAGCCGCGTACGATCGCGGCGAATTTATATATTACGCTCGGCTGCGTGCGAGCTGCTGCTACTTGCTGCGCGAGGGGAGGAGAGGGGAGTAATGTAAAGGGTGTGATGTAGCAACATCACTGGGCGTCGCCTCGAGAGTCGTTGTTAGTGCGTGCACGTGCGCGCACCACTCCGCGGTGGGGATCGCGCACACCCGGGGAAACGGTCGCGAGGCACGTTGATTACGTGCCGGCCCGCGCTCAGTTGTCGTCATCTTGAATCGATCTAGATTCAAGCGCGCGCACACTGAACACGCGGTCCGCGCTCGTATCGATACGGGGATCGCGCGCATATAGTATAGGGAATTCGGAACGCGGATAGTGGGGGAACATGTGTATAAGAGTACGGAGATAAATGTATATTTGAATTTAGCGCTGTTAACTAGAGAATAATTTAGTGATCTATTGAACCAATCAATAGATGATTTTATTAGAGAATAAGACTTCCGTATGGGTAAATATAACAGCATATTACGTTATATGACTGTAATTACCTTAAATACGGAAAGTCGAAATACTAGTTGGGACAATGATAACTTATGCAAATTAGTTGTCATTTTTATCTATAGTAGGGTAAATACGGGTAGCTTTATTACACCTGTGACGGATACGGAAGGGTTGGAGAATTATAATATTGCCGTATCCCTCGCAGGTAACGAGAGAGAGAATAGATAGGGATATTAGGAGATTGAGGGAGATAGAAAATCGGGGAAGAAGTTTGGCGTGACTCGGAGAAAACGGATCAGCGCCATTCTGATCCTATCGATCTTCCATTTAGGAGTGTTTCTGTATATTCTGATCCTATCGATCTTCCAGATAGTAGTGTTTTCTATATATTCTGATTCTATCGATCGCAAAGAGTATTTCTGTATCTTCTGATCATATCTACCGAGGATTTATTTGTTGTATAGAAAAGGATTAAGGAGTATCTATAGATTTTTCCACATAAATAAGGAGGAATAATTATTTAAAATATATACAGATATATATATGGAAGATTCCATGTGAAGTGATCCAGTTAAAAAATAGAATTTTGTTTTAATGTATCAAATCAGTAAAAAACTACTTGAATAGAGTGTAGCTACATTTTTAGACCTAAATTTCAATTAATACCAGAGCAGTAACCAATCAAAAAATCGAATTTTTTGAAAAAAATGACTTTTTGGCCATTTTTATCACTAAATAACTCAAAATCTAACAATTTTTTCTTATATACATTAAATTTGAAAAAGTTTATAAATTTCAAGAAGAATCTGCTGAAATATTTCATTTATATTAGTTTAACACATTGAATATAGTTATAATTAATAAAAACCTTTGTAGTAAAAAAAGGGTTGTACGATCAAAAATATTTTATCCATCCAAGAATCTAATTCATCGATGATTAATTACCTTCAAAATGGTCCAAAGTTTGAGTGCGGCAGAGCATTTCAGACAAAGTTATGGTGTTTTTAGGCAAATTTCTTAAAAAAAGAGAGCTAATGCATTTTATGAAAAAAACAGAGTAACCGTATACTTGCATTCAAACAACATGGCATTATTATTCTTCAATAATACTAAAATATACTATTTAATGTTAGTTACTGATACTTTTCAATCTCTAAGCTGCTTACAAACACAAAGCAGTAGGTATAAGCAGTTATACCTGTTATATAATTGAATAAATACCTGAAACTTATTAAAATTCGAATAAATCCAATTATGTAACAGGTATAACTGCTTATACCTACTGCTTTGTGTTTGTAAGCAGCTTAGAGATTGAAAAGTATCAGTAACTAACATTAAATAGTATATTTTAGTATTATTGAAGAATAATAGTGCCATGTTGTTTGAATGCAAGTATACGGTTACTCTGTTTTTTTCATAAAATGCATTAGCTCTTTTTTTTTAAGAAATTTGCCTAAAAACACCATAACTTTGTCTGAAATGCTCTGCCGCACTCAAACTTTGGACCATTTTGAAGGTAATTAATCATTGATAAATTAGATTCTTGGATGGATAAAATATTTTTGATCGTACAACCCTCTTTTTACTACAAAGGTTTTTATTAATTATAATTATATTCAATGTGTTAAACTAATATAAATGAAATATTTCAGCAGATTCTTCTTGAAATTTATAAACTTTTTCAAATTTAATGTATATAAGAAAAAATTGTTAGATTTTGAGTTATTTAGTGATAAAAATGGCCAAAAAGTCATTTTTTTCAAAAAATTCGATTTTTTGATTGGTTACTGCTCTGGTATTAATTGAAATTTAGGTCTAAAAATGTAGCTACACTCTATTCAAGTAGTTTTTTACTGATTTGATACATTAAAACAAAATTCTATTTTTTAACTGGATCACTTCACATGGAATCTCCCATATATATATATATATATATATATATAAATCTCCGAAAGGAATAGTATACGAGGATATTATTTATATTATATTGATTTCCTATTGATTTTATTTCATCGAATTGGTGAGTTATTTTAATTATTAAAATAATAATTGATTTATTTAGTGGGGACAATAAGGATAAATTCAGTGCGCGTTTTTCTTATTAAATTAAATTATTTATTTGATTAATTATAAAGTAATGTTCTCTCTCTCGTGGTTAGTGGTGCCACGGGATCTATTATTAGATCCCGTAAGATAATTATATATATCTAAATTTTGTTAAGGGTGTTAATATTCGTTACGCGGTTTAATAGGTATCCGGAACTATTATTTTATTCAACGGAACTTCCTCTGGGTGAGTCCACCGGGTGATCAGGACGAATAAATTAATATTATTGTTTTTTTTCTTTTTCGATGATGTTGGGATCCGGATAATTTTGTTTAAATAATATTTTTCGTTATTTGAATTATAAACCAGCATCACAAGGGGGAAGCACACTTACAGTCAGGAGAGATCGCGGAATACCGGTGCAGGGCGTGCACCCACCTTATTTGAGTGGAGATCGTCTCCTGGAGATTGCTGCTCTACGTTCGATTACTCTCGCACTCACACACTCGAATATTCTCCGCAAACGGTCGTGAATCGAATTGCTGATGTTGCCTCGATGGCGTCCCGATGAGCTCTGTCGAGCTCGGGCTCGTTCGCTGCTTCGTTGCTCGGGCCCGACGTTAGCGCGCAGCTTCTCGCGTCGAGTCGCCCGTCGGCCGCCGTCGTCTCGCGCGCCTCGTGTAGAGAGTGCTCGCGGCCATGTTTATCAAGGCGGACGATATTGCCGGGGCTGCTGCTTCCCACGGAGAGGACGGTGTTCCCGGTGATGCTATAAACCAGGTAAGCCTTTATGATCGTTCCGTGATGTCAATTTATCGGCTAATGAGTCCACTCTGTTACAGGTGCAGACGGGACGGCCGATCTTCGAGTCTTTTCGCTCACTCGCTCTCACGGTGGCTGCTCAGCTGGTGCGCGTCGGATCAGTGACTGCTGCTCTTCTTCGATGCTGCGTTGCTGCGGGGATTCTGGCTGCTTCCTAGGTAAATATCTATCTCCCGAGAGAGTGCTGCGTATATACTACTAGTTATTAATTGAGATTTATGGTAATGTTATGATTACCATAACCTCACTTCCAATCCTCTCCTAGCATGTAGTTGTCAGTTACTGTGTGCAACTACATGCTTCCTTGTTTCCTTCTAATTAGGATTATTATTGATTGCTTAAAGTGTTACAGCTTCCTGGATGTCTTGTTGCTGCTCGTGCTGCTCAGTCTGGCACCTTAGACCATCGTAGGCTGCTTCATGTCCTGGTGCGAAGCCTCCTGGAAGTTGTATCGCCTCTCCTGACATGCTGCTTCATTGTGCTAGGTGGAAGGAACCAAGAGAAGTATTGGGGATTTGGGGAGCTTCGGTTAGGCTAGGTAGGCTTAGAGATGTGAGGGTAGGTAGGCTAGTTTGTGTTGGGACTCGCTCGCTTATTATTATGACAGGTATTACATACCTTGTCACAATATATATATATATATATATATATATTACAAACTCGTATTACATAAATAACGCAAGATTCATCAAAAATATCAAATATTACAAAATTTATTATTATGGGAAGAGTATGAGGAAGTATTAAGTATTTTAATTAATCCGCGTACTATCAATAAAAAAAATATAAATACTAAGGAAACTTTCCTCCACTAAACATATAATTACTTTTACTATATTATTCCTATCTTTGCACGTTATCGAAATACAATCCAATTTAAAATAATATGGCTGGCGGGCAGTCCACTGACCGCACGCGAGTCGTTATCTTCAACTTCCTCCGACAAGACAGTATCTCCTTGATTTTCTCTAAAATCTTTTATTACACAGTAAGCTTTCTACACCAATCTCTCCTCCTTCCAACAATATCTCCATATTTCCAAAACAACTCGGAAATTTTCACAAACTCTCCAAAAATCTTTCCAAACTCTCCAAAAAGGACCCGCGGCGCTGTCAACTTCCTTAAATTTGAACATGGCACCTTCTCCCCATTGTTGACAGGTCAATGGGTATTACTCATTTTGACGCCACCTTTATTCGGCTCTATAAGTCGTTTGAAACGGCTACACAACTTTCATACTCCTTCCGAGGTGTGAACTGGGCTGGCGCCTCCACTTGTGCCATTCGCACTCTTTCCTTCTCTCTCTTACTCACGAACACTGCATGCCAGAAAGCCCCGCGCCTCGTTGGAAGGTTTTTTGGTTGACGGTTATTTACTATCTACGGCATCGGGTTAAAAATGAATTGTTTTTGAAGGGTTGCTTCGAGGGTTGCTTAACTCATGGGTGTCCTGAGTGCTTTAAAACATCGCGCAACAAAAAAGTAGTTTACGGGTTATCAATTAATGAGGTGTATGGTAATACACAGAATAAATTAAGAAAAAGGCGAGAACACGGATACAATGTACAATGCATTTGGGAATGTCAATTTGACAAACTAAAACGATCGAATCCGGAAATTGTTAGTTATCTTAAAACAAACCCGTTGATACACAAATTAATTCTTATTTCACGCGATGCATTTTTTGGAGGTCGAACAGAAAATTTTGTAACGTTTTACGAAGTTACCAAAAATGAAAAAAATCAAATACCCTGTCATTTGTTCACTTTACCTTTTATATCTGCAAAAGAAGGAAATATCCTGTTGGACATCCACGCATTTTTATGGGTGAAGAGTGTCGCGAGTTGTCTGGGAGCGACTGGAACATTCTTTCTCGGATTGAGGGTTTGGTCAAATGTAAGATTTTCCTCCGCGCAATTTGTACTTATCAGTTTTACCCATTAAAATGCTTGGTCGCTTGATGTTTGCACTATGTAGATCTTGCTGCGAAGAAAATAATGCAAATGAATGCAATCACCATTCCGTTACGGACCGTGAATGGGTAGTAGACGAATTACGTAAAGCTGTTGAGCTTGATTACCGCATAACCGAAATATATATTATTTGAAAATACGAAATAACGCAATTCGACGGTGTATAAGGTCGACTTTTTCACGAATATGTAAATGCTGTTTTAAAAATTAAGCAAGAAGCTAGCGGATTTTCGGCGGAATGCGTGGACGAATCATCGATTGCGCGGTATCTGTACGAGTATGAACGTGATGAAGGTATCAAGTTAGACCGTGATAAAATTGAGCGCAATTTAGGGTTAAGAGCAGTGTCAAAACTTATGTTGAATAGTCAGTGGGGTAAGTTCGGGTAACGTTCTACCCTAAAACAAACAACAATTGTAAAATCTCAAATTTTTTAGAAATAATTACGGCACTCGATAAAGAAGCTTTTTCTATAATCCCAGTAAATGATGAAATCATGTATCTTAATTGGCAATACAAAGAAGAAGCAGTTGAGCCATCGCCAAATACAATGTTGTCATTGCTGCTTATACAACTGCTCAAGCGCATTTAGAATTATACAAATACATAAAACGCCTTGGTGAAAGATTGTTGTATTGCGATACGGATTCATGCATATTCATAAGAAAAGACGAAAGCGATTCGGGTAAGTATGACCCACCATTAAATAATTTATTAAGAGGTATGACGGATGCATTGGAAAGTTACGGAAAAGGTACATATGTACACACAATGGTTGCAGTCGCTCCAAAATTTTACGCGTATAAAGCAATTACACAACCGGGAGAGATTGTGCATTGCTGCAAAGCCAAGGGTGTATCGTTAAATGAAAAATTCATTAAAAATAAATTTTGAAAGCATTAAAAGTATTCATTTTCCAGTACCACAAGAATGTGCGTAGATGAAGTTGTTTCCAATAATCACATTGAGAAACAAAAAATAAATGTTAAGTTTCAAGCAATTCCTAGATTTGCTATTCATGAAATTTTGACGTGCGACGAAGCCAAAACTTGTACAGCTGTACTGAAAAAACGACGTTATATCTCTCAACATCGTTCTGTACCGTATGGATACAAACCATATTAAATCTAAAAGTAATCTAAATATGTAACATACGTATATATTGTTGTTAAATAAAAATTCTAGTATAATGTATTAAATATCTTAATTTCCTATTTTTTTAGCACTATTATTTTACAGACATTTGTTTTTTTACAGAGATCAGCATTACCGAAGTTCGTAATCTTAATCACTGTGCGCGAGAAAATTAGCTAGATCATCGCGAAGATCAGGCTAGTGTATCGTGATGAATCAGTTATACTTAATGCGGTAAAGTCTAGCTTATTCCCGACCGCGCCGCCGCTGCCGCCGCCGCTCGTTCGCAATATTACGTTTTTTTTCGCGTTAAAAATACATTGGAGGGACTAATTCAATCAGTTTTGAAAATTGCTACGCGTTGGAAACACCCGTTTACATGCATATGTGCCGACCCAACGATGGTCGGTAAATCGGTTTTTGTGAAACGATTTCTTAAGTATCTATCGCAAATGTGTGACGTGCGATTTCATCGAATTCTGTTTTATTACGGTGAATAGCAAGACTCGTATCGCACATCTTTTAAATCGGGCGATAATCAAAAAATTGAATTCAAGGATGGAATACCACAACCGGCCGACTACTGTTATGATAGTCAAAAAAAGAAATTATTGATTCTCGATGATTTATTGCACGAATCATCAAACAGTGGTATGCTCGATTTATTTTCTAAGGGATCGCACCACAAAAAATTGAGTGTTATTTTTATTTCACAAAATATTTTTTACAGAGGTCAGAACCAGCGCGCTTTGTCGTTAAATTCAAATTATATTGTACTGTTTAAAAATTCTCGCGATTGTGCCCAAGCTTTACATCCCGCGAGACAGTTATATCCCGAAGATTCTAAATTTTTAAAAGTAGCTTACATGGATGCGTGTGCACCATCATTTAGCTATTTATTGTTAAATATGAAGCAAGATAATGATGAGTTACTTAGTAAGATAGACCGTGTAGCAGACAATGTATCACAGATCAATGAAAACTCAGTTCAGACGGTAGGCTTGGATAACAAAATGTTTGAAATCTTAAAATCAAAAGAATTTGATAATGAAAGTGACAAATGTAAAAATTATCTGCAGGTTTTGAGACGCTATTTATTTTTTAAGGAAAACCAACGCTTCAACCGTGCCGGCGACGAGGAGATTTGCGACTCGTCAGACGTAATCGACGAGGTTGAAGAAACTCTAACACCATTGTCTGAGGAAAATATTTTGTCAAACTTACGAGAAATTTTTCGAAAAAGGGCACGATTATTATTGAAGTACTGGCGAAAGAATGCACCAGAAAGGTTATAGTGGAGTGTCTTTGGAAACGTTCTGTTGGATGGAAAACTTGTACCACAATCCAACATATTACAACTATTAAACTATGTTATGAGGGAGAGTAACAGTAGTTTATGACTGTCTTAGAGTCTTTCCTTAGGGCAATATCACCGCATCAATCCGCAGTATTTGCTGCCCCGGAAGCCCTCGTCAACAAGCTTTACAGTTAATCGGTTTCCCTTGTCGGCGTTGGTGCCTAAAGCTTCCCCGATGCGTTCGAAAAGTAAAAACTCTCATGAGGGCCTCATGGCATCGATTAACCTCGATGAGAGGTCACTAAGTGTACCAAAACTCCTTACTACAGCCCGCCGCATTACACGGTTAGCCTAGAGTCGTAATTCTTGGTAAGAATTCGGCGGTGTTTAGCTCCCCGCCGTCTTCTGCTTTCGAACATAAGCAGCATCCGGGTCAAATCGCTTCACCCGTCAAGCCTGCTTGCAACCACACACCCCGCAGAGTCCAACCCAATACTGGGGACACGCTGGCGTTTCACTTTCAACTCAGAGGTACGCCAACGTGGGGCTCGGATCCCAGTCCCTGCGTACCAGAGTAAAGTCATCCTGGTCCAACTGTCGACATGCCGAAGCACGCCTCCCTATTACTCCCCGAATCCCCGAGGAGTTTTTGCGGTAGGTAGCCTAACGTTCGACTGTTCGTGAAGGGTAAAGCATTCGTCACTCCCTTCACGAGCTCTCTAAGGGATACCGTTCAAAAATCCCCTGAAAGAGAAAAAAGCGTACAAACCAAAAAGGCTTGTACGCTATTGCTTATGAAAGGTAAACATTCGACAATCCTTCCATAAGCCTTCCAAGGGATACCGTTCGAAAAATCCCTTGAAAGAGAGAAAAATTGCGTACAAGCAAAAGCTTGTACGCAGTGGTGTTTTTAACATCTCACTCAACGCAAAGCCTTCAGTTCGGATGTGTATCACACCTCGACTTACTGACTTTATACGAAGAGAATTTTGATGAAAGGGACACCCTTCTATGAGACATCCCAGCGACTCGTCTGGATGAGAAACTACTTCGGTCCGGATGTGCCCCAAGGTAGACCTCGAAAGGCCCGCCTCAGTATTTTGACGCTGCACGTAGTACACCCCGAAGGATGTCTACTTTGATTTAGCGGCCGTCCCTTCATCCCTAGGTAGAGTCTCCCTTGACGAGTTCGCCCAGATGAATAGCAGAATCGTTAACGGCATATTTTCGATAACCAAGCGTGTTAGTAACCAAGAAATATCGCATGTTAAACAGTTGATCGCCGACATAGGCTCGACGAAGCAACTCGATTTCGAGGCGCACTAGTGGCAATCCTCTTCCTCCACTATCGTAGGAGGTCTATATCGGACCCTCGGAATTGGGGGCCGAGTCACTCACCCTCTCCCAACTCAGGAAATCTGAGAACAGGATTCCGCCAAGTGAGGGAGAGTAACAATAGAAAGAACAAAAGGGAAGGTATAGAAAGTAAAGAACCGACAGATCGTTTAGAAATTGCTAAATTTATTGATGAGTCTGAAACGCCGATGTATCTTATAGGAAATATAGAAATTATAAAGATCATCAAAAGATTGACTAAACCATTAAATACGGCAAAACATCGAGCAAGTTCGACCATATGCACTAGTAAACAACATTCAATGGGATCAGTATTTACACCGCCTCAGACGACAAACATGGTGAAGCGAAGGTGGTTAAAGTTGGACATGTAAAAAATATGTGTCGATTACGATAAACAATATTAAGACCCATCTAACGAAGCTGGTTATGTGGGTGCTCACCGTCTCGCATGAGTGAAAGCAATAGGTGAATCGTTATCGAAAAAACAGCGGGAACGTTTGCACGAATGGCTAAGCAATCAAGACGCTTAGACGTTGCAAAAACCTATACGTCGAAAATATCCAAGATTACACTACAACGTTTCCAACGTGGACGATGTTTGAGAAGGTGACTTATACCAATTAACATCTATAAAAAAAGAGAACGATGGTTTTTGCTATTTACTAGTAGTTATCGACGTTTTAAGTAAGTTTGCATGGGTCGAACCATTACGCGACAAATTTGCAGTCACTGTAGCCAATGCTTTTGAGAAAATTTTAAAAAGGTCTGAGGGTAGGAAGACAGTGCAGCTACAAACAGACAGAGGCAAGGAATTTTTAGGTATAGCACCGCAAAATGTTTTCAAAAAAACATAACATTCGTTTTCGGGTGGCTCGAAATCCCGATATGAAAGCGATTGTAGTTGAACGACTCAATCGCACGATCAAAGAGCGAGATTGGAGATATTTTACACATCATAATACGAATCGATATATTAATGTAATACAAAAAATTGTTGTCGCGTACAATAATTTTACACATTCTGAAATAAAGATGAAATCAGCAGAGGTTGATATATACAATGCAATGCAAGCCCGAGAGAAATTACAGAAGAGATGGATAAAGCAAAATGATAACCCTATTAATTATCCTAAATATAGCGTCGAGGATCACGTACGCATCAGTAGGTCAAAGGGAACGTTCCAGAAAGGTTTTGAAAAAAACTTCAGCGAAGAAATATTTATTGTAAATCGAATTTCACGACAACAAAATAAATATATATATATATTTTTCTAATTGCGAGATTTGAACAACAAGGTGATTGATGGAACCTTTTACACCGAAGAGTTAGCGCGCGTGGGATCAGACCGCATAGTCAGTGAGCAACAATTTAAAATCGAACGTAAAATCGTTGTAAACATGGATCACCTTGAAGACTTTTATTTGATACTACCGAGCAATAGTAGTATGTCGTACTTTCCAGACAATACAACTATTTGTTTTACCACGTATTTAAGTCACAAAATCCAGTTAAATGGAAATTGGGAAGTTGGAAAAATCAGAAAATTTTTATAGCTCTAAACTAGGTACTGCCAAAAAGGCAATATTCTGATTTTGACGGTATCTGTAAATTTCCATACGGAATTCACAATAATATTGAACAGTTGACGAGTATAATAAACAACGTTTAAATCGTACGCGAACATCAAGCCTTTGTACCAAGTCAATTTCAGAAAGGTTTTTACATGTTAAAGCAAACTTGCAATTGCAAGCTACCATATTATACATTTAATCAAAAAATTCTTTGTATTTTTGGTTTTCAAAATGATGCACATACAGTGACAGCTACAATTGTTACTTGAAAGGGTAGTTTATCGTCAAATATTGGTAATAGACCCGCTTGTTTCTCGCAAGCTATACCTGATCAAATTTTCGTTTATATAGATATTTGTGAGCCTTACACAGTTGGTAACTCAGGCTGCGCTCTTAAGAATAGTCGCTCTGGATACTTCGAAATATAAATTTGGAACAAATATGGTGAGGTAATATGCACCAATTCATTATATACTATTACTGCATTACACTTTTCGAAATATTATCATCGCTATAAGAGATCAACACGGAAAATCAATCCCATTTGAGTTTGGTTCATTAACGATAAAACTTCATTACAAACGCATGCGTTAAGAGCATAATATGAGTCATTATATTCAATACTACGGAGAGCAGGCTGGTGGCGGTTCTAGAGACATAAAAGACGTATAGTCGGGTTCAACGTATCAAAAGGGTTGTGGAATCGGAAGTTTTCTCGGTTCGATATTTAGAAAAATTGTTCCTTATCTCACTAGCGGTGCCAAGGCTTCAGGAAAAGAGACTGTTCGCGCGGGATTACACGTATTCGATGACGTTACAAACAGTGGTGCTAATTTAAAAGAATTTTTGAATGTACGAGCTCAAGAGTCTGGAAAAAATTTGAAAAGAAAAGCAGTGACTAAAACTTCGGAAATGAAGCAATATGGCGGATATAAAAAGTACGATGCGAAACGTAGACGCCACTCAAAAAGAAAACGCGGACCAATGCGGGCTACTACAACAAAAATTCGCAAAAGAAAATAGTTTCAAGAAAAAATAAAAAGATGGGAAGATCAGGAAGAGAAAGAAAACAACCGGCGGAAGTACACTACCGGCCAATTGCTTTTGCCCACTTCGACTCAATTTTACCCGTTACAAAAAGTATCATAACTTGGGTAAAAATTGAGATAAATAATCGTTCGACAGCTCATTTAAAAGCTTGAAGCAAGGGCTTTTTAATGGTTTACCGTCCCTATTTAAATTTTTTGTTTTTTAATGTTTTTAACATAAAAATCAAAATGTATAAAATTCGGATTTTCTTGTTCGTCTTCATTTTAAAACTGCACTTCAACCAAACATCGGAAAATAATTTTATAAAAAAAATTGAAAAGCTTGAATTAAGAGCTTTCGAACGCACTATATTAACATTGTTTTGAAGTCCTTTTTACGTTTTGACTGGTGGTTTTCTTTTAAAACACGTCTTTTCTTCAACTTTATGTATCTCGGAAGAATTAAATTTAAAAAAAAAATGTCTAGGAGAAAAAATGTTTGATTTTATCTTAAGATTATGTACACATTTTTCAGATTGTTTAGAATTTTTTTTTTAATTTAATAAATGAATTGATTATAAAGAATTTTCTAAACTATACAGTTAATAGAATTTTAATAATTATTTTCTGTATTTGGTAGTAAAGAAAACCACCAGTCAAAACGTAAAGAGGACTTTAAAACAATGTTTATATAGTGCGTTCGTTAAAAAACAAAAAATTTAAATAGGGACGGTAAACGATTAAAAAGCCCTTGCTTCAAGCTTTTAAATGAGGTGTCGAACGATTATTTATTTCAATTTTTACCCAAGTTATGATACTTTTTGTAACGGGTAAAATTGAGTCGAAGTGGGCAAAAGCAATTGGCCGGTAGTGTATATCAGATATTTTTCGACCTAAGTAGTGTAGTAAGCCAAGGGATGAAGAACAAACTCGATCACTTTTCCGTACCTCTCACACAGACATCGATCGAGAGTAGTGCATATCTTTACTACAAACCTGTTTCGGGCCTACATAGAAACATTATTAAATTATACATCTCCCGCTATACAATCTTATCTGACCGCTGCGCTATTTTATCCGGATACAGCCGGTAACATGGATGCACGACCAAATATGGTGCATAATGCCACTGGGGCAAATATTGGTCTAATAAATCGTCAATACTTTACTTTAGGTGAAAAACGGTCGACAAGATTGGTCATTTGCATTGCGACGTTTTCAATCATTCAAAGTTTTTTCTTAACGGTGTAGAAATAAGAGTAAGACTTGTACGTAGTAAAAATGCATCCTGTCTCATGGATACGTACTAAAGAGGCAACGCTTATTGTACGAGCTAAAATAAGTCCTGGTATCTTATTTGCTCACGCAAAGGCGTAAGCGAAAACAACAGACAAATATCCCTTTTTTGTGAATGCATTCCCTCCATAGTTTGTATATCTTGAAGTATTAACGATTTTTTGAGGGATAATCCGGGTAGGTAAAAAAACTTTCTTTCTTTACTCAACCATATATACATAAAAACGTACGAAGTTTCGTCTGCCAGGTTTTGCAGCCCTCTTCTGGTACTATATTTATTAAACACACCAATAAGAATTACAAACACAATAAAGGAAATTTTATAAAATTAACACAAAAATATAAAGGTGATCACCAAGCTTCATAGGAAGCAAACAAATTTTACGTTACTCATCGACTACAGTAGAGTTTCGCCGAGCTACAAATTTCGAAGAAATGACAACAGACTTTTAAAAACCAGATTGAGCGATATTCGTAGAAACATTAAATCAGTTATAAAATGCCTTTATAAATACTGCTTAACATGAGCGTATCTTCTTTCCTATTAATCGTATTTTGTGTAATATAGAGTATTTAATATATCCTATAATCGTATGTTGTGTTAATATAGAGTATCTCAGAGATTAATCGTTTTTTATAATTTGTTACAAAATCTAAAATTTTAACATTATCAAAATCGAATTCATGCTCATTCTCATCCATATGTAATTTTACTACAGACTCAGGATTTCCGGATTTTTTGTGTTCATAAATACGTTTTTCGAGAACTCTTTTTGTTTCGGCTACATACGCTGCTGAACAATTTTTGTAATCGAATTTATAAACAACACCACAATACTCCATTTTCTTCCCCGCATCTTTTTTACATACTCTATATTACTAATAATTGGAATTGTTGATGTATTATATTTTTTCAGCATAACAGAGCTTTTTTTAAAAAATGTTTTATAAAACGGTAAAGAAAGGTTTTTATGTATATATAGTTGAGTAAAGAAAGAAAGTTTTTTTACCTACCCGGATTATCCCTCAGAAAATTGTTAATACTTCAAGAGACAAATATCCCATTACCAGGGTCGAAATAAAGTCGTTTACTATGCATAGCGGGATTCTTGGAGATACCCTCGATAACGTTATTGATCGATACTCAATCCGTTCCATTTCAAACATTTTTCAATAAACTTTCTCTCATTGTACGTAGACGGTGTGCAAGTACCGAGGAAACCACTACATCCAAGGTTCACAGGTACAAGTACTTTGTCTATAGATGCATTTCATACACTATTTTCTGGCAGTGGTATACATTACCTAAACGAGGGTATCGAGATCAGCCGTACCACTTACCCTCTTGGATATTCTTTATTCGCATTCGATCTTACCCTCAATATGTCGGCGCATTTTTAATCTTATTGGAGTCTTGTACGATCAGGTGCCTTGCGCATTGAAGTACGATTCGAGCAAGCTTTAACGGAAACCATTAATTGTATCGTTTACTTAGAGTTTGACAACATTCTAGAATTAGATTCCAACCGTCAAATTTTGACAGACTTTACGCCTTTCTTAAAGTGTAATATGGATAACCATACAAAACCAGGGTCGCACTGGATAGCAATTTACGTAAATAAAGACAAAATTGGGATGTATTTCGATAAATATGGTTTCCCATCGTTGTCTCATCATCATTTAGAACGTCTTCGACGTAACTGTAAACGGTTCGAATATAATACTAAGAAACTTGAAAATGCCGATTCAACGTGCTGTGGTCAATACTGCATAATTTTTTTACATCATATGTGTCATGGTGGAGATCTCAATACGTTTTCTCAATTATTCACACAAAATACTATAAAAAAATAATAATTTAGCTATTAATTTTTATTTTAGAATAAAGCAGACCTATTGTAGTCTGTGTCCACTATGGTTGGTGGAATTTCCCAGAGCACGGCCTTTTAAAAAAATTAACCTTTAAAGGGCCGGGGTTTTGAAAAATTTGAATATCGCATTTTTCTATAGGAATGTGGTCTAAGGTCCCTGAGTTAGAGCCAAACTAAGTTGCGATGTTGGTGAGTCAGACCCCTTACGCCTAGAGGCGTATTCTGGTCCGGTACGGTAAGGCCAAATGTTGAAATTTTCAAAATTTCAGAATAACGTTAAAATGCACAAATTATTTCATTTTCAGCTGTATTTAGGTTTTATCTGGTCATTCTATATCAATGTTACTTGAAAAAATTTACAAAGGGCGTATCAACCGGCGATATCTGAGTTTCTTTATTCTTTACATTTGAAAACTACACAACACAGATACACACATACACACACATACGTAGACACACACATGGAATCAGGAGTTCGCCACGTCCACGTCGTTGATTCTGGGTAAAGCCAAGAGCGAGCATGTTTACTAATTTTTTCCCTCAAACATTCTTTCGGGTTATTGCTAAACATAATTTTCAAACGAAATGGACATTTTGCAAATTTGACCTTCAAATGACCTTGACCCTGAGGTCATGTGGTCAATCCGACTTCAAATTCGGATTCAGTGACCCCAAAAACATGAGCATCTGAATGAAAAATTGTAACTAGTGACTTCTGAAACTCCTACACATAATTTTCAAGTAGGATTGACATCGAAACTAGAAATGTCTTGGAAACTTAACCATATTGCATCCCCCATTTTGAATTTAATTTTTTGGTTGCAGAATCATGTTTGGAGACTTCGTTAACCCTCACACCTGAATTGAGTTATTTAAATGAAAACAATTGAGTACTTATGAAAAAAAATGTTTACGCCTCTAGGCGTTTTCCGGCCCTCTAAATGTTAAAGGCGTTTCGTCCTCGATCTCCAGCTTGGACTCCTCAGTAAGGAACTGGAGATCTTACCTTAGACGCCTGTCGCAAGATGAACCGCGACGCCAGCAAGATATTCGGCGGCTATATATATAAAAAAGAGACGACGATCTCTTCAACGAGTGTAGAGAGATAGTCGTCTCCATCTGGTGGTGAGAAAAACCACCAGCCAGAGTGCGACGTATTAGACCGAATGGCAAGTTATTTGAAACAAAATGAATTTATCGTGCGTGTATCGTTCCACCAACCATAGTGGACAAAGAGTACAATAGGCCTCCTTTATTCTAAAGTAAAGTATTTCGTTCGGTGAGACCGAATTATATACACGTATAGATATTTACGATTTTAGATATTTAATATAATAAACTCGGGAGAATTAGAGAACAGTTTATCAGAGTTTAACTTTGTATTCGTCTCTAATGTATGCAGCAACTCCCCCTCCTTCCTTACCCACTCGGTCAAGTCTGTAAAGAGTGTACCCTGGCAATTTTACTATATCAGAGGAGTCCGATTCAGTTAAAAAGGTCTCTGTAAGTGCAATCACATCATAGGCTTGTGGACAATTAAAGCTTCTATTGATGAGAAGTGTGTCTTGAGTCTGTTAATGTTGTGACGTGCCAACCTTTCTTTGGGTTTTACCGTTACTATAGATTTTTGCTGCTTGTTATTAGATTTGATGTAAGTTAGGTACGAAACCATCTATGCATCTGTATCTTGTTGCAGACTTATTAATCTTGGTTTTATGTGTAAATTGAGACACATTATATTAGCACACATTGGCCATTATAACTGGAGTGTGTATTTGAGTGTATTAGTTTTAAATAAAACTAATACACATTAAATGCGCGAAAATACGAATTTTTAATTCAATATATTATAGATAATGTATTATCGTTAATATTTCTTATAATTACATTAATTCTATTTAAATGACTATTAATAATTCCGATAATTAATATACGCAACTCCAATTCTAGCATTAATATTTAATCTGTCACGATTCGCTTATATCTAATGTTCTATAAATACTACTGTATATCGTATATCTGTCTCTGTCGCTCGTTCAAGGCTTAACGACAAACACAGAAAATCACTCTCCCCCCAGGTGATAATTCGCCTCACCTGGGTCATGTTCCTGGAGAGGTCGCACCTACCACCATGTACACAGGAATGGAAGCGTCGTCTGCGCGTGGGGGGGGGGGGGGAGTCGCGCATCGCATACGACAACATGGCCGACCTCGTCTCCGCGACTACACGTGTAGTCTGTTTCGCAAAAAGCCTCCGGTGTAACGACACCGTCGAGGCCTTCTCCCGCGTATTTATTAGTTAATATTTAGGATCGGGATCATTTATTGACATGCAATGTCACAAAATATTTACGTATTATACCATACATAATTTTGAAATATAGGTTAGAAAATCAAAAATTTGAAACTTTTAATACACATTTTATTTACGTTCATTATATGACAGTCTCAAGCCTGTAAATGCAGAGAGATAATAATACAAACCAACATTTGAAAATAAACTGTTGTAGTTAAATATCATGATGAGTAAAAGGAATAAATTGTATACATTTTTTAAAATAAAATATTTTATAATTTATTTTTATTTGTTTTAATAATATAACGACAAACTTTAATTAATAGTTTAAAGCACATGAAAAAAATTGGTTTGAAAATAAAATAAAATAAATGTATTAAAATCGTTTAAAATTTATTTGTTATAAACTAATAATAAATTTAAGACTACACTTTATAATCAACGTCTAGCCTAAAAAATGTGATTCAACCGAGGGAGCGTTAGCGACCGAGGTAATATGGCTAGTTTACATTAAAATTGGTATTATGCGATTTCCAAATTTTTCTCGTGCGGGTCGAAGGTTTTCGAATGTATTGCATAGAACATGCAGAATGTAGTTGGAAACACCACATTTCACTTCACGTGCAAAACTTTGGAACTCTCGAATACCATATTAATATTGCTCGTAAGAATATCAAAATTCGTACGCTGTATGCACATCGTTGACACGTACTATTAAGTACGGTTTGGTATGTGACTTACATTTAATTTGGTATAATACCATTACCAAATTTCTGTCCGTCTTGACACGGACTCCGTAAGTTTTTTTCTTTCTAAAAATAAATAATACGTTTGCAAATGCAAATATTACTTACCCATTATTCATCCAATATTGCGGTCCATCATTTAATTTAAAAATACATAGAAGAAATAAAATTTGAAGTGCATCTTCCAAATTTGAACAGTAAATATCCTTTAAAATAAATGTTTAATACATTTTAAATAATTATTTTTTGAATGAAATATATATGGGTGGTTCTCTGTGAAATCGAAGATGAAAAAAATTAATATTGCTATAACTGTGGGAATATGTTTTAGAGGTATCCAGTAGTTTTTCTGAATTTTTCGGGGCCATTATTTTAAGTTACAGAGACTCAAAATTAACATTTTAGCACTTCATTGCATTCTATGCCCATTTTCATGAATGTGTAGCTCCCAGGAGATGCATTTTTCACTAAAAACCTAAATATGACTTTTTTGTAAAATTTTCTGAATTTTTCATTAAAAATACTTTTAAAGTCATAAATGTATGCTGTCAAACTCTTGTAACCCAGTTAAACCTTAAATAGTGAAAATCAGCAACTTTGCTCCGGACACTGAAAACCTAATGCTGTCTAAAACATGTCTTTTTATACTCAGAAACTGTCTATAAATTTCCAGAGTGGGTCTAAATCATGAAGATCACTTATGGTCAAAATATCCGGGAAAAGTGCCCTAAATATTAATAGAAATGGATATTTGCTGCCTTATAACGATGAATCTATTAGCATGATCATTGCAAAAAAATTAATGCACTTACCTTGGAGTGGTAGAAAAGTATCTCGACATGTTTCAGTATCCATCTAATTCCTGTAAGCTGCTAAAAATACAAATATTATTATCCCATTAACGCCCAAACGACCAACATTTTTTTTCTTTTTTCATAGTCATTATTTAATATTTAAATCATGCGCTACCATAGTACTGATTTTTTTCGTTATAGTTTTGATGTGTTCTTTCGAATACCGTCGGTAAAATTGACTTGACCCTTTTTTAAAAAAAGTTATAATTTTTGGATTAAAAAAAATACAGAAAATTTGTCGCTATTTTTTAATAATTAATTTTTTTTCTTATTTAAAATGTATTTAGATCGTTCAATTCATAAACAAAAGTGCATAAAATAGTTATACTTTGACCCTATATTTTTTGTATTTTATTCTCAGATAGTCAAAAATTTTGTTTTTAATGAAAATACACGAAAAATAACCAAATTTATTCATTTTTCTCTATTTTCGAGTGTTTTTACATTGAAATAAAAATTTTTGACTATCTAAGAATAAAATACAAAAAATATAATGCACTTTTGTTCATGAATCGAACGATCTAAATACATTTTATAATATGAAAAAAAATTAATTATCAAAAAATAGCGACAAATTTTCTGTATTTTTTTTAATTCAAAAAATTATATTTTTTTTAAAAAAGGGTTAAGTCAATTTTACCCACGGTATTCGAAAGGACACACCCAAAACTATAACGAAAAAAATCAGTACTATGGTAGCGCATGATTTAAATATTAAATAATGACTATGAAAAAAGAAAAAAAATGTTGGTCGTTTGGGCGTTAATGGGTTATTCAATTATAAAAAATTAATTTTTAAACATTTGCAATGCTGGATTTTCAATTACACAACCACTTTAAGAATTATGATACTAGTCTGAAGGTTACTTTAAATATATTAGCATTATTATTATTACTATTCAGCAATACATTGTTTGAATTTCACAAACTTGTCACGTGCAATTAACCATATTAATCATTATAATCTGAGATCAGATTTGTTGATATATTTTTTGTATTACATACGTATCTTTAGTTATTGTAATAATAATGTTAAAATATTTATAGTAATCCTTCAAATTAGTATCATAATTCTTAAAATGGTTGTAAAACTAAAAATCCAGATTTCAAATGTTAAGCAATTAATGTTTTATAATTGATTAATAATATTTGTATTTTTAGCAGCTTACAGGAATTAGATGGATACTGAAACATGTCGAGATACTTTTCTACCACTCCAAGGTAAGTGCATAAATTTTTTTGCAATGCTCATGCTAATAGATTCATCGTTATAAGGCAGCAAATATACATTTCTATTAACATTTAGGGCACTTTTGCCGGATATTTTGACCATAAGTGATCTTCATGATTTAGACCCACTCTGGAAATTTATAGACAGTTTCCGAGTATAAAAAGACATGTTTTAGACAGCATTAGGTTTTCAGCGTCCGGAGCAAAGTTGCTGATTTTCACTATTTAAGGTTTAACTGGGTTACAAGAGTTTGACAGCATACATTTATGACTTTAAAAGTATTTTTAATGAAAAATTCAGAAAATTTTACAAAAAAGTCATATTTATGTTTTTAGTGAAAAATGCATCTCCTGGGAGTTACACATTCATGAAAATGGGCATAGAATGCAATGAAGTGCTAAAATGTTAATTTTGAGTCTCTGTAACTTAAAATAATGGCCCCGAAAAAACTGAAAAAATTCAGTAGAACTGCTGGACACTTCTAAAATATATTCCCACAATTATAGCAATTTTCATTTTTTTCATCTTCGATTTCATAGAGGACCACCCATATATATCTGTATGTTTCCATATGAAGTGATCCAGTTAAAAAATAGTATTTTGTGTTAATGTATGGGATCAGTAAAAAAACTACTTGAATAGATTGTAGCTAAATTTTTAGACCTAAATTTCAATTAGTACCAGAGCTGTAGCCAATCTAAAAATCGAATTTTAAAAAAAAATGACTTTGGCCATTTTTATCACTTAATAACTCTAAATCTAACAATTTTTTTTATATACTTGAAAAAGTTTATAAATTTCAAGAAGAATCTGTTGAAATATTTAATTTATAACCAAATATAATGTATTTGGGCTCGTTTTCTTCCTTAATACATTTCATGGGGAGTTGCCAATACGGACTGAGTAATTGGAATGACTGATCAAGCGTAAAATATGTAAAAATTTTGTAAAAATTTTTTTCAGTAAACAATTGTAATTTACTGTGGAATCACAGCTTCGAAAGCGTGTTCCTTTACCCTAATTTACACTATAAAAAGATAAATTTACAAATTAACAAAAACTATGATATACTAATTTTATTTCATTTTTTAAATATATGAATCTACTTATAAAATATATTTACATTTAGAATATAATTAATATATTATAATAAAAAATTAATAAATGTATTTCACGTTTTTTTCTTTCTAAAAATAAGTATCCATAAAATTTTAGAACCACGTGTGAAATTATACGTCGCGCTTGACGTGAACACTTATTTTATTTGTAAATTGCTGCTGCTTGATAATGTAACGGTCACAATTTTATTCTATTATATAAAGAAAATAATTTCGCTGCAAAGAAAGAAAAGAAAAAAAATTCCAATTTATTTAAAATGTCGAGAGAAATAAATATTTGCTGCTGCTACGTGACAAGAAAAATTTAAATTAATGCTCTCTCATACGAGAACGGCAAAAATTAATCCCGTAAATTCCAATATCACAATGTAACGGTTACGCTGGGGATTAGGGCGTGGCGTCAATGGCGAAATAAACAATAGAATTAAATAAAATAATATTAATTTATTATAAGAATAAATCGCGGCGAATTTATAAGATTGCTCGCCACGTGCGAGCTGCTGCTACTTGCTGCGCGAGGGGAGGAGAGGGGAGTAAACGTGGAATCACACTTACAGTCAGGAGAAGACGCGGATACCGGTGCAGGACGTGCACCCACCTTATCTGAATGGAGGTCGTCTCCGGGAAGTGACTGCTCTGCTTTTTAACGGCTCACGCACACACACTCACTCGAAAATCGATCGGAATCGGTTGTAGATCGATTGGCCGACGTTGGCTCGATGGCGTCTCGAAGAGCTCTCTCGAGCACGGGCTCGTTCGTTGCTTCGTTGCTCGGGCGTGACATGCGCGCGCAGCTTCTCGCGTCGAGTCGCCCGTCGGCCGCCGTCGTCTCGCGCGCGCCGTGTAGTGAGTGCTCGCGACCATGTTTACACGAGGCGGACGATGTTGCCTGAGCCGCTGCTTCCCACGGAGAGGACGGTATTCCTGGTGATGCTATCTACCAGGTAAGCCCTTATAATCGTCCCTTTGGTGTTAGCTTATCGGCTTATAAGTCCACTCCGTTACAGGTGCAGACGGGACGGCTGATACTCGACTCTTCTCTCTCACTCGCTTTCACGGTGGTCGCTCAGCTGGTGCGCGTCGGTCCTCGCTGCTGCTCTTCTTGGAGGCTGCGTTGCTGCGGGGATTTCTGGCTGCTTCCTGGGTAATTATCAGCTCTCGAGGGAGTGCTGCGTATTTAATATTAGTTATTAATTGAGAGTTATGGTAATGTTATGATTACCATAACCTCACTTCTAATCCTCTCCTAGCATGTAGCTGTCAGCTATTTGTTCAACTACATGCTTCCTTGTCTCCTCCTCATTGGGACTATCACTGATTGCTTAACGTTTTACAGCTTCCTCGAGTTCTTGTTGCTGCTTGTGCTGCTCAGTCTGGCACCCTGGGCCATCGTAGGCTGCTTCACTGGTCCTGGTACGATGCCTCCTGGAAGCCGTTTCGCCTCTCCTGATATACTGCTTACTTGTGCTACGTTGAAGGAACAAGGGAAAGTATTGGGAATTTAGGGAGCTTAGGGTTAGGTTAGGTAGGTTTAGAGATGTGAGGGTAGGTATGATAGCTTATATTGGGACTCGCTCGCTTATTATTTTGACAGGTATTAAATACCTAGTCCCAACCTTTCCGCATAAATACAATTATATAAATATATTAATTATTTATTTAAAAATATATATTACTTACAAGGAGGGGTTCTACCTTCCGGGAAACAGATTTTGTTGCAACTTTGAGAGCTGCTTTCTGGTACCCAAATTTGAAAGAATTCATATGAAATTCAATCTCATAGGCTGTTTCACAAAAATTATATGTAGTTATCGAAACATCGTGAAAAATATGTTTTCCTCACGGCGTGCGGAAAGTTCGTTTTTCCGTACGCATTTGCGTTCGGAAAGTGGCCTATAACTTAACGCGAAAGATATTTACTAAAAATGAAATTTTTTGTTCAGAAGGTACGAGTTATTCATATAATGCTTCAAAATTATGTTGATTTCAACTATATATTTGAAATTAAATCTTAACATACATTTTTTTAATTCAAACAATATGAAACATAAATTACAAATAACACAAAACAACTTTGCATAACTCAAATTATCTCGGAAAATGATTCGATAATATATTCATTAACATATTAATATGCTCACTTTTTGAATATATTAATAGTAACATTACAATTCTTAAATTAAAAGAAATATTGCTGTCTGATTCGGTATCATTCGATAAATTTACCACCATTGAATTATTATCAACATTATTAGGCTCATTATAATTTTGTGATAATACTGGTGATGGTGGAGGAGAAAAATTTATTTATTTGATAAATTATCATGAACTTTTTGACGCTTGGGTGTCTTTTCCGTTATGGCGGTAGAAGTTGATGCTTTCGATTCTTCTGCCCCAAGATGATCTCGTTTCGATGAAGATACACTTTGTTCAATTTGTTGCCCTATTTTTCTTTTATTGCTAATTGAATTTTCAATATAGCCTTCTGCAACAGAATTGGACTTCCATCCACCGTGTCTTTGAGCGTTGTAATGTCCGCCCCAGCATCAACAAGCAAAGTTGCTGAAGTTCGTCTAAGCGAATGGCTAGTGTATCGTTCAAAATCTGGCAAATTCAAAAATCGAGCAATTTCTAAAGGCATATTACCAATTGTATTAATACCAATTGGCTGCAATATAAAGTTACCTTCCTAAACAGTAAAAAGAATCTATCTACATTCACACACTCTTTTGATCGTTGGTCAATATACTTCTTGCAAGTTTCATAGAAATTTCCTGTCACTGTGAACGATCGTTCAATGCCAGTTTTCGTTTTCGGAATAGTAACCAATAAAAAAGTTTCATGATCTTGTACATTTTCTCTCTTTAAATAAGTCAACTCTTCGCGTCTGCAGGCCCCCATAACACCAAAAATAAGTACAACCTGTAAAAATTACACTACTATCATACATGTATTTATCACTATTTCTTTTGCAATAACATAAAATAAAATAAATTACGAGTTACAAAAATAATAATCAAGATATAATTAAAATACATAATTCGTATAATATTCTTATTATAATGTTATTTCAAAAATCATTAAACGCAGTTTAGAAAATCGAACTAAATTTATTACGTAAAATAAACGAGTTTATAATATTTCAATTGAAATATAATATTTATTTTTGAAATGTAAATATAACATAAGAAATTTACCTTCATTACTAAATAGTCATAGTCAGGAGCTTCGTCAATGAATCTTTTAACTTCCGTTGACGTGAAAACCTTAGCTTTTTTAGATCTATAGCCAATATTCAATTTTTTAAATAAGCCAATAATTTCTGATATTTTCCAATATCTACATTTTCATAAGCTTGAATTGGTGGCTTTCAACATAGAAAAACGTACCCATAAAGACGATGGCGCTAAATTTTGGAAAGCTCAGAAAAATACGCCAAAAGAACTTCTTCTTTGAATGAAGCCGTATTTTTTGATTTGCGCCATTCTTTGAATTGATTATACGTTTGCGTGTATCGTCTTTTAGATACGTCAGGTAATAAATTTAAGGTTACATTTTTCGCCACTTCCAAAAGTTCATCTGGCACTGTATCATTAACATCGACACTTGAATTCTCACTTGAATCACTATCAGAACACATTGTTCAGAAACACAAACCCGCAGAATGCGAACAAACAAAGAAAAGACAAGTGCGCTTCCTAGAATCGAGTCATACTGACTGTTACATATTAAGTCAAAATATTGTGAACTTTCTTCATTGTAAGGAAAATATTACTACTACGCATGCGCATGTGACGATAAAATTACGCGCGACGTTTGAAACATATAATATATTAATCAAATTTAATCGAACTGTCCGCGACTGTGTAGAAAAAATAATATACATACGATTGCGGAAAGTAGGCTACAACATCACGCGCGGTGCCGCTCTCAGCTGCGCTCGAGCGTCAACGTCGCGCGTGAAGTTATAGCCCACTTTCCGCACATTGTACGTAATGTACGATTAAATTTAATTGCCAATAACCAGGAAGAATTAGACGCACATACGCAAACGCAAATCCAGTAACAAGTTGAGATCAAGTAGATCTTGTGACATTGTAGTTATCCTACTTGTCGTAGAATAGCCAAGGTAGTATAGCACCTGTCAAGCTTACTATGCGAAGTAAGCGTGCTATACATACCAATCAAGTCCTAATAGACACACATATGCGAATGTGTGAAACCGGAATAGGCTTACAGTGCGTAGTAAGCAGAAGAACTCAAAGCAAGGAGATGCGACTCCTGACTGCGCACAATTGCACACACACACACACACACTACTCCGTTGATCCAGCATCCTAATGCCTTGTCCAGCACCAAGAATGACCCGTACCGTATCCCCAGGTCCCATCCAGCCTTGAATGTCCTCTCCAGCACCCAAGAGAAGCCGTGTAGTGAGTGCTCGCGACCATGTTTACACGAGGCGGACGATGTTGCCTGAGCCGCTGCTTCCCACGGAGAGGACGGTATTCCTGGTGATGCTATCTACCAGGTAAGCCCTTATAATCGTCCCTTTGGTGTTAGCTTATCGGCTTATAAGTCCACTCCGTTACAGGTGCAGACGGGACGGCTGATACTCGACTCTTCTCTCTCACTCGCTTTCACGGTGGTCGCTCAGCTGGTGCGCGTCGTCCTCGCTGCTGCCTCTTCTTGGAGGCTGCGTTGCTGCGGGGATTTCTGGCTGCTTCCTGGGTAATTATCAGCTCTCGAGGGAGTGCTGCGTATTTAATATTAGTTATTAATTGAGAGTTATGGTAATGTTATGATTACCATAACCTCACTTCTAATCCCTTCCTAGCTGTAGCTGTCAGCTATTTGTTCAACTACATGCTTCCTTGGTCTCCTCCTCATTGGGACTATCACTGATTGCTTAACGTTTTACAGCTTCCTCGAGTTCTTGTTGCTGCTTGTGCTGCTCAGTCTGGCACCCTGGGCCATCGTAGGCTGCTTCAATGGTCCTGGTACGATGCCTCCTGGAAGCCGTTCGCCTCTCCTGATATACTGCTTACTTGTGCTACGTTGAAGGAACAAGGGAAAGTATTGGGAATTTAGGGAGCTTAGGGTTAGGTTAGGTAGGTTTAGAGATGTGAGGGTAGGTATGATAGCTTATATTGGGACTCGCTCGCTTATTATTTTGACAGGTATTAAATACCTAGTCCCAACCTTTCCGCATAAATACAATTATATAAATATATTAATTATTTATTTAAAAATATATATTACTTACAAGGAGGGGTTCTACCTTCCGGGAAACAGATTTTGTTGCAACTTTGAGAGCTGCTTTCTGGTACCCAAATTTGAAAGAATTCATATGAAATTCAATCTCATAGGCTGTTTCA
This sequence comes from Theocolax elegans, assembly GCA_026168455.1. NCBI lineage: Eukaryota > Metazoa > Arthropoda > Insecta > Hymenoptera > Cerocephalidae > Theocolax > Theocolax elegans. Next base: position 49,085,217 of record CM047427.1, read on the forward strand.
CAAAAATTATATGTAGTTATCGAAACATCGTGAAAAATATGTTTAAATTTAATTGCCAATAACAAGGAAAGAATTAGACGCACATACGCAAACTCAAATCCATTAAACAGTTGAGATCAAGTAGATATTGTGACATTGTAGTTATACTACTTGTCACTTAGAAAATAAAAACAGCGAGACAAGGTATAGTATAGCACCTGTCAAGCTTACTATGCGAAGTAAGCGTGCTATACATACCAATCAAGTCCTAATAGACACACATATGCGAATGTGTGAAACCGGAATAGGCTTACAGTGCGTAGTAAGCAGAAGAACTCAAAGCAAAGGAGATGCGACTCCTGACTGCGCACAATTGCACACACACACACACACACACTACTCCGTTGATCCAGCATCCTAATGCCTTGTCCAGCACCAAGAATGACCCGTACCGTATCCCCAGGTCCCATCCAGCCTTGAATGTCCTCTCCAGCACCCAAGAGAAGCCTCCGATGTTGAGCAGCCCAGATGAAGACTCCAGGCCTTGGAATGAGTGTAGCGCCCTTGCGCTCAAGCAACGGTGTACTGCTAACCAGAGTACCTGAACGGTAATTAATTACCAAGTTGGTCGACTACTAAGGAACGAGGATGGAGAAGCTATAACCAAGCATAGCTTCTCCCAGGTATGTCAGCAGGACCAAAAGGAAAGGAGATGACAGGTCTAGTTTGAGGTTATGGCAGGCACAACTAAACATTTACATAGAGCCCGAGGAAAGCAGATAAATTACCTCGGCTGCACTCCAAAGGACGACGACGATTGCACCGACGCCTGGCTCCGCTCACTGAGGGCTGTTATGGGGCGCCAATGTGCTCCAGCTGTCCGGACACTCCGAGCCGAAGAAACTCGAGGGGCTCGATTTAGCTTAAAATCAAGGTAACAAGGAACGATTTAAAAGCTTACCTCGCAGATAGTATTCTCAGCAGGGCCGCAATTACTCGATCGCCATCCAGCACCAAGAAGTCAACGTCGTTGACGACATCTTCATCGAGGCAGCGAAATCACGGCCCGAGCGGCCAGTACGAACCCAGCCGAGCGCGCACGACCTCGAAGACGCGAGAGTAGGCGCGCAATGCGCAATTCGCATAGGAGAAACTCTCTCGCTTCGTGCGTGCCGATGATGGAGAGACTGCGACCGACCACCGACATTGTTAGACGCAAAAACGGCAATTTTAAGGGCTACGTGTGTGTCCGAGGGAATCCAGGAGATGAGCGTCCAGGTGAGCCGTGCTCCTTCCTCCCAAATCCAGCTTCCTTAAAGTGTGTGTGCGCGACGCGTAGTTAGGTGCGGAACGGCCCGCAATCGCGCGAACGCGAGCGACCGCGGCCAACGTGACTGGCATTTTTGAACGGCAAAGCCGCTGCTTTGCCGTGTAATACTCGTGAGCACATTAAGTGCAATAAACTTGCAATCGTTTAACTAGTTCTTTTGTTTTATTCGTGACTCTACCCTAATCCCCAGTGGACACGTCACAATATAATTTAAAAAAAAGAACATCAAATATCTCAATTTGGATAAAAGTTATGGAAAAAATAAGAATTCGATGAAGATACACTTTGTTCAATTTGTTGCCCATTTTTCTTTTATTGCTAATTGAATTTTCAATATAGCCTTCTGCAACAGAATTGGACTTCCATCCACCGTGTCTTTTGAGCGTTGTTGTAATGTCCGCCCCAGCATCAACAAGCAAAGTTGCTGAAGTTCGTCTAAGCGAATGGCTAGTGTATCGTTCAAAATCTGGCAAATTCAAAATCGAGCAATTTCTAAAGGCATATACCAATTGTATTAATACCAATTGGCTGCAATATAAAGTTACCTTTCCTAAACAGTAAAAAGAATCTATCTACATTCACACACTCTTTTGATCGTTGGTCAATATACTTCTTGCAAGTTTCATAGAAATTTCCTGTCACTGTGAACGATCGTTCAATGCCAGTTTTCGTTTCGGAATAGTAACCAATAAAAAAGTTTCATGATCTTGTACATTTTCTCTCTTTAATAAGTCAACTCTTCGCGTCTGCAGGCCCCCATAACACCAAAAATAAGTACAACCTGTAAAATTACACTACTATCATACATGTATTTATCACTATTTCTTTTGCAATAACATAAAATAAAATAAATTACGAGTTACAAAAATATAATCAAGATATAATTAAAATACATAATTCGTATAATATTCTTATTATAATGTTATTTCAAAATCATTAAACGCAGTTTAGAAAATCGAACTAAATTTATTTACGTAAAATAAACGAGTTTATAATATTTCAATTGAAATATAATATTTATTTTTGAAATGTAAATATAACATAAGAATTTACCTTCATTACTAAATAGTCATAGTCAGGAGCTTCGTCAATGAATCTTTTAACTTCCGTTGACGTGAAACCTTAGCTTTTTTAGATCTATATCCAATATTCAATTTTTTTTAAATTAAGCCAATAATTTCTGATATTTTCCAATATCTACATTTTCATAAGCTTGAATTGTGGCTTTCAACATAGAAAAACGTACCCATAAAGACGATGGCGCTAAATTTTTGGAAAAGCTCAGAAAAATACGCCAAAAGAACTTCTTCTTTGAATGAAGCCGTATTTTTTTGATTTGCGCCATTCTTTGAATTGATTATACGTTTGCGTGTATCGTCTTTTAGATACGTCAGGTAATAAATTTAAGGTTACATTTTTCGCCACTTCCAAAAGTTCATCTGGCACTGTATCAATTAACATCGACACTTGAATTCTCACTTGAATCACTATCAGAACACATTGTTCAGAAACACAAACCCGCAGAATGCGAACAAAACAAAAACAAGTGCGCTTCCTATAATCGATTCATACTGACTGTTACATATTAATCAAAATATTGTTGAACTTTCCTTCAATTTGTAAGGAAAATAATATACGTACTACGCATGCGCAATGTGACGATAAAATTACGCGCGACGTTTGAAACATATAATATATTAATCAAATTATAATCGAACTTTCCGCGACTTGTGAGAAAAAATAATATACACTACGATTGCGGAAAGTAGGCTACAACATCACGCGCGTTGCCGCTCTCGCTGCGCTCGAGCGTCAAAACGTCCGCGCGTGAAGTTATAGCCCACTTTCCGCACTTGTAGCGTAATGTACTATTAAATTTAATTGCCAATAACAAGGAAAGAATTAGACGCACATACGCAAACTCAAATCCATTAAACAGTTGAGATCAAGTAGATATTGTGACATTGTAGTTATACTACTTGTCACTTAGAAAATAAAAACAGCGAGACAAGGTATAGTATAGCACCTGTCAAGCTTACTATGCGAAGTAAGCGTGCTATACATACCAATCAAGTCCTAATAGACACACATATGCGAATGTGTGAAACCGGAATAGGCTTACAGTGCGTAGTAAGCAGAAGAACTCAAAGCAAAGGAGATGCGACTCCTGACTGCGCACAATTGCACACACACACACACACACACTACTCCGTTGATCCAGCATCCTAATGCCTTGTCCAGCACCAAGAATGACCCGTACCGTATCCCCAGGTCCCATCCAGCCTTGAATGTCCTCTCCAGCACCCAAGAGAAGCCTCCGATGTTGAGCAGCCCAGATGAAGACTCCAGGCCTTGGAATGAGTGTAGCGCCCTTGCGCTCAAGCAACGGTGTACTGCTAACCAGAGTACCTGAAACGGTAATTAATTACCAAGTTGGTCGACTACTAAGGAACGAGGATGGAGAAGCTATAACCAAGCATAGCTTCTCCCAGGTATGTCAGCAGGACCAAAAGGAAAGGAGATGACAGGTCTAGTTTGAGGTTATGGCAGGCACAACTAAACATTTACATAGAGCCCGAGGAAAGCAGATAAATTACCTCGGCTGCACTCCAAAGGACGACGACGATTCACCGACGCCTGGCTCCGCTCACTGAGGGCTGTTATGGGGCGCCAATGTGCTCCAGCTGTCCGGACACTCCGAGCCGAAGAAACTCGAGGGGCTCGATTTAGCTTAAAATCAAGGTAACAAGGAACGATTTAAAAGCTTACCTCGCAGATAGTATTCTCAGCAGGGCCGCAATTACTCGATCGCCATCCAGCACCAAGAAGTCAACGTCGTTGACGACATCTTCATCGAGGCAGCGAAATCACGGCCCGAGCGGCCAGTACGAACCCAGCCGAGCGCGCACGACTCGAGACGCGAGAGTAGGCGCGCATGCGCAATTCGCATAGGAGAAACTCTCTCGCTTCGTGCGTGCCGATGATGGAGAGACTGCGACCGACCACCGACATTGTTAGACGCAAAAACGCAATTTTAAGGGCTACGTGTGTGTCCGAGGGATCCAGGAGATGAGCGTCCAGGTGAGCCGTGCTCCTTCCTCCCAAATCCAGCTTCCTTAAAGTGTGTGTGCGCGACGCGTAGTTAGGTGCGGAACGGCCCGCAATCGCGCGAACGCGAGCGACCGCGGCCAACGTGACTGGCATTTTTGAACGGCAAAGCCGCTGCTTTGCCGTGTAATACTCGTGAGCACATTAAGTGCAATAAACTTGCAATCGTTTAACTAGTTCTTTTGTTTTATTCGTGACTCTACCCTAATCCCCAGTGGACACGTCACAATATAATTTAAAAAAAAAGAACATCAAATATCTCAATTTGGATAAAAGTTATGGAAAAAATAAGAATTAGATAAAATTTTAACGAAAATTTAGTATTAAAATTTGATAGACTTTTTGAGCAAATATTTCGTCTAATTCTTATTTTTTCCATAACTTTTATCCAAATTGAGATATTTGAGCTTCATTTTTTTTAAACTACGTCTACTTGATCTCAACTGTTTAATGGATTTGAGTTTGAGTATGTGCGTCTATTTCTTTCCGAGTTATTGGCGATTAAGCTTAAACATATTTTGTTCATAATTTTTCGTTAACTGCGTATAATTTTCGTCGACAGCCTATGAAACTTTTCATATGAATTCTTTCATATTTGGGTACCAGACAACGGCTCTTAAAGTTGCAACGAAATTCGTTTCCCGGAAGGTGGAACCCCTCCCTTTTAGTTATTATAAAAAAAATATTGATATTCTGAAATGACAGTATTTTTTCTGCATCCTTTAAGAGGATGTCCGAGCTATAGCCTTCATTAAAAGCCGCTTGATCTCAAGGTTTCGAATGGCGCTGTAGTCATATGTCGATTTCGACGATAAACGTACATCAATTTGGTAAAAAAGGTATAAGTACTTTTTTAAATGTAAAATAGCAAAAAAAATTATTACTTTCTGTTTTTAATTAATTTTTTTCACTACTACCAATTTTTTAATTCTTCTGTTTGTGAACAAAAACTTTCTTGGTTGCTATACTTTAATGCCGTATTTTTCGTTTTTCATTACAAGTTGGTCAAAAAATTTGATTAATGAAAATTGACAAAAAACAACGAAAAACTAGTCATTTATGTATACACTTTTAGTGTAATATTAATTGAATTTTAGGCCAAACTATCTTTTATTCCTCTTTCTTCCGTAACTTTTAACCAAATTAAGATATTTGAGTAATATAAATATGGTCTTTTCGAACTAAACGCTTCATTTTTGGAATAAAGCTGGTCCATTATACCCTTTGTGCACTATGGCTGGTGGAATTTCCCATAGTAATGGCCTTTTTTCAAAAATTAAAACAAAAAATTAAAGGCGTTTAGTCCTCGATCCCCAGTTTGGACATCTCAGTAAGGAACTGGAGATTATACCTTAGACGCCTGTCGTAAGATGAACTGCGACGCCAGCAAGATGTTATGCGGCTATATATATAGAGGAAGACGGCAATCTCTCCAACGAGTATAGTCGTCTCCATATAGCGGTGGGAAAGACTACCAGCCAGAGTGCGACGTATTAGACCGAGTCGCGGGTTTTAAAACAAAATGAATTTAACGTTCAGTGATAATTTATATAATATAAATATCGGTCTATCTGAACTAAACGCTTTATTTTTGGAATAAAGGAGGCCCTTTATACCCTTTGTCCACTCTGGCTGATGGAATTTCCCAGAGTGAAAGCCTTTTTTCAACAATTAGTTTAGTTCGGAAAGACCGATATTTATATTATATAAATTATCACCGAACGTTAAATTCATTTTGTTTTGAGATATTTGAGCTTCCTTTTTTAAATCATATCTACTCAATCTTAATTTTTTTTAGACTTAAGAGGATGTCGAAGCTATATTCTCCATTGATAGTCGCTCGATCTCGAGGCTCTGAATGTTGCTATAGTGTCGATTTCGACGATAAACGTACTTCAAACATAAATTATAAATTTTACGGCTACAGAGAGCTGTTGAAAGATACTTCCCCCCCCCCCTCTATCTATGACTAAAATTAAGGTAATTGTAATATTACTCTTGGCAGCAAATGTTTACTTTTTTAAAGAAACGTGTAATACGTCTCGTATTCGTTGAGTCTATATCTGCCGTAATGCTACACGCAACGTATTACACATTTCTAATTATTAATTATCTCAAAATAGTTTAACTTTTTGTATTACACAATACATAAGTAAAAGTTGTGAAATGGTGAATAGAATTTTATACTATTTTTACAAATATCTAATTTGAAATAATGTTAAATGCTATCAATTGCTGATATTGTCAGTTTTAATTTTGATCTGTGCGACAGCATTAATATGCCCCATATTGAAGTTGATTATTCTTTGTAACAATAGCCTTACAACGAAGATTGATTGAAGATGGGCTATTGATTCAAACTAAAGATATAAGAAATAAAAGATATTGTAAATAGGAAAACATAGTAAAAATGATAAAATTGTACTTTTTGTTAGATCAATAATAGAATAGGAAAGTATACCCTTGTAATCAAAACCATTGTAACAAAGGATTAAATTAAAAAAATATTTTTTAGTATTGGAGAAATTATGCCTTTATCGGACTTTCTCGAAGAACCAAGCAATACGTGGTCAAGTTGGACTATTGATTTACTTTTTAAAAAACCTATTTATTGGATATTTTCAAAATACAAAAGATATATGTCTCAACCTCAATGTGATTCAAGTGATAAATATATTCATATCGGTACTCTCAAATATTTAGGAGAAATGATTTTGTCTGTAGTTGACAATAAACATAATAGTTTACTTTTATCATTATCAGAATTAAAAAATTATTGTGTAGAAAAGTGTAATAATAAGAATATTACTGAAAGTAACCTTAGATTAGCATTGATTTGGTTAAAACGAATTAACAAAATTGCATTTAAAAATGTTATAAAAAATAATGAATGTGATTTACTTATTAAAATAACAGCAAATGGAACAAAAGAGATTACAGCAGTTGATGAAGGTATTTACAGGCTACTGGAACAAGAAAATATATTGATTAAACACATTGAAAAATTAGAGAAAGATAAAAATGACGTTATATACAAAGCCAAATCATCTTTACAAAATGGTTCTAAGCAATTAGCAAAAAATTTTTTGAGACAAAAGCATGATTTTGATAAATGCATTGAGAAACAAATTGCAGTTCTACAAAATATTCAGAGACTTTTATCTAAAATTCAGGATGCTCGATATGATATTAATACTCTAGCTGCATACAAGGCTGGATATAATGCACTAAAAGTATTTGAGGATGTGGATTTAACAGAAGATAATGTGAAAGACACTATGGATGATATATTTGAGGTAAATATATTATTACTATTTTGATAATTGAGTTTACTGATGAATAATAATTCATTTTTTAACATATATAATTTTATAAATTTGATTATACAAGTACAGTACAATATTATAGATCGTAATGTCGGTTAGAAAACAAACCAATCCGGAATCCAGTTATAAACATACTAATTCATACATAATAAAAGTATATCAATATTCGGAAATAAAATTGGAAAAATATGGTTAATAAAAATAAAAATAGAGGAGCCTCGATTTTGGATCTGGTTCTAAATTCAGATATAAAAAAGTAAAACACGTAAGGCAGAAGAATAAAATTCATAATTTATAATAAAATATACAGTACCTTTCAATAACTTTTGAACAAAATCACCAAAACTTCAAAGTTTCTTATCGCGATTTCCGTAGTCGTATAAAACCTCGTATGAGCTCTTTTTAAAGATTTATGTAAGAACTTTCTTAATTTTTAAAACTTGATTCAGATTCTTTATAAAACTTTTTGCTATTGTATACACTATATGTTTTTTTGACTATTTTTAATGCTAGAGAAATCACAAAGATCTTTATATGATATTTATGTCCTTGATGTTCCTCAAATATCTTAATTTAAATAATGCGATTATAGAGCGATAGCTCCCAGCAGGGTTACCATTTAGGGTTTTTCTGTCTTCTATTATCTAATGTAAATGAGGTCGCACTGTGTGAGTGGAACAAAGAAAAAATACCTCTATCTGGCAACACTGGCTCCCAGTGGGTTCTCGGTTCCTAGAGGTACTCTGTAGTTATATTTATTAATCAGATTTTGAAGATCTAACTTTATAGAAAAAATTTTCTTTCATATTAACATGTTTTTCATCTTAATTCTGAATTAATATGCTTTCCAATTGAATTCAAAGTCGGTATGTTTTCAAAACGGACGGATTAAAATTAAAAAAAATGCTTTTTAACTGCATTTCAGTTTTAAATTTAATACATTAGATATTATGTTCTTCATTTCCTTTACATTTATATTATTATTTACTTATATATCATATTATTTATGTATATATCATAATGATAATTATACATTGATGATGGCGAGAACTTAATCAAATTATGTGGCGTTTTATATCAATGTATTGCGTCTATCAGAATGATTAGTTGGCAATTTTTTTCCGTTTCTCTTTTTCGTATATTGATGTTTATTAAGCGAGAGCGACGAAGAGAAAATATCGCTATCGGACAACGTTGATGTCAATTACTCAGCAACGAAATATTACAATTACGTGGTCTTATTGAAATTAATAGTTTTCTTACTTTTTAAATGATAACTTCTTATGCCAATAAATAGAAAGGGTTTATTGATCTCTACGAACAAAACGTTTTCTTGTAGCCGACGTTTCGGACGTTTTTAGCCGTCCCTTATCAAGGCTATAAAAACAGATCAGCGAAAAAAAATATACTATTAAAATTTAAGCCCGCGATTTTTTTACATTCACCTTTAGACTGCCGGCATTTTTGCCTTATAAATTGATATTCTTGATGTGCAAAATTTATACATAAAAACACCTCATATCTCTAGAGTAGTTGTCAAGGTTACAGGTGGCTCATATATGAGCCATGCTGGCAGTCTAAAGGTTAATGTATACAATATTCTTACCAAACAAAAAACGCAGAGATGCTAATCACATTCCGGATTCAGCAACATCTCTCCAAACGCAAAAAACCACTACATTCATAAAAAAACCATAAATTATTTACAATTACTCAATTTTAAACAAATTATTAATTAACCAAGTATATAACATTTTTTTACACTAAAATTAAAAAGTAAAACTAAAGATAAACACACACCTCACACTCGTGACATTCACGCTGAATGATTGGAACGAGGACCTCCCCGAAGGGAGTCCTTTACAATAGTGAAAATTATATTAGTATCCCGACATCGACTAACCTCCGACAATATACTCATACATACACATACACATGCGTACACATATACATACGCATAACACATATACATACGCATAACACATACATACATATACGTGCAATACATGTGTGTAACGTATCAACATAATCAAGTAAGTATTTAAATCGTAGAGAACGAAAATATTGCGGGGCCAAGCGAGCCGAGATTTCTCCCGTGTATCAGGAAACCATGCGCCGCGAAGAAGTGGTAAACCCGACTTGATATGTCGAGGCCTGCTGGGATTCCTCTGGCAGCTCGGAAAACGTGCCACCTCCGCGCACCATATAGTTCCCCGATACTAAGAGACCGAACACACTAAGCGGACGACCGAGTGAAAGAGCTATCACCGGATTTTAATGCACTAGATACGCCTAGGCACGCAACATTTTGACACCATCAAGCGCAACTCTCATATATTCTTTAAAAAATTTACGTCTTCAATGCGGTTTAACGTGTCGTCGTGTATGTAGATATTCAACATTTCCGAGAACATACATTTTTAAAATTATTTTCAATGTCCAAAATACATGTTTTATTAAAATTGATATTATGTCCTGTGCTAATTGTGTGAGCCACTAAAGCGGATCTGTCATTTTTATTTTTTACGTCATATTTATGTTCTGCTAATACGGGTTTTGAGCTTACGTTGCTGGTGCCTATGTATAACGCAGGACAATCACTACATGGTACTTGTATACAATATTACAATTTCATTAGTTACAGTTTTGTCTTTGCCCAATTTAATAATTTTGTAGAATTTATTAATAGTGCGATTTATCAATATAAATTCATATTTCTTAATAATACATTCAATTTCGGGTTTAGTCCTTTAATAAAAGGTAAAACCAAGTCTTGGTCTCCGAGTTCGATTTGTTTATTAATTAATGTTAATATTAGTATTAATGTTATTTTTTATGTGGAAATTCTTTATTAATATATTTGTGAATAAATTCATGTGGGTAGTATTTAGTATTTAGTCAGGGAAGAACAAATTGCGGGCTTAAATTTTAATAGTATATTTTTTCTTCGCTGATCTGTTTTTATAGCCTTGATAAGGGACGGCTAAAAACGTCCGAACCGTCGGCTACAAGAAAATGTTTTGCTCGTAGAGATCAATAAAGCCTTTTTATTTATTAATAAATTCTGGACGAACGATAATTTCTCCTACCATCTTTAGACTGCCGGCATTTTTGCCTTATAAATTGATATTCTTGATGTGCAAAATTTATACATAAAAACACCTCATATCTCTAGAGTAGTTGTCAAGGTTACAGGTGGCTCATATATGAGCCATGCTGGCAGTCTAAAGGTTAATGTATACAATATTCTTACCAAACAAAAAACGCAGAGATGCTAATCACATTCCGGATTCAGCAACATCTCTCCAAACGCAAAAAACCACTACATTCATAAAAAAACCATAAATTATTTACAATTACTCAATTTTAAACAAATTATTAATTAACCAAGTATATAACATTTTTTTACACTAAAATTAAAAAGTAAAACTAAAGATAAACACACACCTCACACTCGTGACATTCACGCTGAATGATTGGAACGAGGACCTCCCCGAAGGGAGTCCTTTACAATAGTGAAAATTATATTAGTATCCCGACATCGACTAACCTCCGACAATATACTCATACATACACATACATATGCGTACACATATACATACGCATAACACATACATACATATACGTGCAATACATGTGTGTAACGTATCAACATAATCAAGTAAGTATTTAAATCGTAGAGAACGAAAATATTGCGGGGCCAAGCGAGCCGAGATTTCTCCCGTGTATCAGGAAACCATGCGCCGCGAAGAAGTGGTAAACCCGACTTGATATGTCGAGGCCTGCTGGGATTCCTCTGGCAGCTCGGAAAACGTGCCACCTCCGCGCACCATATAGTTCCCCGATACTAAGAGACCGAACACACTAAGCGGACGACCGAGTGAAAGAGCTATCACCGGATTTTAATGCACTAGATACGCCTAGGCACGCAACATTTTGACACCATCAAGCGCAACTCTTATATATTCTTTAAAAAATTTACGTCTTCAATGCGGTTTAACGTGTCGTCGTGTATGTAGATATTCAACATTTCCGAGAACATACATTTTTTAAAATTATTTTCAATGTCCAAAATACATGTTTTATTAAAATTGATATTATGTCCTGTGCTAATTGTGTGAGCCACTAAAGCGGATCTGTCATTTTTATTTTTTACGTCATATTTATGTTCTCTAATACGGGTTTTGAGCTTACGTTTGCTGGTGCCTATGTATAACGCAGGACAACCACTACATGGTATCTTGTATACAATATTACAAATTTCATTAGTTACAGTTTTGTCTTTGCCCAATTTAATAATTTTGTAGAATTTATTAATAGTGCGATTTATCAATATAAATTCATATTTCTTAATAAATACATTCAATTTCGGGTTTAGTCCTTTAATAAAAGGTAAAACAAGTCTTGGTCTCCGAGTTCGATTTGTTTATTAAATTAATGTTAATATTAGTATTAATGTTATTTTTTATGTGTGAAATTCTTTTATTAATATATTTGTGAATAAATTCATGTGGGTAATTATTGTTTAGTAAGAAATTAGTTATTATTTTTATGAATGTTTTTTTATGAATGTAATGATTTTGTGCGTTTGGAGAGATGTTGCTGAATCCGGAATGTAATTAGCATCTCTGCGTTTTTTGTTTGGTAAGAATATTGTGTACATTAATGTAAAAAAATTGCGGGCTTAAATTTTAATAGTATATTTTTTCTTCGCTGATCTGTTTTTATAGCCTTGATAAGGGACGGCTAAAAACGTCCGAACCGTCGGCTACAAGAAAATGTTTTGCTCGTAGAGATCAATAAAGCCTTTTTATTTATTAATAAATTCTGGACGAACGATAATTTCTCCTACCATCTTTAAACTTCTTATGTCACTTTGGAGTTTTTTTCTAGACGTGACAGACGGCAAGTTTAATTTTTCAGTCTGGCTATCCCCGCTACACTATACTTTCTCCCACTTTATCTTACTCTAACAGCGCATGCCTATACTCCTGTACATCTCTCACTCTTACATATGGCCACTCTTACATATCATATATATATAAAGGGGGTAGTTGTTACGGCACTTTCTAGTTATACTTCTTAGGCGGTATCTCGAAAATGCGCGGCGAATTCAAACCAGTCGATCCCGCGCATGATCTACCGTTGCGGTGTCCGTTACATCCGTGAGATCACTTGCCAATCTCCGCGCGGTCTCGTTCATCACGTGAGACCGATGTACTGGGCGTCTCGAGGACTCTCTGGATCTCGTATTTGGCCTGAGTCCTATTTAGCTGCTTCCGGAAACGTTTCCCTTAATGCAGTCAGTGCAATGGCGACGGAAATTCGCCAGCTTACCGCGCCTATTACAGGACCGTGGGGCTTATCGTATTGACTTCTCTGCTCTCCGGGCTTGCTCCCCAAGTTCTCAATAGGTAGTCGGGTCGTGCGGATGAAGTTCTCATCAATCAAGTGCGTAGTACCTCTCTCATCAGGTAGCGTTCCTGGAGTTCTCTCCCCGACTTGGTGGATTACTTCTATCCGCTTCTCGACCCTCTTTATTCATTGATGTCAGTTTCTTGACTTAACTTCGTCTGCGGAAATATTTCTTAGCAGCCATCGCTATAGGCGTTCCACCTTCTGATAGCAGGAATCGTCACGTCAAATCTCCATCTGTTCTAGGTGGGCTTTGTTTGTGCCGCGTTTTGGGTGTGGATCAACTCGTCCACTTGTACTACGGGGTTATCTTCGTCTCGTTGGGCCAAGCGATCGGCTATTGCGTTTATTTTTACCACACGCTAATGAACAAAAATATAAATCTTTGGCGAACATAAGCCTTCCTTGCGCAAGGTTATAGAATTCTATTTTGCGAGACAACAATGAAAAAAATTAAAATTTTTGGGCCACGAGTTGAAGGAATTCTCTTTTCCCTTGAATTAAAAACCAATTGCTTGAATCCACTATCCGCAAAATAGTCTTGTAGGATTTTGGACAGGTTCTTTTGGTGAATTCTATTATCATTAGAGAACAATCAAAGAAAACCGAGGACAATTTAATTTTTAAAAATTTAACTAAAAAATTAAAAAATATACAAAATTTTTCTTATTTAATCTTTAAATTAATTGTTAACCTGGCTCGAGGTCTATCGCAACTAAATTATCTTAAATTAGTGAATTTAAATAAATTAAATAAAGTAATCACAAACAAATTAATATATAATCGTTATTCATATTATTTATACCGCACGCATGACCTCACTTACAATTGCATAAATATGTATTTCTTCCCCTAACCTATAAATGTTAGGACGTTGGGCCAAGTTATGTCCGTCCGAAAAGCTTTAATTTTAACAGGTTTAAGTTTGTAACCTTGCGCACGCTTGGTACTTTACTTTAGGTGTAAGTACTTTTACAATATAAATTAATGTATTTCAAAATTTCGCGCTGCGTGATCCATGTAATTGGGATTAATCGCACAGGTGTCTCTTAAATCGCATAGCGAGAAATTTTGAATGTTTTTTCAATATTAACCGTTTGTGATATGAATTGATTTGAGTATTTTAATTTTTCAGATTGTCTGCTACTAAATATGTGTGATAATTTATTCTTTTGTGATGTTTTTAAGGGGGTATTCTGCTTTGGAAGGCCTAACAAAACCATTTTTTAGGGAATTTTTTTAAGATAGAAAAAAATAACCAACTCCAGAGTACTTTCAGCAATATTTTATTATATAATTGAACATTATAAAATTTTTTTTTTAAAGAAAAATATCAAAATGCAGCTGATTATTAGGCACATTTGTTAGGCAATCCGTAATCCGAGTCTTCTATTGGCGGGAGTGATAGAGCTCTTAATCTTGATCTGAAACAGAAAACCAAAAAAAAATTTCATTTTTATACATGTATTTTCTATTTGAACCAAGAAAAATCCGAAGAAATTGTGAAATTTGAAATTTTTTCCGAATTTGAAGCAAAAAGTGCTTTTTATGAAAAAAAAAAATCTCTTTAATGTGCTGAAAAAGTCTTTTAGAAATTTATTTCCAAAAACCTTTTTGGTTCATATTGAAGAATAGATAAAACTGAAGCTAAAAAACTTCGGATCGTTACGATAGCTTATTTATTTTTTTTGCAAACACGCCCGCCAGTTTAGAAAAAGTGGAAAAACGAAAACTCGAGAAAAAGCGCTTTAAAGTTTATGAACTGGAAAAATGTTAATTGTCGAACGTCGTCTTTCTCGTTCAATCCGTTGTATGTCGACATTATCCGCAAACATTTTACATTGCTGGCCAATTTTCAAATTGAGTAATTGCATGGTATGCAGAACTGCTGAATATTCTTTATTGAACATTCCTGCAGCTATATACGCAGCAATTTCTACGATTTTTTGACCAGCATTGAGATGTTTCGGAGTTATGCCCCAGACAGTGGAGTTGAACGATTCGTTCGAATTTCGCGTGTGTCCACCTAAGCATCGCGTCATGAGATCGTCATTTGAAACTTCTTCGTAGATTGGATGAACATGTTCCTCCACTTTTTCATCAATCAATCGAGCAGAATGTTTGAAGGATGCAAGACGATTCGTAGCTTCGGCTTTGCGCCATTCACACCAGCTGTCAGTGCCTGTCGGACAATTCTCGTAACGAAAAGATTCATCAGTTGAACAATAATGATCCAGCGTTGCCATCACAGCCTTTTTCATATCTTGGACAGAATGAATATTCCTTCGAATTGCTAAACCATAATATATTGTCAACTTTTTGATGAGACTCTCTGTTAGACGCTTTTTTCCTCCGAGCTTCTCTTCATTCCTTTTATTTCGGAGTCTAGTACCCATGCGCTTTTGTACGTGTCCCACGCACTCATTTTTTGTTACAGGGTAATCATCACCATATGGATTCATTTTTACAATACCATTGAAAGTTTTCGAATCACCATCGCCGATGTAATTCGTATACTTTACTCCAAAATTTTCAACAGAACTCAAAAACATCTCCACGATTGAATCTACCTCCATCTTCCCTGCTGAACCATCGTGATTTCAAGAACATTATTCTTTATGATCATTATACCATTCTTCAAATTCTTCTTCGTCTAATATATTCTTTTGTAAAGCACATGAATGACAATATGCACTTTTTACAATAAGGTCGACTACTTTGCCAGCGTAGTATGTAATGAGCGTTGTAACACCTGTGATGTGGGTACATCACCGAGGCCTCCTGAAAATAATATATATATATAATATTAGCATTAATTAGTAAGTAGATGCATTATATTAATGAATTGTACTTACCTAGTTGTCCTCTTGAGTTGATGCGAAGGTCTAGTAGGTGGTCCTTGGATCAGCGTGTCCTGGGTTCCCTCGGTGACAGGTACTCCTTGGCACGCTGCATCTGAAAAAGAGAAATATATTAATATGTATATCTATTAAATAATATAATTAAGGGTAAGGACAGGTATTATGGGAAAATATATATATAGTTTTTAAATATTAATAATAAAAGGAGTAGGGAGATGTGAGGAAAAAATGACAACGGATGGTGTGTTGATTATTAAGTGGAAAAAGGAGAAAGAAGAGAATATAAATTAAATATTACAATAAGTAAGTGTTAACAGGGATAAGGAATAGGTGGAATTAGTAATAATAATGTATATATAACCAATTAAATAAATATAAACAGATATTGTTTAGTTGGGGATAAACAAGGTAAGGAGTGTTATGTGTTAAGGAGAAAGAGGATTGTTAGTAGGGAAGTATAGGTTATATAATAAATATAATTAATTATTATAAATAGTTATATTGATAGAAATACTTACGAGTGTATATATAATACTTAGGAGACTCTCTCCGTGAGCGGTTGTTGACATCGGTGTTGTGGAGGGATTCGCCGTGTACTACGTCGCCTGAGGAGCCTTGTCAGGTGCGTGCGCGCACCTCCGGACGCGCATCACTCCGCGGTAGTACCCGTGTACTACTCCCGCCGGTGGGGATCGCGCACACCCGGGGAAACGGTCGCGAGGCACGTTGTTTACGTGCCGGCCCGCGCTCAGTTGTCGCCATCTTGAATCGATCTAGATTCAAGCGCGCGCACACTGAACACGCGGTCCGCGCTCGTATCGATACGGGGATCGCGCGCATATAGTATAGGGAATTTGGAACGCGGATAGTGGGGGAACATGTGTATAAGAGTACGGAGATAAATGTATATTTGAATTTAGCGCTGTTAACTAGAGAATAATTTAGTGATCTATTGAACCAATCAATAGATGACTTTATTAGAGAATAAGACTTCCGTATGGGTAAATATAACAGCATATTACGTTATATGACTGTAATTACCTTAAATACGGAAAGTCGAAATACTAGTTGGGACAATGATAACTTATGCAAATTAGTTGTCATTTTTATCTATAGTAGGGAAAATACGGGTAGCTTTATTACACCTGTGACGGATACGGAAGGGTTGGAGAATTATAATATTGCCGTATCCCTCGCAGGTAACGAGAGAGAGAACAGATAGGGATATTAGGAGATTGAGGGAGATGGAAAATCGGGGAAGAAGTTTGGCGTGACTCGGAAAAACGGATCATCGCCATTCTGATTCTACCTACTGAAAAGTACAGTATTGACTCAGTTTTCTTATCCTATCGATCTTCCAGATAGTAGTGTTTTCGGTATATTCTAATCATATCTACCGTACAAAGTATTGTTTTTTTTCTAAGTCTATCGAAAAAGAGATTTTGGAGTAAATTACAGCAATAACAGATTTTTGGCAGTTTCTTTTACTTTTATTAAGGAGGATTTATTGAGGGTTAAGGAGCGATTCTAATAATATTACTTGCCAATAGGGAGAAAATAATCTCGAATATTATTTATTATTTTATTGATTTATTTACATCAAATTGGTGAGTTATTTTAATTATTAACATAATAATTTATTTATGTAGTGGGGACAAAAAGGATAAATTCAGTGCGCGTTTTTTTTCTTATTAAATTAAATTATTTATTTAATTAATTATAAAGTAACGTTCTCTCTCTCGTGGTTAGTGGTGCCACGGGATCTATTATTAGATCCCGTCATATAATTTTATATTTATATAAGTTTGGTTAAGGTATTAATATTCGTTACGCGGTTTAATAGTTATCCGGAACTATTATTTTATTCAACGGAACTTCCTCTGGGTGAGTCCACCGGGTAATCAGGACTAATAAATTAATAATTTTTTTCTTTTCGATGATGTTGGGAATCCGGATATAATTTTATTTACATAATATTTTTTTTTGTTATTTAAATTAAAACCAGCATCACACACCAAACAATGAAGTAAAACCTCGATTTTTCCAGGATCCATCGCCAGAAACTTTCAAACAGTCAGCAGATCTATCATGTTCTATATTTTTTCTTTCTCTTCTTTGACAGCTTTTTCATATGCGCTTTTCAACATTGATTTTGACGCTGTATATAAATGCTGCACAATTTGATCATACGTTGATTTTGCTAAACCTTGACATATATCCATAAGTCCACAAAACACATTGATACCTTCTCGTCCAACACCGAAATGCCTCATAACAAAAACAATTCGTCTATTTATTTCGAATCCAGTGTTTATAAACGGTCCTGAATTTATTTCTCTATGACCACACATACACGATAATACAATTTTGAAACCTAAGCCTCGATGTCCGCTCTCTGAAAATTGTATATTTTGTTTGCAAGATCTGCAAATTACGATATTAGAAATTGCAAAAAATACTGTGACAAACTCGATTATTCGATAGCAGTGAGTTGGATGCACAATGATGTTCTCGGTGCTAGCGGTGGCTAATTTTCTCTCAGTACTATTTGTGTTGCACTCTGTATCGTCTGATTCTGTTGTGAATTGATTACCATGGAATTTTCGTTTCCGTGGTTTTGCAGCACGATTACTACTCGATTTGTCACTTTTCGGATAACTAGACATGATTATATTGAAGCGCACTCGTCAATAGTCAGAGCAGAACTAAACGTTACGCCACAAACAGCTCTATAGGAAGCAGGTACACACAGATTATATACCGATGACACATACTAAGGTTCAAAAGACGCTTCTATGAAAGCAAAATATTATTTCGAACAGCTGCTGAACCTTTTCAGGTATATAGTTTCGAGTTTAGAGACGAGGGGAGGAGCGCGCGCGTTTCAGTCTGACCGAGCACTGGCACTTGCTCGATGCCGCGTTGCGTTTAGTGCTTTATCTTCGGAAATACTACGAATCCGACTCTATAACTTCGGATATATGTTCTTATACATATAAGGAATAGATTTAAGCAATAAAAACAATCGATTTTTTGAACGTTCTAAATCAGGTTACCCCCTTAATTTATTTACTTATTGTCATTTTAAATTTATTCTGTTGTTTATGGACACAACAATGGGGAATGGTATGTGTTATTCAGAACCTCAATTTCTGTGTAGATTATGTTTTTTTAATTTATTAATTTATACTTATTATTTGTTTTCAATTGTAGAGCGATGCATCAGAGATGCTATTAATTTATACATTTTTTAATAATGACGTAATAGTAAGTAACTTGTTGGAAGTATAGTAATATTAATTAGAATGTTAAATTTATAAAAAGATGTTTGTAAAAATGTTAATGTAATATCATTAGTAAAAGGTATAGCCTGATGAGTAAAGGGGATGTCCATCAAACTGTCGCCAAATAAATAAATTGGTTAGTTCATCAATATCGAAATAGAACTCAACTGTACTGTAAATATATACTGTTGCACTTTACATAAACCAAAAAATTCAATATTTTTACTAATTGTCGAAAAAAAATTTAACTAAAGCTAAGTCGTAAGCGTAGTTTGTATCTGCACTTTCTCTGTCAGATAATATGTCAGAATTATTTCTCGATATCTGAAACATAAATTATTTTTTTAAATGATAATTTAATTATAGACAAATATTGTTTTTTGTTTCTAAATTGGAATATATTTGTCGAATATTCAATTTACTCTCTGAATTTTTTTAAAGCTCCAAGTTAGCAAGCATTACTTATATTTTTACGATGAAAAAAATTATTTGTTAATCTGTCCTCATATACATATACAAAAATTTATATAACAAACTCCCCATTGGAGCACATTCTAAATATAAGTTTGAGCAATTGTCTCTTAAAGTGCGTTAAATAATAATGAAAATTTGTTTGAAGCAAAAAATGTAATTGATTTAAGAATAGAAAAAACTATCTGGCCAGGTGGATTAGCAGCAAATCTTTTTCATCCAGTTTACGAAGGAAAAGCGTTAACAGATGCTCAAGTCCACTTAGCTACTCAATTTTTAAATTAGAATTTAAGCGAGCAAAGTATAAATCAATTCTATACATTTGCAATTAACAGTCACATTTTTTAAGCTCTGTATAGAAAATAAGTTACATCACTTCATGTATTTTAGACAATAGCAAAATTTAAGACTCCTGAGCTTGCTTCATTATCCCTAAAATTAATTAACATATCATTTGCAACAGCGAAACAGAGGGATTATTTTCTAGTTGACCCTTTGTTCTAAGTTTTGAAAATCAATATTTCTCGACGCAAGAAAACATAAAATTGCTTTGTCCATTTTTTTTATCGTCTTCGCTAGTTTCGTCTCAAAAAAAAGAAACTTTAACTTTTTTACAATTTTGAGGTTGTAGCACAATACGCGATTTGTCGCATTAACCTAAAAAATGAAAACTACTTTGTTATCTATAATCAATCAAAAAAGAAAAGTTACATTAGTGACGAACATTTAGTGCATACGTTATTTATGTTTTCGATGTTCACATTAACAGCTTGAAATTGTCTTTCTTGAGGCTGTGGTAGTCTAAATCGCCTATCCCTTTTTCACCCTCTAAATCGTCGGTAGAAGACGTGTTGGTGTTATTCCTATTATCAACGTTACTATCTTCCATGTAATCGTTAGGTGAATAATTAGCTGCATTATCTTTCAAAATACATTTGTGTCTGTACAAGAAAATCACATGTTTTCGTTATTTGCATTCATTAACTATAATTATTTAATGACAGCTTACCTATGTTGATGCAATCGTTTGATTGTAGTATTCTTTAGAATATCATTACTGCAGTTATTTAAACAAATAGCAATTACCTTTCCAATATCATCTGTTGATTTTTTGAACCCCCATTGCTCGTACAGCTGATGCTGTGGTCTTCCACCTCGATTCAGTTTACACACAAACTTTGAATCAATCGTATATTTTGTCACACTGCACAGGGGATTAGGGTGCAGGTAATGTTGATAATAAAGATAAGACATATGAGAAATAGTTAAATTTATTATCCATCGGGTGCCAGTCGCGTCCTTTACGCTGGCTCGAACTCGGCTGCGATCGGCTCGGGGAGGGGGCAAAATTATGAAGGTGCAAAGCGGGCTCACTGCTGATTGCAGGGGTGAAAGGTGTAATACTCGTCCGCGACGAGATTAACGTTGACCGACGGCGCGGCTGTGATACACGAACGCGGTATCGAAAGCTGCTCAGAAGGGGGGGGGGGAGAAGGGAAACGCGATAACCCGTACACACACAATAGGAAAGCACGAGATTAAATTATATGAAAAATAAAGGAGGCACGGATTAGGATGCACCAACCTTGGCCGCTGTGATGCTCTCGCTCAATTCTCTGCTCAACAAGAAAAATTGCACGCTCGCTATACTCTGTTTCGGATCGGGCGACGTATATCTCACGGAAGATCGGGCGTCGGAGCTTTACGGCGATCGAAAGAGCTCTGCTCTCCTCGGCGTGGTCGACGCATTGCCTGTGCGCGCGCATGCGTCGCCACAGCCTACTTGCGGTTCGTACGTGGCCTTACTTGAGTGCGGCTTAAGTAATATGGCCGCCCGCACCGTCTGTCGTAGTGTATACCTCGTCGGATTCAACCACAACAACGATGCCGTTGATGACGATGTAAGCTGCCTGCCAGGTAAATCTTTCTCTCGTTTCTTGCTAACCCGTCAACTAATAAGGTCAGTGCTTTCCAGGGCCACGGTAGGTGTATATACGCGGCACGTCGACGCGGGCTCTTAGGTGTTGTCGCGGTCGATATCTCCTTCTCTCTCGCTCTCCTTATTGCACACGGCTTGACAAGTGCAACGGCGAGCTCGAGCTGCGTGGACGGATACACGGCGATAATCGAGGTAAATACCAATTTGGAAGACAGCTCGCTGTCTATTATTAATATTGTGTGTGTGAGTACTAATAATGCTCACTTAACCTCTTCCAAAGCCCTCTCCTGTACACACTTGTTTAAGTAAGTGTGTGCTCCTATCTGCTCCCTTGTAATAAATATTGCTACATTAGCTGGTGCTTACAGATTTCTTGGATTATTGCTGGACTGACTGACTTTCTGGTTACATTGGCTCCTTCTTCTGGCTCGGTCTTCCTTGGCTTTGCTGGGTACGCTGCTACCAAATTGAGGATTTGGCAGCTCGCTGCCATCCAACACCTCAGCATGCTGCTTCATTGGCTCTTCGTCAGGCTCATATTTAGATTACTTCAAGAGTAATCTGTACTTCAGTGAACTCCTGCGCTGCCCTGCTCGGCTGCTCCCTTGTGCACCTTCGTTTGTGGGGTCGGTGGTTTTTTATTGTATGTTAAGTAGCTCGGTTACTGGGAGGCTATTATTGTTTATTTATTATAGGCTCTTAGGGTAATTGGGCAAGGGTAGGTCTGGTTAGGCTTGTATGTGACTGTGTGCTCGTACAGGGAAGTAGGGTGTAGGTATATTGTCGCTCTTTATGACATGTATTATTTGCATTGTCACAAACTGGTAGAATCGATACATAGTTTAGGTTTATTGATGAATCAGAACCTTCATTGGAATTCTCATATCTCTAGAATTGTCTCTAAGGTTCATGGAATATTACATAAGTTGCGAAGTAGGGGAAATTTTCTCACTTTTGCATTGAGAATTAAGTTAGTTACGGCGCTGATTCTGTCCCATTTCGATTACGCATGCGTTGTATTAAGTGACGTGCTAGATTTATTAGATTTATTAGATATTTAAATGTTAAGCTTCAACGCCTCTTAAATGTTTGTATTCGGTACATCTTTCGGCTACGTAGAGATGCCAAACTAGATGTGTATTATTAGAAGTTGAAAGGGTTGTCGGTGGAGAAAAGACGTAATTACTTTCTAGGTATGTTCACTTATCAAATTCTCACGACACAGAATATTGAGTTGCGTCGTTCAGAGAGGTTGGGGCATTCATGCTTTGAGCGTCCATTTTTCTACCCATATAGTTATCAAAACTCCTTTACAATGAGTTTCTGTGATTCCTTACCGATTGAAATGCGTCTTAGTGTTAATATTAACTTTTTTAGGAAAAGATTATTTAATTATTTATTTAATGTTAGCAATATTTAGCTTTATTATTTTTATTATCTTCTAAATTGATTAATTTAATTAACTTAACTTAGCCTAGTTCTATTTATGAAATTGTATGAGAATTGTAAAATATTGTAATTACTACTTCTGTTGCTTTAAGATCGAGTTCGATTTAGGCATAAATAAATGCTTTTTCAATCAATCCCTCTCTCTCTCTCTCTCTCTTAGGTTGGTAGTTCAGATCGTCTCTTAATTACTCCTCTTGCTTCATACCTCTTTCGCAATTTTTAGTGCAGGAGTACGGGATTCTCTTGTGTGAAAGCTTTTGTTTGAAACATCACCAGGTACTTTTTATCGCCCGGGAATCCTAATATTTCCTCCAAAATATTTTTGAAAAACAAGGAGGTTAGGTTTGACCTTTCGTAAATTGGCGGTTGGATCGCTGCGAGTTTCAACGCCTCGTCATCACAGCGCCTCTATTGGACTCCACCTGTACTGTCGGGTCATTCATGTCGCCGTGGTCTTCTTTCTATACCAACTTCAATACTCCGTCCATCAACTTTTTCGGCAATGCAAGCGGCCACCCACAAACACTTGTTACGTGTGTTGCCGCTGTATTACTAAGAAGGACCACGTGGAGGTGTACGGAGGCTGTGGTAACTATATTCTCGCCAAGACCTTTGCTTCACCCGCGTCGCGTGAGAAGGCAGCATCTCCTGGGATAACTGAGCTTAGCAACAAGCTCGCTCCAACCGTCGCGCGATGTACGTTGACTCAACTCCTTGCCTTATGGTCCAAAGCGCTTCGTCGCTCTTCGGAAGTGGGCTTCGCCAGACCGATAATTAAGAATTACACTGTTTTTATGCGTGCGGTCAAAGGAGGGCAACTCGTACCGGTGTATATTGAATCGGACCTTTCTAGCCTTTCAACTTCCAATCCCTCCCTATCCAAGTGGTCATGCTTCATTGACACCTAACACTTCATTTACCATATTTCACGCTAACATAAACCGCCTAAAAACTCATATGTCATCCATTGAATCATTCGTTCTCCCATTTAACTACGCATTATTGCTCTCTCCGAGACCTTTCTCACTGATTTAGATTCCTCCGACATGCTGGGTCTCCCTAATTATATACTACACAGGTTGAACCGGGTCGGTAAAGGAGGGGAGGGGTCGCGGCCTACATCAGGAGTAATCTTGATGTTAGGCTTGTGGCCCACTCGGACTCTGTGTTTACCAAGTCCCCGTAGTTCATGATATTTCAGATTTATTGTTTTTCTGTTTCGATTCTCTTCTGTGTAGTTTATAAGAGACCCCCGGCGGCCTACCCATCTAAATTCTTTGATACTCTTAGTAATTTTCTTTATATTTGCGATCAGATTGTTATCACTGGTGACTTTAATATCAATATCTGTGTTAAGGATGGGTCGACTGCTATGTTTGAGTCCTGTTTAGATTCTCTAATTCATTATCTGATTAAATCTGATCCTACTCACCATGTACACTCATCTTCACACTCATCTCACACCTGGCTCGTAACCCTCCGCCTGCTTATACTTATACCAAATCCTCTGAGTCTTTTGTAGCAGGACATGACTCAGTTATTCTATTTTTAAATCTTTCAAAACCGCTACCGATCGTGAAGAGAATTTGGTCGCGCAACCTTGATCGGGTCGACCCCAGGTGGCTACCTCTCTATTTTCAGACACATAATCAAGTCGCATATCTGACTCATTCTGTTTCCACTTCGTCTCACATTTCCTTGCCAATCTCATTCAATTCGTCTTCATCGCCTGGCCGCTCACTTTCACTATCAACTTTACTGTCTACTCCATCGTCCTCTCTTTTCCTCTTTAGCAACCTCCTTCCTATGCTTATCTCATTTATCTTACTTACTTTTGACTCACTCGCACCTGCAAAACCTCTTCTCCAACTCATCATGTTGTTATGAACCTGCTTTGTGTGTGGTGGTCGTCTTTCAAGGAAATTTTATATGGAAGGTTGCACTTTGTATAGTAAGATATCCCACTAAAACTGTGTCGAGATTTTGCCGGGTACGAGTGAGCGTCGGTGTTTTGCTATCGCGAATCCGCTGAGGACATCCGCTTGCGGAGCAGTGGTGCCATTAACTGTTTGTTATTTATTTATTTGTATTATATATTTGTTATTTATTTATTTATGTAACAGCGTTTTGAACTGTATTATGTAGCTCTGATGCGATGAGCACCTTATTTTCGCCGTTACCATCACTAGTATTATTAATGCATGCTAACAGTATTATATCTTCGTATTTTATTTTATACATAATTCATATGATTGTACTTTAAGTGCTAATGGGGTTCTACCTCTATAGTCCAATAAACATTATCTATATATCTATCTATCTATCTGTCACTAGGCAACGGTCTCAAGTGTCTCACCGGAGGTGTCACCGAATGGGATACTTAACATACTAATGATGTGTAATGATGTGACCCAGACGTCTATTATCCTATTCCTAATTGACTACTATCCATTTAGCCTAGTGCACCATCACTTGACGCTATTGATAAAGCTATCCACTTTTCCAGATCTAAGGTCATCGAGCATGACTAAATCTCGATATCCATGCTTCGACTAGCGGCTCCCGATCTTGTTGGTTCATTAATTAGGCATTTTGTATTATCGATTGAATCTGCTATTTCCCCTATCTCTTGGAAAAGTCGCTATTACTAGCGCTCACCGAAACCAAAACCTTAACCTCACTGTTTGACACTAAGCCTATCACGAGGCTGTGCGAGATCTCGAAGGTTTTCGAAAGATACGACCACAAATAATTAAATCAATTTCCACTTTCGAACAATATTATCGATCCATCGCAGGCAGGGTTTCGATCAGGCCACAGTACGCAGACAGCTATAATTCGACTTACAGAAGACATCAAGTTTGCGATTGAGAAGCGAAAGACCGCCATACTCATACAGTTTTATTTTTTTAAAAGCTTTCGATACAGTTCCGCATGATCAACTTCTCCGTAAACTTAGGCTTATAAACGATCACGCCAACACAATCAAGTAGTTTGGCTTTTACCTCTAGTGAGAATGCAGGCGGTCTCGACAGGAGCAGAGGTGAGTACGCATTGGAAAACAGTAAGTTTTAGACTTAAGTAACGTAAAACAGAAATAAGTGTGCGTCACACTGGATATAGTACTCATTCATGCTTACTTTTAGCATGAATGAGTAGCAGCTATCATTCAAGCTGACAGAGGACATTAGATTTGGCATAGAGAAGAGAAAAATTACTCTGCTTCTTCTCGATTTCAGCAAGGCGTTTCACACGGTATGTCACATCAAGCTCCTCAAAAACCTCCCTTCGTTCTATTTCTCTAAGCAGGTTATCTGCTGGATCGCCTCTTACCTTGCAGGTAGGCAACAGGTCGTCGTTGGTGACAGTGATGTTATATTTTCTTAAAAACTACTCAACACCGGGGCTCCCCAAAGCTCAGTCCTTGGTCACCTACTATCGTCGCTGTACATCAATGATATCATCTACTAGATTGATCCTACAGTTTCTCAATCACCTATGCGGATGACCTGCAGATCTACAGTCACTGCCATCTCAAAGACCTCGGTACATGCACTATCATGTTGTGCACTAACATTGAGATGATTTTGACCTGTGCTGAGGATAATAATTTGAGGTACAACGTCCTTAAGACCATGGTCAGAGTCTTGATGAATGCTCATTCAAATTCACCCTATGAATTTGCAGAGATAGTTAGATCTCAGATAGCTAGCTAGATAGCTCAGATAGCTATAGATAACTCTTTTGAGTTCTCAGCGTGTACCCTAGGTCTTATGCTGAACTTGAAGCTCACTGGGGAAAAACAATTTGCATCCTTGAGAGAATGTGTTTACTTTCTAATGTACAAACTGTATTTTTTTCTTTATAAAAAGAACTACTTTGTAACTACTGTCCAGTAGTTTACAATGACCTGACAAAAGAACTAAATCTTAAATTTCAGAGGCAAATCAATACCAGCATTTGCTATATCTACAGTGCAAGAAGCGACGAGCATGTCAATCCCTATAGCATGAGCTGTCTTTCTCTATAGAATGTTTGCTTTCGCCATACCATCCTATATTCTGGCATTCTTCGACTTCCATGACGCTCTTCGCCCTATGAGAGGTGTCTTTGCTTCTCTGAACATTAAATCATTATATATCGAGAAGGTCTCTTCTACAGATATGTTCTTAGAGGCACTGTAAGAAGCTCAACGAAAGGATTAGTGTTTCTATTGATGCGCACTGAGACTGAAAAACGCTCTTTTCAAGTTCAAGGTGCGCATGTATATATATAAGTGTGTGTGTGTGTGTGTGTTTTAGTCGGTGATATTACTTTTAGTTTTACTATTAGCTTTACTTTGTCTGTAATATCATATACTCTATTTATTTATATTGAATTTTATAAACTGCAATTATTATATTTTGTAATGTACAAATAAACATTTATATCTCTCTCTATCTGACTTTTTAAATAATCTCCACAAATTTAGTCTTGAATATAATCAGAACTATCATGGGTGATTTGAATACCGATATTCTCAAGGAATGTGATGATACTATGTTCGTTCGCAATGTATCCAGTGGAACTTTCTTAGCAATTTGTTCAGCATGGACCCACGCATTTTAGTCTTACCTCGGGTACTTGGCTGGATTTAATTTTTGTCGTTGATAATGACTCAATTATTGATCTTAGTAACATCTCTGCGCCCATTCAGAATGGTCATAATATTATTTCTTCTACTATACTTTATAATAATCTTTCGCAAGTCAACACTATTACAAATGCTATTACTTTCCGCGATTTTAAAAATATTTCTGTCAATGTCTTCAATGTTTGCTTTCCCAGTCTAATTGGTCGCCTTTTCATGTTGCTGAGATTGACATTGAGCTTTCGCTGGGATGTCTCTGTGATAATATATCAGCGGTTGTGGAATTACTTACTCTTCTTAAAACCATCAAAACGAAGAGATCTATGCTGCCTTATGTGAGCGCAGAGCTATACCAGCTGCAACACAAACGTAACCAACTATTTAGACGATATTCACGTACGAATGACCCAAAAATACTAGAAGAATTTTTATACATTAGAAGACATACAGACGAAAGAACTGAGGCAACGAAAACGAAATATTATCAGAGTCGTATATCTGAGGCTCTTGATAATGACACTGTTTGGATAAAGCTGCGAAATTTGGGATTCCTTCCTGAGCGAATGGTTGACTTAAATGATTTGCATTCGAGGTCATGCGCCATGTAATAATTCAACATGCTATAAATGAAGGTTTCTTCATCAAACAGATTAATATAAATGATGTTGTCTTGGCGATCTCGCATTTCTTCTCGCAGACTTGTGGGGCGGACGGCATACCGCAAAGTGTTATAGTCGGGTCCTTGCCTGTTATTGGCAATTTTCTTGTTAAAATATGTAATTATTTTTTTTCGACAAACATTTTCTTTAATCTCTGACAGAAGTCTTATATTGTCTCCTTGAAAAAGTGCAAAATACCATCATTGCCTTCTGAATTTAGACCAATCGCACTCTTATGATTCCTTTCACAGATTTTAGAGAAAATTGCCTTAAGCTGCAGGAGTTTCTGTAGTCACGCTCGCTTATGGACCCCATGCAAACAAGTTTTAGACCATACCACTTAATAGAAACCGGTTTGCTTAAGTTGACAGAAGACATACGTGCAGGGATAGACAGAAAACTTGTTACAATACTCTTGTTGTTCGACCTTAGCAAGGCGTTTGACACAATATCTCCTACTGATTTACTTGACTGTCTAAGGCAAAGTTCTCTAGATCTGTCTTATTATGATTACATTCTTACTTTTCGTCTCGTATGTAGGCTGTTGTTTCATCCGGTAACTTTTCTTCCTGGATTACAACAAACCTGCGAGTGACACAAAGGTTAGTCCTGGGAACTCTACTCTTCTACCTATACATTAATGGGTTTTAAGGCCGCGGTTCGGATACACTTCTCGGTACTAGAATAGTTTTAACCTAAATGTACTATTATTTATTTATTTATTTATTTATTTATTTATTTATTTATTTATTTATTTGGTTATTCTATGTTAATGAAAGTATTTAAGGGATGTTAGATGACGAGAGATTTGATGACGCATGATTGTTTTATTGTGTCGTCCAATTTTAAATTTTAAATTGTATTCTAGTATTGTGACTGATAGATGTATTGACAGTTGTTTTATTTGTATTATATTTTATCTGCTGACTTACTTTGATGTTCGCCGTGTTTGCATTTATTCTGAGACCGTGATATTTTAAACTGTTTTATCACTGTGCGATATTGTATTTATACAAGCATTTATATAGCATTTATTTTTATTTAAAAATTGTAAATTTTGTACTGTACAAATAAACTTATCTTTCTCTCTCTCTCTCTCTCTCTCTCTCTCTCTCTCTCTCTCTCTCTCTCTTCGGATCAAATCCGAACCTATGGGGTTTCTACCCCGCTGCCCCAAATAAAAAAAAACTAATCTCTCTCTATCTCTCTCTCTCTCTTCGGATCAAATCCGAACCTACTCATCACACTCATACTTCTACCACCTCTTCACAAACATGGCTTGACTTGTTTATCGTACGCAACCCTCCGCCAGGTTTTAATTATTTTAAATCAGCTGTGCTCTTCGCAGCGGGGCACGACCACATTGTTCTTCAGCTCGACTTTGCTAAACCATTACCTGTTACTAAAAAGATCTGGTCGCGCAATATTGCCCAGACCGACCTGTCGGAGGCTGCTGCGATCTTCTCGGTTGCTTATGATCGTGCTTCATCGCTTTTCACCACTTCCACCATCTCGTCTTCTTCATCTGCATCCCATCGGTCACCTATTCAGTCTGGCCACTCTCTCTCTTTCTCTTCCTCTCCTTCTACCTTAACGTCGCCCTCTCCGTCATCTATCCCTATCAACAACCTCCTTTCCACTCTCGTCTCATCTATTTTGCACACTTTCGATTTTCTTGCACCAGCTAGACTCACTACCATTAGAAACTCCATCAAACCCTGGATCACCCCATGCATAAGACTTAACATTAAAGCTCGTAACATGGCTTATAAGAGGTACGTGGCCACGGGCCTGAGCTCAGACTACCAGATCTTTAAAGATCTCCGTAGACTAGTTAAAAATTCCATTGATTCTAGTAAATATTTACACCTTAACAACAGGATTACTTCATCATCAAATTCAGCTGGTCTATGGAAAGAGCTCAGGAACATGGGTCTAGTGACTAAACCAACTCGGTCACCTCTTACCATGTTTTCATTGGATCAACTTAACACTCATTATGCAGCCATTTCGTATTCACCCTCTCGCTTCACTCTTAACCATCTTCAGTCTCTCATCTCATCCTCGAGTGTTTTACCCTCCTCTTATCCCGAAACTTCCTTCCACTTCGTTCCTATTTCTCCTTATAAAGTCCTTTCTATCATCTCCAGGGCTTCATCTAAAGCCATAGGCTTTGATGGAGTTTCCGTGCCCATGTTGAAATGCTTGGCTCCCCAGATCGCACCTCTCCTTGCGGAACTATTCAATTTATCTCTTTCAACCGGAGCCTTTCCGAAACCTTGGACTAGATCTCTCCTCTTTCCATTGGCCAAGTCGAACAGGGTTATCTTGCCGTCTGATACTAGGCCCATTGCTAACCTCTGCGAAATCTCCAAGATTCTTGAGAAAATCGTACATGACCAGCTTATGGACTACTTGAATAAAAATAACCTAATCATGGAGAGACAAGCGGGCTTTCGCTGGGGGCACAGTACGCAGACGGTCCTAATTGGTGTGCTTGATGACGTTAGGCGTGCTATTGATAAGCGCATGATCACAGTCCTCATCCTCTTCGACTTTTCCAAGTCGTTCGATTAGGTTCCGCACGACACCTTACTATACAAATTGCGTTCTTTGGACTGTTTCGACGCTGTTATGACCTGGTTTTTCCACTACCTAGTGGGCCGTTCCCAGGCGGTGGTGGACGATCTAGGTACTTGTTCGGCTTGGCTTGACACATCCAGGGGGGCTCCTCAGGGAAGTGTTCTGGGACCACTTTTATTTTCCATCTTTATCAACGACTTGCCGGGGGTCTTAAAACACTCAAACCACATGGTGTTTGCGGATGACACCCAGATCTATCACTCGTTTCTCCCTGCTGATCTCGCCCAGGGTGTTCAGAGAATTACAGAATATGCAAACGCGGTAGATAGCTGAGCGAGATCAAATGGCTCAAGTTTAAGTGTAAACAAAACGAAAGTGATGATCTTGGGGAGTCAGGCATTTATCTCGCGCATTAACTTGGATTCGGCCCCTAAAATTAAAATAGATGACTGCTTTCTTGATTACTCTACAGAAGTCAAATCGTTGGGTGTCTGGATTACCCCTACCCTGGATTGGTCTCGCCAAGTTGCGTCGGTATCGCAGCGGGTCCACGGAGTCCTACACTCCTTAAGATTTTTCAAACGTGCTCTCTCGCGCCAAAACAGAAAACATCTTGTGGAAGCGCTTGTTTTCCCGCACTTTGACTATGCATGCGCAGTCTTCCATGACCTTGATGTCACTATGAACCTAAAATTACAACGACTATTAAACGCATGTGTACGATTTGTGTGGGGAAACATTGCATGGAGAGAGCACGTAACGCCTTACCGCCTTAAGCTAGGTTGGCTGTCGGTCGAGCTCAGGAGATCTCTATTCATCGGCTGCAGTGCCTACAACATCATCTCCCATAGGTCCCCATCCTACATCGCTAGTCATTTTGTCCCACGTGATACCTCCTTTCCATCCCGTTCTTCATCTCGTCTACCTCCCTCGTCCCTTTTCTACCTTCCTCCTAGAACAGAAGCCCTCAACAATTCCTAACAGATCACAGCCTCTCGTCTCATTAACTCTCTACCTTATACTAACTTTGACCCGCTCCTTTTCCCTTCCTTTAAGTTCTCATTGGCACTGCACCTTTCTGAGCTCGATCGGCAGGCTTGGGAGTTGAGGGTTGTTAACGAGGGATTGGAATGCCCTCCCTTGCCCGATTTCTGAGTTTTGAATCTAGTCATATTTTGTAATAGTCATTCTTTGTAATATTCTGTCATGTTATTTATTTATTTTGTTTTATACTGTACTTTATATTCTTTTATTGCGAATTTGCTTTATATTTTTGTTTGTATTTTTTCACTGCGAGCGTTGCAATTGTAATCGCCTATTACAGGACATTTTAATTCTATTTATTGCTTTTACCGCTTATTCTGTGTATTCTACGTACTTTTATTATTTATTTATTTATTTTATTTTTGCTTCACTATTTGCGCAAATTTTACTCTTTTATATTTTTTATTTAGTTGTTAAGTTTTAAATTATTGTTGTATTTGCCTTTTTGATTTTATTTATTGTTATTGTTTTAAAACTTGTTATTCATTTTAAATTTTGTTTTTATACATTGCGATTGTACCAACGTTTATATTATCTATTATTTTTATTATTTGTAAAGATTTTTATCTCGTGAGACTGATGTGTATACGGGGTTTTCCCCAGAATACCCAAATAAAGATTCAATCAATCTCTCTCTCTCTCTTTCTCTTTCTCTTTCTCATTTATTTTATTTTATAAAGTTTATTTATTTTGGCTGTGATTATTTTATCACTTAGAGTGATTTTAAATTTTAAATTTATCTAACGCTGTACGCTGCAACGCATGGTTAATATTATTATTAATATTATTAATATTAATATTAATAACTATCTCTCTAGACTCGTTAGGGAGATCGTCGTCTTCTTTCTATACATGGACCATTTCATGGCAACTGGTTGCATCAAAGGTCTAAAATTCACTACATTTTGGGAATAGACTAGAAATATTATTTAGAAAACAGCAAAAAAATTTAGGTGCTAAAAATAATTTGCTCAAAAGTTAGTCTAACCTCAAAAAAAGATTTATTTTACGTTCTTTTCAGCAATGACTACAGCTGTTTATCTCAAAATCTATGAACTTTTACTATATAACGTTATATGTAACATTGGTTGCTAGTTTTCTGTAGAATTTATCTTTTCTGGTTAGCATTGTTAATTTCAATGTTGATGACTTATAAAGTCCAAATCAACATTGATGTTTATAATAAGGCAACCACGCTACAATCAATTTTTTTATCCAAAAACTAAAAAAGAACTTGAAGGAATACCTTTCTAACGGTCTGTAGCTCTTACTTAGCCTGCAAAACTGTCAGTTATAGTGTTTTAAAAAACTACCAAATGTAAATTTTGAAAATTTTTAGTTTCTCTTTCCGTGTACTGAAGCCCCTGTCCCATTCAAAAAAATCCAACTTGACACTGGAGGTCAAATTCAAGGTCATCGTTTGATTTCCAGGAAAACATCATGAAATTTGTATAAAACGCTTTTTAGGGAATCTTAATTCCAGTCACACTGTGATGCTGTTTGACCCTCTATGTATCTTATACCGCTGGAAAGGGAATCTCTTCAGCTTTCTCATTCTGTAATAAAAGAATGGGGATTCTAATTGATAATATGACCTTCAAATGACCTTGAAGTTCGTGGTCAAGGTCAATTCCAAGGTCACGAAATGATAGCTAGGGTAATGTCCTAAAACTTGTGTATGCAACTTCTTTCCGAAAATTCATTCTCGACGATTAACATGCTGTACCAGAACTTTTTGAACTCCCTGTATATCGCTAATAATTTTCACCTTTATACATTCCCATTACCTTTTGCATTATGATTTTTGCTATAAACATATGTCTATACTAGTATATACGTACATTTACTACGTTTCTCCACTATAATTATTTATAAATGACAATTAATTATTATTGTTTAATTAATTGTCATGTTATTGTTACTTTGCTCTTAAGTATATACACACACACACACATATATATATATATATATATATACCTGTATTCCTTCATAACTGTTTTCCTATGCATAAGATAACTGTGCATATCCAGCACGTGTTCTCTTTATCTAATTTCAAATTCCACCTTTAATTATTTATTCTAATAATAATCTTTATATATATTAAGATTCTTCCTGGCATCCGTCCGTCCGTCCGATTGTTGAGACTTGGAGAGGGAAACGGAGTGGGAGAGAGATAAAGTGGGTGATAGAGAGATAGATTGATTGGTTGAGTGAATTCATTTTTGGGGTAGCAACCCCGCAGGCTGTAAGGAAAATTACATATAATAAAACTAAAAATATAGTAAAATAGAATAAAATACATTTAATGATTAAAAACGATGAGATTGACATAACTTGCTTCGACCAGTCGAGGGTAGGAGTGATCAGGAATCCAAGCGATTTGACTACATTTTTATATTCTAAACAATCCTGACATATTCTAACTCGCGGAGCAGGGTTCAAGTTGATACGTGCTAAAAAGACCTGACTACACAGGATCATAACTTCCGTATTTTCCACATTTAATTTAAGCCCGTTTTTAGTGGCCCATCCTGCTATTGCATTTGTATCCTGGGAAACGCGTTGAACACCAACATCAAAGTCTCATGGAAAAAACGAATAGTAGACCTGGGCGGTGTCGGCACCCTATCAATATAGCTTTAATTTCACAAAAGTTTAAGTCTAAACCATGAGTTTTGGCCCAATTAGCAAGTCTTTCACCATCCTTATTTAATTTATTAATAAAAACAGCATCCCATGGGTAAATAATAATGTATTGTGTAACGAATTAATAAATATTAAGAAGATGAATGGACCAGGTGTTGAACTATGAGGTACGCCAGAGGTAGTACCAGTATAAGATAAGTACTATTATTCGGACCTATAATGACATATAAGCGACTTGTGAGGTAAGAGAAAAACAATAAAATTACATCATCACCGAAATTTAGATGTTTCATAATTTTAAAAAGCTCCAAATGGTTAATAGTATCGAATGCTTTACTAAAATCAAATAAAATTAAAAATGTGACCTGACCCCTCTCAATAGCTAACCGTATATCTTCCGTAACTTTAAATAATGCAATTTGAGTGCTATAAAAGCTACAGAACCCATATTGAAAAGGCGAAAGCATATTATTATTCTCAAGATCAGAAGTTATCTGACAAGATATCAACCGGTCAAAAACTTTCGCAAAGTGGGGGAGGTTAGCAATAGGGCGGGTATCAGAAGTGGTTACTGGCTTAGAACTTTTACTATATAACGTTATATGTAACATTGGTTGCTAGTTTTCTGTAGAATTTATCTTTTCTGGTTAGCATTGTTAATTTCAATGTTGATGACTTATAAAGTCCAAATCAACATTGATGTTTATAATAAGGCAACCACGCTACAATCAATTTTTTTATCCAAAAACTAAAAAAGAACTTGAAGGAATACCTTTCTAACGGTCTGTAGCTCTTACTTAGCCTGCAAAACTGTCAGTTATAGTGTTTTAAAAAACTACCAAATGTAAATTTTGAAAATTTTTAGTTTCTCTTTCCGTGTACTGAAGCCCCTGTCCCATTCAAAAAAATCCAACTTGACACTGGAGGTCAAATTCAAGGTCATCGTTTGATTTCCAGGAAAACATCATGAAATTTGTATAAAACGCTTTTTAGGGAATCTTAATTCCAGTCACACTGTGATGCTGTTTGACCCTCTATGTATCTTATACCGCTGGAAAGGGAATCTCTTCAGCTTTCTCATTCTGTAATAAAAGAATGGGGATTCTAATTGATAATATGACCTTCAAATGACCTTGAAGTTCGTGGTCAAGGTCAATTCCAAGGTCACGAAATGATAGCTAGGGTAATGTCCTAAAACTTGTGTATGCAACTTCTTTCCGAAAATTCATTCTCGACGATTAACATGCTGTACCAGAACTTTTTGAACTCCCTGTATATCGCTAATAATTTTCACCTTTATACATTCCCATTACCTTTTGCATTATGATTTTTGCTATAAACATATGTCTATACTAGTATATACGTACATTTACTACGTTTCTCCACTATAATTATTTATAAATGACAATTAATTATTATTGTTTAATTAATTGTCATGTTATTGTTACTTTGCTCTTAAGTATATACACACACACACACATATATATATATATATATACCTGTATTCCTTCATAACTGTTTTCCTATGCATAAGATAACTGTGCATATCCAGCACGTGTTCTCTTTATCTAATTTCAAATTCCACCTTTAATTATTTATTCTAATAATAATCTTTATATATATTAAGATTCTTCCTGGCATCCGTCCGTCCGTCCGATTGTTGAGACTTGGAGAGGGAAACGGAGTGGGAGAGAGATAAAGTGGGTGATAGAGAGATAGATTGATTGGTTGAGTGAATTCATTTTTGGGGTAGCAACCCCGCAGGCTGTAAGGAAAATTACATATAATAAAACTAAAAATATAGTAAAATAGAATAAAATACATTTAATGATTAAAAACGATGAGATTGACATAACTTGCTTCGACCAGTCGAGGGTAGGAGTGATCAGGAATCCAAGCGATTTGACTACATTTTTATATTCTAAACAATCCTGACATATTCTAACTCGCGGAGCAGGGTTCAAGTTGATACGTGCTAAAAAGACCTGACTACACAGGATCATAACTTCCGTATTTTCCACATTTAATTTAAGCCCGTTTTTAGTGGCCCATCCTGCTATTGCATTTGTATCCTGGGAAACGCGTTGAACACCAACATCAAAGTCTCATGGAAAAAACGAATAGTAGACCTGGGCGGTGTCGGCACCCTATCAATATAGCTTTAATTTCACAAAAGTTTAAGTCTAAACCATGAGTTTTGGCCCAATTAGCAAGTCTTTCACCATCCTTATTTAATTTATTAATAAAAACAGCATCCCATGGGTAAATAATAATGTATTGTGTAACGAATTAATAAATATTAAGAAGATGAATGGACCAGGTGTTGAACTATGAGGTACGCCAGAGGTAGTACCAGTATAAGATGAAGTACTATTATTCGGACCTATAATGACATATAAGCGACTTGTGAGGTAAGAGAAAAACAATAAAATTACATCATCACCGAAATTTAGATGTTTCATAATTTTAAAAAGCTCCAAATGGTTAATAGTATCGAATGCTTTACTAAAATCAAATAAAATTAAAAATGTGACCTGACCCCTCTCAATAGCTAACCGTATATCTTCCGTAACTTTAAATAATGCAATTTGAGTGCTATAAAAGCTACAGAACCCATATTGAAAAGGCGAAAGCATATTATTATTCTCAAGATCAGAAGTTATCTGACAAGATATCAACCGGTCAAAAACTTTCGCAAAGTGGGGGAGGTTAGCAATAGGGCGGGTATCAGAAGTGGTTACTGGCTTAGAAATTTTACCGACTGGACTAATTAACGCACGTTTTCATAATGTAGGATATTATTTGGTTGTAAAAGACAGGTTAAACAAGGTAGTTAAGTAAGGGATAATTGAAGAATATACATGTTTAAAGTACCCTAGGGAAAAACTATGTGAACTACAGTTCTTTGTCTTGGGAAAGCATGATAATATAGCAGCTTCAATCTGCTATGGATCAATCCATGAAAAACAAAAACATGGATACTTTTGGGTAGAGCATAATCTAAGGATCTTCGATAATTGTTCAACTGTACAACTAGAGTTGCGTCGAGTAACAAGTGTAGTGGAGAATAAGATCTTCAATTGAAAAAAATTTGGTAGGGGAGTTATTCGCGTCTCGTACAATATTCAATCTATTCAGGATTTTCCAATATTGCGATTGGTCAGGGCTTTCACACAGCGATTTCTCAAAAAAAGAATTACGCGCCACTTTGACTTCAGACTTCTAACTTGATCAGACTTTAACTCTTTACGCATAAACTTGCGTAAAGGTAACAAACCTGGGTACTCCGTTACTTAGCAATTTTATACAACCTGTCACGACTCTTACATTGATTCTTAAGTTTAGATGTGAAACGGTAACGAAGATATAAAACTCAGATAACGAAGGTACTGAAATAGTGATTTCAAGATCGAATTTTTTATTTGGTATTTCGACTTGAAAATTGGTATACCAAAGTATTTTAATGCTTTGAATTCGAAACAAATAGTGTTGCGTTTGATGAAGCACATTTTCATAGTGATTGTTTGTACTATTTATTACTATTAGTTTCTTGGCAGATCAACACATAGTTATTTTTTCTTGCGGAAGATTTTTTATTGATAATATTCTTATTTTTTCATCATACTCTTTATTTGCTAAGTTGTCAAAAAAATACAAGCGATTATTTTTGATAAAATGGCTGATATTGAAACTTGGAGTAGTGGCGAGTCTGAACCTGAAATACAAGATTTGGAGAATAAGGAAATTCATGAAGTTGATTTGGTAGAAAATGATTATGATTACACTCAAATTTTTGAAAACGCGTATTTTTATCCATCAATCAAAGATTTTCAAGGTACTTCTAAAATAAATCCTAATATCTCTATATCGGGGAATAAAGCAATCAATTACTTTAAATACTTTTTTTATTCCCCTCTGATTAAAGAATTATAAATCTCTCTTACAAAAGATGAATTTGAATGTTTTCTTGGCCTTTCAATTCTAATGGGCCATATTCGAAAAAGTGACTTGAAAGACTATTGGTCTAAAGATCTGCTTTATACTCCAATTTTTGGTCAAATAATGTCTCGTGATAGGTTTCTTGAAATCTTACGCAATTTACATTTTCATGACACTGAAGATACCTTGGAAATCGCTCACCATCCTTTAGTGAAAATAAAACCAATAATAGACTATCTACAAAGTAAATTTTCAGCAGCTCTTATTCCAGGCAAACATTTGTGCATAGATGAAAGCCTAGTATTATGGAAAGGCAGGCTTCGATTCAAGTAGTATATTCCTTTGAAAAGAAATCGGTTTGGCATCAAACTTTTTGAATTAGTCGACTGTGAGATTGGATTCATTTTAGATTTTATTGTCTACAGTGGCGCTGATACTGATTATCAGAAGTTTGATTTGGGTGTTTGATTATGGATATTGTCGCTCATTTCTTACAACTTTATTTTTGGAAGGGTCATGTCATATACATAGATAACTGGTATACATCTCCCATATTGGCAGAATTTTTGCATGGTCGCGATACAGGAATGTGTGGCACGGTAAGAACAAATAGAAAAGGAATGCCAAGATTACAAAATAAATTTTTTTATTTATTTATTTATTTATTTATTTATTTATTTATTTGTTTGTTTGTTTGTTTGTTTGTTTGTTTGTTTGTTTGTTTATTTATTTATTTATTTATTTATTTATTTATTTATTTATTTATTTATTTTACAAAATAAATTAGAGCGAGGTAAAGTTCAAGTTGCTCATAATAATTTGTGGATGACAATCAGGTCATAAGATAATTAAAATTTTAACATTGGACTTTACGTTCCAGACGGGACTGGGATATATCGACCACCAATTATGTCAGGCACTCCACGTGACATATGTTTTCATTTTATGCAAATATTGTGTAAAAAAGTCGAATTTCAACGTCAAAATCCCCGTCCTTAGAAGGTTAATTTGTGGTGCATCAAGCACTATAAAAATTATATTATTAAGTATATAGCATGCGACTCCACCGCCCTGCATGTAATCTCGTTTTCTAATAATAAATATAAGACCTGTATCATTACGAACTAAAAAGTAATTGGGTATATTATAGATAGAATCTGTCTGATTTGGAGTTAACTAGGACTCCGAAATTAAAACATCAATATTTTCCAAGTAGAGAAAAGATTCAATTTCAGCCAATTAATCCATAATAGAATTAGCGTTTATTTGGGCTACACGTAGTTTTGACCTATAGTTAAATGCTATTTGGGCATCATTATTATCAGTATGCAGTCACAATAATTTATGTAGGTCGGACGCAGTTATACTCTGTACTCGGTCAGCATTGTCATTTTTACGGACAAAGATTTTCCATCTCGCATCCGAACATACTTATACCTAAGAGGTTAAAGCTTACTTTTTGTCAACAATTGTAATTCATAAATAGAAGCAGGTAACATCTCGAATAAACCTATTTGCGTAGAACGAAAAA
Source organism: Theocolax elegans (assembly GCA_026168455.1). Taxonomy (NCBI): domain Eukaryota; kingdom Metazoa; phylum Arthropoda; class Insecta; order Hymenoptera; family Cerocephalidae; genus Theocolax; species Theocolax elegans. Next base: position 49,125,411 of record CM047427.1, read on the forward strand.
CTCCCGAGTTGTCAACAATCTGGCCATACTCAATTATTCGAAATTTACGCTTAGCTTCTAAAACATAACTACGCACTTTAGACAATTTAAACCTATTAATAAATAATTTGGTGAATGGATTTTGAGAATTTGAATCTGGTACCAAAGTAGAAGTACTGGTGTTTGGTGAGAAAGGGCGTACATCAAGTACATCGCTATATAAATTATCGAGTTTAAAAAGAGTTAGAATTCTCAACAATAACTCTTTGATCAGAATTTGACAGATCGAAGGAACATCAGTAACTCTAAGCTGGGTATTAGAAGATGCATTAGCATACAATTCTTTAAGTTGCTGGATCTCGGCATGTAAAGCTGAATTTTCAATCTCAAAATCAGACATGCGTTTATTAAATATTTCAAAATTATTATTAAGTTTTTCGAGTTTTTCCTTAATAAAAGTTAAGTCAGCTAAACAAATGATTGACCTTTAGAGCGCCGGAAAACGCCTAGAGGCGTAAAAAAATTTTCTTATTATTTTTCATCTAAATTGAGTGAAAATTCACGTTTTGAGAGGAAATCAAATTTCGGTTGATGGCGCCCTATGAAATGTTTTCCAAGCAATAATGATGCAAAGTGACTTTATTTGGCCAGATAAAACATAAATAATGCTAAAAACAAATAATAGTGCAATCGGATGTTGTTTGAAATTTTGAAAATTTTAACATTAGCTACACCGTAACCGGCCGGGATTCGCCTCTAGGCGTAAAGGGTCTGACTCGCCAAAATCTTTACTTAGTTTGGCCTTAACTTAGGGACCTTAGGCCACATTTTTACAGAAAAATGCGATTTGTAAATTTTTCAAAACCCCGACGCTTAAGGGTTAAAATTAAATGATTTAAAGCCGTTGAGATGGGATGATTCAAATGACGCGAATGAAAGCGCGTGGTTTAGGAGGGCGGCGAAATTAAATACATTGTTCAATTGAGTTATTGATTCTAATAAAGTGATTTGATGCTAATGGGATGAGTCATGCGCCGAGATGCTAAATGATAATGAATTGATGAAAAACAGGCGCCTCCGCTCCACGGATAACCAGCGTAGCTTCAGTCTATAGGGCATCACATGATCGAATCTGCGCAAATTACCCCACACAAATCTGACACAGGCATTTATTAGTCCTCTGGAATTTCCGGTTTCTAGCCTGTTCCAAATCATTATACACTGCGCAAGCGTAGTCAAAGTGAGACGTAATAAGTACTTCGACGAGATATTTACGGGTATTCCTAGAGAATGCCCTTCTGTGAAAACGCAGCGAACGTAAAATCCCGTGCACCCTCTGAGAGATCGATAGAACATGTTTGGATCAGTCCAGGGTAGGCAGCAGCCAAACACCTACTGACTTCACCTAATTTTCATAATCTAGGTTATTCAAAAGTTTAATTCGCAGGGCAGTGGCTAGGTCCACACGCGAGACTTATGCCTTACTGCCCAGGATCATTACCTTGGTTTTATTTACGTTCAGATTCAGGCCATTCAAAGCAATTCAGGATGCAACAGCGTTCGCATCGTGTGTGATTCGCTGGACTCCTAACTCGAAATCCGCTGGAGGAAAAGAGTAATAGACCTGAGCATCATGGGCATATATCATATATTTACTAAACTGAAGTACCTCTGGAATGCTTCGGAGAAGTTGAACATGATCAATATAGTAATCATGCGCGAATCAATAGCCCTTCTCATGTCATCAAGAACACCTAAGAGTGCAGTCTGCGTGCTATGACCTCTGTGAAATCCTGCCTGAGAGAGAGAGAGAGAGAGAGAGAGAGATTGATTGATTGATTGATTTATTTATTATATTTGCAGCCTTGGGGTATAATCCTATCGGGCTGAATAGATTTACAGATTTACAGTAATTGAAAATTGAAAATAGCAGTTTATGTACAGTTTAGCGCATAAATAGTACAAGATAAATACAGGGAGAAGTACAGAGTGGTTTTAGCTACCTTTATAGACAATTATCGAGTTTAAAAAGAGTTAGAATTCTCAACAATAACTCTTTGATCAGAATTTGACAGATCGAAGGAACATCAGTAACTCTAAGCTGGGTATTAGAAGATGCATTAGCATACAATTCTTTAAGTTGCTGGATCTCGGCATGTAAAGCTGAATTTTCAATCTCAAAATCAGACATGCGTTTATTAAATATTTCAAAATTATTATTAAGTTTTTCGAGTTTTTCCTTAATAAAAGTTAAGTCAGCTAAACAAATGATTGACCTTTAGAGCGCCGGAAAACGCCTAGAGGCGTAAAAAAATTTTCTTATTATTTTTCATCTAAATTGAGTGAAAATTCACGTTTTGAGAGGAAATCAAATTTCGGTTGATGGCGCCCTATGAAATGTTTTCCAAGCAATAATGATGCAAAGTGACTTTATTTGGCCAGATAAAACATAAATAATGCTAAAAACAAATAATAGTGCAATCGGATGTTGTTTGAAATTTTGAAAATTTTAACATTAGCTACACCGTAACCGGCCGGGATTCGCCTCTAGGCGTAAAGGGTCTGACTCGCCAAAATCTTTACTTAGTTTGGCCTTAACTTAGGGACCTTAGGCCACATTTTTACAGAAAAATGCGATTTGTAAATTTTTCAAAACCCCGACGCTTTAAGGGTTAAAATTAAATGATTTAAAGCCGTTGAGATGGGATGATTCAAATGACGCGAATGAAAGCGCGTGGTTTAGGAGGGCGGCGAAATTAAATACCTTGTTCAATTGAGTTATTGATTCTAATAAAGTGATTTGATGCTAATGGGATGAGTCATGCGCCGAGATGCTAAATGATAATGAATTGATGAAAAACAGGCGCCTCCGCTCCACGGATAACCAGCGTAGCTTCAGTCTATAGGGCATCACATGATCGAATCTGCGCAAATTACCCCACACAAATCTGACACAGGCATTTATTAGTCTCTGGAATTTCCGGTTTCTAGCCTGTTCCAAATCATTATACACTGCGCAAGCGTAGTCAAAGTGAGACGTAATAAGTACTTCGACGAGATATTTACGGGTATTCCTAGAGAATGCCCTTCTGTGAAAACGCAGCGAACGTAAAATCCCGTGCACCCTCTGAGAGATCGATAGAACATGTTTGGATCAGTCCAGGGTAGGCAGCAGCCAAACACCTACTGACTTCACCTAATTTTCATAATCTAGGTTATTCAAAAGTTTAATTCGCAGGGCAGTGGCTAGGTCCACACGCGAGACTTATGCCTTACTGCCCAGGATCATTACCTTGGTTTTATTTACGTTCAGATTCAGGCCATTCAAAGCAATTCAGGATGCAACAGCGTTCGCATCGTGTGTGATTCGCTGGACTCCTAACTCGAAATCCGCTGGAGGAAAAGAGTAATAGACCTGAGCATCATGGGCATATATCATATATTTACTAAACTGAAGTACCTCTGGAATGCTTCGGAGAAGTTGAACATGATCAATATAGTAATCATGCGCGAATCAATAGCCCTTCTCATGTCATCAAGAACACCTAAGAGTGCAGTCTGCGTGCTATGACCTCTGTGAAATCCTGCCTGAGAGAGAGAGAGAGAGAGAGAGAGATTGATTGATTGATTGATTTATTTATTATATTTGCAGCCTTGGGGTATAATCCTATCGGGCTGAATAGATTTACAGATTTACAGTAATTGAAAATTGAAAATAGCAGTTTATGTACAGTTTAGCGCATAAATAGTACAAGATAAATACAGGGAGAAGTACAGAGTGGTTTTAGCTACCTTTATAGACAAATAACAAGTATAAGTTGCATAAAGTTGCATAAAGTACTAAAGTGATACGAACGCATTTGACAATTTAAGTGCAGATAAGGTAGCTAAACCGTTATGCTTTCTCTAAGTATTCGCTCTTCCCAATCGGCCTTATCACGATGGAGCAGCTCACGTCTTAGATAATTTCTGTATTCATTAATTTTGTCAGGTTCAAAGACTACTTCACTTAATGAGTTTATGATTTTAGACGCTGAGATAAGAAATGAGCTGTTCCATGCCTCGGTTCTGGGAGGAGCATACAACAGAAATTGCGGTTTTAGTCTTGAGGACCGACGTACAATATTTAAGTCCACTTCCCTAAATAGAGTTCACTTTCCTAGAGAGAGAGAGAGTATAATACAATATATATTATATATAAATATAATAATAATATAATAGATTTACATTTTACATGAAATACAGCGCAATACAAACAAAGCAGATACATTAACTTAAGAGACTAGAGAACAGGCAAGGGAGGGCATACAATTCCCTCACAGCAGGCTCTCGCAGCCCAGTTCTGACGGTCGAGCTCATAAAGATACGATGATAAAGGAGATTTAAATGAAAAGGATAGCAAGGGGTCAAAGTCTGTGTATGGAAGGTTGTTAATGAGGGGAGAGGCGGTGATAATGAAGGAGTTGTTAAGGGATTCCATTCTAGGGGGGAGATAGTGTAGGGATATAGGTGGATGACGAGAGGATGATCGCGATGTAAAAGATGCGTCGCGAAGAATGTATGGCGGGCGATATATGACGGGGATTTCTAAGCGATGATGTTAAATGCACAGAATCCAATAAACAGAGATCTTCTGAGCTCGACTGACAGCTAACCCAGCTTAAGACGATATGGCGTCACATGCTCGCGCCATGGAATGATCCCCCACACGAATCGTACACATGCGTTTAATAAGCGTTGTAATTTCATTTAATTTTTAAAGCGTTGAATATAAGAGTCTCAACTAGATATTTCCTATTAAGTGATTTTTTGTCGTCCATGCAGTGTATTTAGGAGAAAACCTAAACTACTCCTAGATATTTCCTGTTCTGACGTGAGAGCGAACGTTTAAAGAATCTAAGGGAGTGGAGGACTCCTATGAACGCGTTGGAAAATTGAAGCGACCTGGCGCGACCAATCCAGAGTAGGAGTTTTCCAAACCCCTAGCGATTTAACTTCAGATTGATTGTCAAGAGAGTTGCCATTAATTGAATCCTTCGGGGCAGTGTCCAGGTCTATTCGTGAAATAAAAGCCTGACTACCCAAGATCATCACCTTGGTCTTTTCAACATTCAGATTCAGCCCATTCGACCACGCCCAGTTGTCTACCACATTAGCGTCCTCCGAGATTTGCCGAACACCCTGGGCGAGGTCGGTAGGGTAGAATGAGTAACAGAAGTGGGTGTCGTGTACAAAAATCATGTGGTTAGAATAATTTAGAACTTGAGGTAGATCATTGATAAAGACAAATAATAACGGGCCAAGGATACTGCCATGCGGAACGCCCCTGAATGTGCCGAGCCAGGCTAAGCTAGCTCCCAATTCATCTACCACCGCCTGAGAGCGGGCTACTAGGTAGCGGTAAAACCATGTGATGATCATGTCAGAGCAGCCCAGTGAACGCAATTTAAAGAGTAAGGTATCGTGTGGTACTGAATCAAACGCCTTAGAGAAGTCGAACAGGATAAGAATGGTGATTATACGTGTATGAGTACTATGCCCCCGGCGGAAGCCCACTTGTCTCTCAATAATTAAACTATTTCTGTTCAGATACTCTGTGAGTTGTTCGTGGACCAATTTTTCAAGAATTTTAGAGATTTCGCGAAGCTTAGCAATGAGCCTAGTATCATACGGCGAGACCACCCAACCCGACTTGGATAGAGGAAAGAGAACATTAAAACATTAACATTAAAACGGAAATTCCATTATGACCCGTAGCTTTAGAAGTGGCCCTGGATATAGTTGATAAGACTTTATGAGTGGTAATAGAAATGAAGTGAAAGAAGTTATAGGATAGAAAGAAGGTAGAATATCAGAAGATGAAATGAGCGATTGCAGCTGAGTGAAAGTGAAACGAATGGCTGAGTAAGATATAGATGCATAGTGATTATTGAGCTAATCAAGTGAGAAAATGTTGAGAGGCAATTGAGTTGGTTTAGTAGCAAGATTCATGTTCCTGAGCTCCTTCCACAAATTTGAAGAGTTAGATGCAGATTTTGTTATTGTAGTGCATAAATATACTCGAGTCAATATAGTTTCTAACCAGATTGCGAAGTTCTTTATAAGTCAGATAGTCTGAGCTCAGGCCAGTGACCAAGTAACTTCTATATACCATGTTGCGAGCCTTAATGTTGCGTTTTATGGGAGGGGTGATCCATGATTTAGTGAAGTCCTTAATGGTGATGAGTTATGCGGGAGCAAGTAAATCGAAGTTATGCAATATGGATGAAACAAGGTTGGAAAGGAGGTTGTTGAGAAGGAAAGGGGACAACGGAGAGGGAGACGTCGAAGTTGAAAGTGAATATGAACAGCCAGGCGAAGTAGGTGAAGCATGAAATGTTGATATGGATGTGAGAGACGACGTGGTGGTTGTGTTAGAATGAGATGAAACACGATCAAATGTATCCGGAAAGAGAGCAGCAACCGCACGCGGATCGATCTGAGCAAGGTTGCGCGACTAGATCCTCCTTACAACCGGCAGTGGTTTCACAAGATCTAGTGCGAGTATAATGGAGTTGTGCCCTACTGCAAAAGGCACGAGTGACTTGTATATTTATAAGCTGGCGGGGGATTGCGCACAATGAATAGGTCGAGTCATATATGGGATAAGTAGGTAGATGAATGAGTATGATGAGTAGGGTCAGATTTAACCAGAAAGAGGTTTAGTGTATCCAAGTAGGACTCCAACATGGCGGACGACCCATCTTTAATACATATGTTGATGTTGAAATCTCCGGTGATAACAACCTGGTCGCAAGTATAAAAACAATTAGCCAAAGAATCAAAAAACTTTGATGAGTAGGTTGCCGTGGGCTTCCTATAAACCACACAGAAGAGGAAAGAGAACATTAAAACATTAACATTAAAACGGAAATTCCATTATGACCCGTAGCTTTAGAAGTGGCCCTGGATATAGTTGATAAGACTTTATGAGTGGTAATAGAAATGAAGTGGAAAGAAGTTATAGGATAGAAAGAAGGTAGAATATCAGAAGATGAAATGAGCGATTGCAGCTGAGTGAAAGTGAAACGAATGGCTGAGTAAGATATAGATGCATAGTGATTATTGAGCTGATCAAGTGAGAAAATGTTGAGAGGCAATTGAGTTGGTTTAGTAGCAAGATTCATGTTCCTGAGCTCCTTCCACAAATTTGAAGAGTTAGATGCAGATTTTGTTATTGTAGTGCATAAATATACTCGAGTCAATATAGTTTCTAACCAGATTGCGAAGTTCTTTATAAGTCAGATAGTCTGAGCTCAGGCCAGTGACCAAGTAACTTCTATATACCATGTTGCGAGCCTTAATGTTGCGTTTTATGGGAGGGGTGATCCATGATTTAGTGAAGTCCTTAATGGTGATGAGTTATGCGGGAGCAAGTAAATCGAAGTTATGCAATATGGATGAAACAAGGTTGGAAAGGAGGTTGTTGAGAAGGAAAGGGGACAACGGAGAGGGAGACGTCGAAGTTGAAAGTGAATATGAACAGCCAGGCGAAGTAGGTGAAGCATGAAATGTTGATATGGATGTGAGAGACGACGTGGTGGTTGTGTTAGAATGAGATGAAACACGATCAAATGTATCCGGAAAGAGAGCAGCAACCGCACGCGGATCGATCTGAGCAAGGTTGCGCGACTAGATCCTCCTTACAACCGGCAGTGGTTTCACAAGATCTAGTGCGAGTATAATGGAGTTGTGCCCTACTGCAAAAGGCACGAGTGACTTGTATATTTATAAGCTGGCGGGGGATTGCGCACAATGAATAGGTCGAGTCATATATGGGATAAGTAGGTAGATGAATGAGTATGATGAGTAGGGTCAGATTTAACCAGAAAGAGGTTTAGTGTATCCAAGTAGGACTCCAACATGGCGGACGACCCATCTTTAATACATATGTTGATGTTGAAATCTCCGGTGATAACAACCTGGTCGCAAGTATAAAAACAATTAGCCAAAGAATCAAAAAACTTTGATGAGTAGGTTGCCGTGGGCTTCCTATAAACCACACAGAAGAGTAACGAAGTAGTTGTACTGTATATTTAAAAAATCATAAACTCTGGGGAGTTGGAAAATAAAGGGTCAGAGTCAGCTACAAACCTAACATCCAGATTATTCCTGATGAACTCGGTCTAATCTGTATAGTGTATAATTAGGAAGGCCCGGCATGTCGGAGAAGTCGTGCCCTGTAAGGAAAGTTTCAGTAAGAGCAATAATATCATGATTAAAAGGAAGGACCAGTGATTCGATTGATGAGAAATAAGTTTTTAAGCGGTTTATGCTTACATGAAAAATGGTGAATGGAGTGTTTGTGGACGATGAAGGCTGGCCATTTAACCCTCATTTCGATGAAGGATATTTAGGAGTTGAGAGGTTAAGAATGTTCGATTCAGAATGCACCAAAAGGAGCTTCCCTCCCTTAGTTCTATATAATTCTTAATTAGAGGTCTCGCGTAGTCCAAGTCAGCAGATCGATGAAGCGTTTTAGGACCGAAGTTCATACAGCTGCTTGGGCCATAACGCACGCAAGAAAATGGATGAAAATCCACCCGCACCGAAGAGTGAATCCGCTGAAATTTCCTTGAGTAGACGCGTTCTCTTCAGAAGAAGATCTCTGGTCGAAGAAGAAACTCGGAACACGAGCCCTCTGGTATATAACTAGAAGTCGAGGTCGCCGATCTTGGATCTTAACTATTTCGGGCAAGTCAGGGGCGAATCTTGATCACCTACGAGTTAACCCGGAGATATTTATAGAGGATAAAATCTTCCCGATGACCTTCCCATTGGGAATATCCAGGTTAATAGGGAAACCAAGGACAAACACTTCGCATATGTCTCTCATGGAGGACCAGGTAGAGCCCGAGTAACTGTCTTGCCACTTCACAAATCAAAACCGCGGATGTCGTCGTCAGCGCTCTCCAGGGCTCCTAGGCGATCCGAGACGCCGGCAATTCTCTCCTCAGTAGATGTTGCGATCTGCAAAATCCGGGTATTAAGATCCCGAATTGCACTAGCCAGCTCCTGAACTGACGATTCGATGCGCGAGACCGTACGCTCAAGATTGACGACGCGGGTAGGCCGGAGTAGCTCTCAGTAGGCGCGGCGCCGCGAGGTTACTTAGCAACCTGCGCATATAGCGGCAAACTGGACGAGGCGACGCTCTTGGCTGCCCCCGCGGTGGGGGTCGCTATAGATTGCGCGACGACTGGAACGAGGTCGCTTTCGATCATAGCAGTCCCGGGAGGTGCTGCCCCCTCTTGTGTTACAGTAATTGAAAATTGAAAATAGCAGTTTATGTACAGTTTAGCGCATAAATAGTACAAGATAAATACAGGGAGAAGTACAGAGTGGTTTTAGCTACCTTTATAGACAAATAACAAGTATAATAACAAGTATAATAACAAGTATATTTAAAGAGTAAGGTATCGTGTGGTACTGAATCAAACGCCTTAGAGAAGTCGAACAGGATAAGAATGGTGATTATACGTGTATGAGTACTATGCCCCCGGCGGAAGCCCACTTGTCTCTCAATAATTAAACTATTTCTGTTCAGATACTCTGTGAGTTGTTCGTGGACCAATTTTTCAAGAATTTTAGAGATTTCGCGAAGCTTAGCAATGAGCCTAATATCATACGGCGAGACCACCCAACCCGACTTGGATAGAGGAAAGAGAACATTAAACATTAACATTAAAACGGAAAATTCCATTATGACCCGTAGCTTTAGAAGTGGCCCTGGATATAGTTGATAAGACTTTATGAGTGGTAATAGAAATGAAGTGGAAAGAAGTTATAGGATAGAAAGAAGGTAGAATATCAGAAGATGAAATGAGCGATTGCAGCTGAGTGAAAGTGAAACGAATGGCTGAGTAAGATTAGATGCATAGTGATTATTGAGCTGATCAAGTGAGCAAATGTTGAGAGGCAATGATTGGTTAGTAGCAAGATTCATGTTCCATGAGCCTCCTTCCCAAATTTGAGAGTAGAATGCAGATCTTTGACTAATTCATACGGCAGACCACCCAACCCGACTTGGATAGAGGAAAGAGAACATTAAAACATTAACATTAAAACGGAAATTCCATTATGACCCGTAGCTTTAGAAGTGGCCCTGGATATAGTTGATAAGACTTCTGAGTGGTAATAGAAATGAAGTGGAAAGAAGTTATAGGATAGAAAGAAGGTAGAATATCAGAAGATGAAATGAGCGATTGCAGCTGAGTGAAAGTGAAACGAATGGCTGAGTAAGATATAGATGCATAGTGATTATTGAGCTAATCAAGTGAGAAAATGTTGAGAGGCAATTGAGTTGGTTTAGTAGCAAGATTCATGTTCCTGAGCTCCTTCCACAAATTTGAAGAGTTAGATGCAGATTTTGTTATTGTAGTGCATAAATATACTCGAGTCAATATAGTTTCTAACCAGATTGCGAAGTTCTTTATAAGTCAGATAGTCTGAGCTCAGGCCAGTGACCAAGTAACTTCTATATACCATGTTGCGAGCCTTAATGTTGCGTTTTATGGGAGGGGTGATCCATGATTTAGTGAAGTCCTTAATGGTGATGAGTTATGCGGGAGCAAGTAAATCGAAGTTATGCAATATGGATGAAACAAGGTTGGAAAGGAGGTTGTTGAGAAGGAAAGGGGACAACGGAGAGGGAGACGTCGAAGTTGAAAGTGAATATGAACAGCCAGGCGAAGTAGGTGAAGCATGAAATGTTGATATGGATGTGAGAGACGACGTGGTGGTTGTGTTAGAATGAGATGAAACACGATCAAATGTATCCGGAAAGAGAGCAGCAACCGCACGCGGATCGATCTGAGCAAGGTTGCGCGACTAGATCCTCCTTACAACCGGCAGTGGTTTCACAAGATCTAGTGCGAGTATAATGGAGTTGTGCCCTACTGCAAAAGGCACGAGTGACTTGTATATTTATAAGCTGGCGGGGGATTGCGCACAATGAATAGGTCGAGTCATATATGGGATAAGTAGGTAGATGAATGAGTATGATGAGTAGGGTCAGATTTAACCAGAAAGAGGTTTAGTGTATCCAAGTAGGACTCCAACATGGCGGACGACCCATCTTTAATACATATGTTGATGTTGAAATCTCCGGTGATAACAACCTGGTCGCAAGTATAAAAACAATTAGCCAAAGAATCAAAAAACTTTGATGAGTAGGTTGCCGTGGGCTTCCTATAAACCACACAGAAGAGTAACGAAGTAGTTGTACTGTATATTTAAAAAATCATAAACTCTGGGGAGTTGGAAAATAAAGGGTCAGAGTCAGCTACAAACCTAACATCCAGATTATTCCTGATGAACTCGGTCTAATCTGTATAGTGTATAATTAGGAAGGCCCGGCATGTCGGAGAAGTCGTGCCCTGTAAGGAAAGTTTCAGTAAGAGCAATAATATCATGATTAAAAGGAAGGACCAGTGATTCGATTGATGAGAAATAAGTTTTTAAGCGGTTTATGCTTACATGAAAAATGGTGAATGGAGTGTTTGTGGACGATGAAGGCTGGCCATTTAACCCTCATTTCGATGAAGGATATTTAGGAGTTGAGAGGTTAAGAATGTTCGATTCAGAATGCACCAAAAGGAGCTTCCCTCCCTTAGTTCTATATAATTCTTAATTAGAGGTCTCGCGTAGTCCAAGTCAGCAGATCGATGAAGCGTTTTAGACCGAAGTTCATACAGCTGCTTGGGCCATAACGCACGCAAGAAAATGGATGAAAATCCACCCGCACCGAAGAGTGAATCCGCTGAAATTTCCTTGAGTAGACGCGTTCTCTTCAGAAGAAGATCTCTGGTCGAAGAAGAAACTCGGAACACGAGCCCTCTGGTATATAACTAGAAGTCGAGGTCGCCGATCTTGGATCTTAACTATTTCGGGCAAGTCAGGGGCGAATCTTGATCACCTACGAGTTAACCCGGAGATATTTATAGAGGATAAAATCTTCCCGATGACCTTCCCATTGGGAATATCCAGGTTAATAGGGAAACCAAGGACCAACACTTCGCATATGTCTCTCATGGAGGACCAGGTAGAGCCCGAGTAACTGTCTTGCACTTCACAAATCAAACCGCGGATGTCGTCGTCAGCGCTCTCCAGGGCTCCTAGGCGATCCGAGACGCCGGCAATTCTCTCCTCAGTAGATGTTGCGATCTGCAAAATCCGGGTATTAAGATCCCGAATTGCACTAGCCAGCTCCTGAACTGACGATTCGATGCGCGAGACCGTACGCTCAAGATTGACGACGCGGGTAGGCCGGAGTAGCTCTCAGTAGGCGCGGCGCCGCGAGGTTACTTAGCAACCTGCGCATATAGCGGCAAACTGGACGAGGCGACGCTCTTGGCTGCCCCCGCGGTGGGGGTCGCTATAGATTGCGCGACGACTGGAACGAGGTCGCTTTCGATCATAGCAGTCCCGGGAGGTGCTGCCCCCTCTTGTGATGTCGGCAAGGTAAAAGTCTTGGCGAGACGGCAACAACGCGACTCGTTTAATCCGGTATTAGTGCGAAGCAATTTGCATCTTCACATGACCTCCTCATAACCTTCAGGAAGGCCTCAAAAAAATTTACGTGAAACTCGTCGTTCTTTTCGAACCGGGTCAAAAAAGGGACTCACATTTTTCGAAAATGAATTTGGTCTTTAAATGGCCTTTAAGGTCAAGTTTAAGGTTAAGTTTTAGGTCACGAATAACTTCGTCGCAAACCCTATCGTAAAGTATATAAAGTAAGTTATCAATTAATTTAAATCTTTTTATATATGGCGGTTCCGTAATAAATATGTAATCCTTTTTGAAAAAAATTTGGGCTACTTTGCGAGTATATATTTTTGTGATTATAATGAACCAATATTTATATAATGTATATTTAAATTATTTTAAATTTTGATTCTAAATCGCCCATGCATGTGTTTATTAGAAAGTATGTATTAATCGGTATTTCCAAGCTAATTTGTGTTACTCAACATGTTTTCAAATATTGCACAAAATCCTCTTTTTAACAACTTACTTGCATATCGTATATTACCAGAGGTATTAAAAAATTAACTTAATTTTTAAAACATTATTTTTAAACATTTTTATGAAATTAAAAATGGATGTATGTTTTCATATATTATATATATTATATATTCATTATTAATACATATTTAAAAAATTTGTATAAAATGATAATGATTTGAGTTAACATTCGCAATTCAGGACAAAATATATTTTTTTTGCAAATTTTTGTGTTTTCACTAACAACGAGTACTTGACCTCCGGGAAACGAATCTTATCCTAACTGTGGTATATCTTTTACAATATAAAAATGTGAAGAAGGCCAAGTTATCTCTTCCAATGGCCACTTTTACGGGAGTTATTCGACATCTAATATTAATATCAGTAAAAATTACTTCCAATTTGATCGCTTACAACTCGGAAACAAATAGAGATAGGCACTCAAACCAAAAACCAGAAGAAAGTTGAGTTCGAGTAGATTTGGTTTGAAAAAAAGAAGCTCAAATTGCTTAATTTGGAGCAAAGTTATGAAGAAAATAAGAAATTGAAGAAATTTTAAGCAAAATTCAATATGAAAAACTTATTATTTCTTTTGGCCTAATAATGATTAATTTCTTATTTTCTTCATAACTTTGCTCCAAATTAAGCAATTTGAGCTTCTTTTTTTTCAAACCATATCTACTTGAACTCAACTTTCTTCTGGTTTTTAATTCGATTGTTTATCTTTATTTGTTTCCGAGTTATTAGCGATCGAATTGGAAGTAATTTTTACTGCTATTATTATTGGATGTCGAATAACTTCCGTAAAAGTGGCCATTGGCAAGAGATAACTTGACTTTCTTCATATTTTTATATTATAAAAGAGATACCAAAGTTAGGATAAGATTCGTTTCCCGGAGGTCAAGTACTACCCTTGAAAGTATTTGTTTGTTAATGATTATATTATTATTTTTATTAATAATTTTGTTATTTAGAAATATTTTTGAATTATCTTTTAATGTTGTTCTTGGTAAAGCTACATGTTATTGATCCTGGCTTAATACAGGTGTATTTAAATACAAACCAACTTTGTTAAAGGATTGACCTGGAGCTTTATTTATAGTCATAGCAAAGCTAAATCTTATTGGCCTGCTTATCATATGAAAAGGAATTTATTCTAATAACGGGTATAAATCAATACATGGTAATAATACTATTTTACCAGCGTATTTTGCCTGTAATTGTTTCTACTGTTATAACATATTGTTTTACATCTTTGATTATCATTGTGCTTTTACAAAGACCTTCGATAATATTTAAATTTCTTAAACAACGAAATATTGCACCCTTTCTTAATATCAATTTATGTGTAGGCAATCCATTAGGTGTTTATGAATTGATAAGTTTTGTTGAGATTACTTCTTTTAATGTATCATTAACATCACTTTCAATTCTATCATCGCTATAAAATATATAACTATGTTCATCAATTTTTTAATTTTTAATACATCACAGTTCAAAGTAGATAATATAACTTTATTTTTTAATGTTGAGTCATTAGGATTAATCTTTAGCCCAAAGATGTCTGCTATTAAATCATTATTACAAGTTAGTTGCATTGGTATTTCTTTAACATTGTTTTGTAATTAATTTTTTTAAACTTATATTTTCATTTAATGATAACTTTGAGAAATATGATTATAATCTACTCCTTTTCACACAAGTTTCAATAATTTTATTTCTATTCGCATGTGGTACTATTGGTAATGTTTGTCTAAAGTCATTTACAGTTCGTATATCTGCAAATTATTTTACATCCTGAACATGCGAGAATAGTAAATAAATTGCCATTTTTATTCCTTCAATCACTTTATTCCCCGTAGACTATTTTTATTCCCGTAGACCCATTTTAAAACTCCCTCTAAAATTACCATTGACTTTGATTGCTTATAACTAGGAAACAAGTAAAGATATACATTCAAACCAAAGTTTAAAAAAATGCTGAAATGGAGTAAATATGTTTTGAAAAAAAAGCTTAAATATCTTAATTTGATCAAAAGTTATGAAAGAAATAAGAATAAGACAAAATTTTGGCTTAAAGATATCATCAAACTTTAATGCTAAATTTTCGATAAAAGTTCGTTTAATTTTTATTTCTTCCATAACAATAATCTACTGTAAGATATTTGAGCTTCTTTTTTTTTTAAATGTATCTACTTAATATCAGCTTTTTTTATAAATTTAGTTTGAATGTACATCTTTAATTGTTTCCGAGTTATAAACAATCAAAGTTAAGGGTTCTTTTGGCGAGATTTTTCGTTATTTACCCTAAAAAATGAAAAAAGTTTCGTATTATATTATGTACGGCACGTATACGGTAACGATGTCACGAGGCGAATTTCACGGGAGAGCTGTGCACGACGCGCAATAAATCTCCGCCGATTCTCTCGACCGATTTAATTTAATACTACGAAACTGGCCTAGCATCCCACTTACCGTAATTGAATTACTCTTTCCTTCACGATTAATGAGTATTCAAAAACAATCCAAGAACTATTTAACACGATGTAATATTTATAAGGCACGATAACACGGTTGTATGTTTTATGGACCGGCTACGAATGGCGATCGTAGCTCGCAGGATTCCGATCGTCCTCGTAGTTTGTCAAAGTGCAGCACTAATCGTGTGATTAATAATTTGTCCAGGTCGCTTCTTGCACAATACACGCTCATTGGTAATTGCAATAAGAATAAGGGAAGAAAATGACCAAGATATAATATATCTCTCCTTTCTATCCCGCTATTGAGTTGCAGCTTCCTCGCTGCATCGTTGTCGTACTATGTTTTAGTAAAAAAATTAATTATCAATACACAAATATCAATTGTTACAATCAAATATTATTTTATTTTAGATTCTTGCTAAATTAAATGATGTTCAATCCACATTAGTTGAGCCAGTTTCTATTAGTGAAGAGGATTTTGATATAGAAAAAGAATTAAATGAAATGATGGATGACAATCTAAAAATTCCAAGCAATAGTGAATCATTCAACAGTGATTTATTCGATTCTGTCAATATTCCAGATCTTCGTGCATTAAATTTAAAAGGTAAATAAATAAATCAACAGTAGTAGATTGTGCAACAAGGGAATAAAACAGCTGTTTGCCAAAGTGGACGTGTCAGCAGACAGCTATCTGCCTTCGTGTTCCACATACTATTTTCTCACACTCTGAGAGCAAAAACGCAGTTTCTCTTTCTAGGGAGCAAAATAAAAATGTTTTCCTTAGGGAGCAGAATAAGTTGTTTCATAAGGAGACTAGGTGCTAGGAAAGAAAGTATTATTTTTCTCCCTGGGAAGAGAAAGTGTTATTTTGCTCTGTATATGCAGACGTAAAAACAGTATTTTGCGTTTAGTGTGAGAGAAAATTATTTTTTAAATAGTATTTTGTAATTGATGATTGTAAGTGATATCAAATTTTGTGGCTGTGTAAATTCCTTCCATAAAATACTGAACATAATGAATGTTAATTTAAAAAAAATTGTTAGGATTTGGCTAAAAAAAGGGTGCTCTCTTAATTTCAAATAAGATTGCATTTTTAGTTTTTTCTTACAGTGCAAACTTAATAAATGTTCAATTCTATTACATTTTTGTTTTTAAAATCTTAAGGTATATTAGATTTCTTGCAACTATTAATAATTTGTAAATTTTATAAACACTGCTGATACGTTTTTGAAAGGTATGACACTAGAATGACTTTGAAGTGATTCAGTTAACTAAAGATTAACGAAAACGTATATAAATAGCAGAAACGCAATAATCATATACTAAATAGCTAATGTGACTCACCTCCAAAGGCGCGCGCATCGCTGTTAGGTGGAAGATTTAGAAAGAAGTACTTAAAGATCGTAGTGGCAATTAATAGCGTAAGAAACGTGGCACTTATGCATTGTAATGGATGGTAAATTTTTTTGGTAGTTTAGTTTAATTGCAACGTGTATGTAGTTAGGTGAAAGAGATTGCTAAAAAAAGCAAGTGCAAGTATTTTGTGAATATGTTCAATTAATATAAGTACATAACATATTTAGATGCACACGAAGATATATATGTATGTATATATGTATGTATATATGTATCTATGGGCTATTTCACGTGAAGCGGTATGATGAAGATTTTAAATGGCACCAAATTTTGAGAACAGACTGGAAATATTTTCGAAAAATAGAAGAAAATTCTTTGTATGAAAAATAATTTGATTGAATGTTATTCTACCACGTAAAATGGAAATTTTTTATTTTTTTAAAAAAATGCTGCTTTTAAAGCCATTTATCTCAAAATCTACTGATTTTGTTGAATAAACATTACATATAGCTTTTGTTCAAAATAATCTTAAGAACTTATCTACCTAGGTTACAATTCTTAATTTTGAAATCTCGAGGAGATATGACACCCGGAAATATTGATTATCAAAAAAAGGCGACCACGCCACATTTAATTTTGATCTGACACCGCTCAAAAGATCACATTTTTCGAGAGCTTTCTAATGGCGGTGGTTAGATTATTGGCCAAGAATGCTAGTGAAAGTTATGCCTCACAAACCTCATAAAATCACTAATTTTCATGTATTTTAAGGCATACCTTTCACCAGTGGTCTTGGCCAATAATCTAACCACCGCCATTCCAAAGCTCTTGAAAAATGTAATCTTTTGAGCGGTGTTAGAACAAATCAATTGTGGCGTGGTCGCCGTTTTTTGATAATTAATTTTTGTTTATATTTTCGGGTGTCCTATCTCTTCGAGATTTTAAAATTAAGAATTGTATCAATGGATTTTGAGATAAATGGATTTAGAAATAGCAATTTTTTTTAAAAATTGAGAAATTTCCTTTTTTTTGGTGGAATGACTCTTAGTCAAATTAGTTTTAACACCTTAAAATTTTTTTTTATTTTCAGGAAGATATTTCCAGCTTGTTCTCGAAATTTGGTGCGTTTTCGAAAATAGCTCATATATATGCATGTGTTATTCATCTTAACTTTATTCAATATATATGTTTAGTTATTTAAATATATTAAATTTTTATTTTAAATGGTTTTACTCATCAAATTTCGACGTTACACATCAAAATTTATTTCTTCTACGCATTTTTAATTTGAATAATGGGCCGCAGTACTGGATAAATAATGAGTAAGTATACTTGTTACTATTATATTATATTATTAAATTATATTTATTACAATAATATTGTCTATGTTATTTTGGACGTTGGCACGCTGCACTGGTGATCAGGGTGCAGGTGAATAATTTAAATATATAAAATAATACCAACATTCCTCGGTAGCTAACGCTACCTCGTTCATAATTATACTAAGTTTATATTTATTTTATATATATATATATATATATTTTAACTTTATAATTCTAAAATTTAATTGAATAACAATGTAGAATATAACATAATATGTAATTAATTAACCTAGTATTCAGTTATAAACAATTTCTTTTAATCAATAAAATAAAAATAACAGTGTATTATCATTGCAACATTGTATACATATACTTATTTAATCCTAGTCAATTACTCAAGAGTTTAAAGATACTGAACATATTTCTACATAACACTGAAACTGATCCAGTTCAAAAATAGAATTTTATTTTAATGTATGAAATCAGTAAAAAAACTACTTAAATAGAGTACAGCTAAAATTTTAAACCTGAATTTCAATAATAACCAGAGCTGTAGCCAATGAAAATATTTGCATTTTTTGAAAAAAATGACTTTGGTCATTTTAATCTCTTAATACATTATACATTAAATTTAAAAAAGTTTATAAATTTCAAGAAGAATATGTTGAAATATTTTATTTATAGTAGTTTAGTGATCTTATAATTAATATAAATCTTTATAGTTAAAAAAAGGGTTGTACAAACAATAATTTTTTATCCTTTCAAAAATCTATTTCATCGATGATTAATCACTTTCTAAATGATGCAACATTTAAGTGCGGCAGAGCATTCTAGACAAAGTTATGATGTTTTTAGTCAAATTTATAAAAAAAACGAGAACGAATGCATTTTATGAAAAAAACAAAATAATCGTATACTTGCATTCAAACAATAGGGCATTGTTATTCCTAAATAATACTAAAATATACTGTTTAATGTTACGGACTCATACTTTTCAATCGCTAAGCTGCTTACAAACACAAAACAGTAGGCATAACCAGTTATACCTGTTATATAAATGGATAAATACCTAAAACTTTATATAAAACAAATATATTATTGGCTTACCAGGATGAATAAACAAGTACATGTGAACTTTTATGGTGAGTCCACAAGTACTTATATATAATATATACTATATAAGTACTTATGAACTCACCATTTCCTACTAAAAATTATCACGTGATCATCACGTGGATATCCACGTGAAAATCACGTGAGATTTTCGACCATTTTTCTACGTGATAATCACGTAGATATCCACGTGAAAATCACGTGATATATGAAAATTTTTGTTTTTTAAAAAATGTAAATAGACACGAAGTTGTTGAGATGCAATTTCACAGAAACCGAACCGGCAATTCAGTTTGGACAAAAAAAATCCTTTAAATGTCACGTTATTAATATACGAGGCAAAGTAAAGGCATAGTATATGATCTAAGTCGCTTTTACCTTCCTACTTTGCCTCCATATAAGCCCTATGCGCACGCTAATCTATAGCGGGTAACTGGCAGCCACCTATCGGTCGTAACTGGTAATACCGTGAGCATCCAATTATAACTGGTTATTAAACTTAACTTAACGGTAACTTTGTCTAAAATGCTCTGTTGCACTCAAATGTTGCATCATTTTGAAAGTGATTAATTATCAATTAAGAGATTAAAATGGCCAGTCATTATTCTGGAAAAATTCAATTTTTTGATTGGCTACTAATAGAAATTCAGGTTTAAAAATTTAGCTATACTCTAAGTAGTTTTTTTTACTGATTTCATACATTAAAAAAAAATTCAATTTTTTAACTGGATCACATCACATGGAATTTCTCATATATTGTAACGTGGTATTCGCGCACCTCGGTGAAATTAATTAATTTTTATAATTAATAAGAACCGTTGGGTCGCGTTGCCCAATACCGCGCACACAATTAATTTGTGTTGTCGCAAAGATGCTCGCTGTCGCCAGGATCACGAGTTCGCTGGGACGCACAGTGTAGAGGATTCGCCTCGACACGATTATTTTAAATCAAGAGGATGTCGGCGGGTGCGGGGAGAACAATAAACACAACAATAATTAAAATAAAAATGAATGAGGCATTTATTTGAATTAATTTAATAAAACGGCCATCCAGGCCGTGTGCCGCGACAGTTGTTGTTTCGCGCGGGCGGAAGTATCGGGAGTCAACCGGATCAAGTTCCTTGCCTGCGGTTGACTGTACTCCGATCTCCGCTATTCGGGTACCGGCGTATTTCAGCTATAGAAGCAGTATAATGAATTTATTTTATTAGAGATTCGAGATAGTTGTCTTAGAATAAATTTTTGTTATAAATAATTAAACATTATTGGTTTAATTATTTATTTAACAATTTTTTCATAATATACTCATAAGTGCTCCGATTGAGCTGAAAATTTGAGTATAAAAAAAGAGACAACTCAAATTAAAAAATAAAATTATATTTTATCAAATTCTACGTTTTTTTACATAGAATTGCTTATTAATAAATAAATCTTGACAAATAAAAAGTCTCCTCAGGTCGGGAATCGAACACCCGAACTTCGAGTTTGTAGTCGAGCGTACTAACCACTACGCTACGCTACCGCTTATCTATAGATGCGACTATACGTCTAAATTAGCTTAGACTTGATAGTCACATTACCCCCCCCCCCCATTGAATTAATGAGTAATATCTTTTATTTAACTTAATATTGTGAATTAATTCAAACACATCTAAAGAATATCAAGTCTTAGCTGTTACAAAAAATAATGAATCAATCATAAAATTTTACTAAAAAATTTTATTAAGAAATTTTTATTAAAAAATTTTTTTCAAACAGAAAATTATGTTTGCGGAGTAATTACCCTCTTTGTAAAATTTTCAAAATTTACAACTCTATAATCTTTGAAAAATTTTACAAATCAAAAAAAACTTAGCGAAAATATATGCCAACATCATTGTAATTAAATTTTCATTTTAATTTACCTTTAAATGTAAAATTTAATTATATATATTTTTTATATATATTTTAATATTTAAATTAATTTTTATTTGAGAGTATTTTGATATATGAATTGAGTTTAACTTACTTATGTTTTGTTAAGAAACTTTCAAAGTTTTCAATATTTCGTGCAAGTTCTTCACGATTTGTATCGACTCCTTGATCAAATAAAAAATCGAATTCGTTATTTTCTTCACTATTTATTTATTTGCTATTTTATCAGTAAGTTTTATTTGATTATTCACTGGTTCAGATTTTTTCAATTTTTTCTTAATTTGTCCTGCCAATGATTCTAATTTTCTTTTTTCTCTCATTATGAGGGTTCGTGGTAATGTTGGAAATTCTATAGAACAGTTCCCACTTGTTTGTGCACTTTTTTGTTACCACACTGAATTGTTATATCAGTTTCATAGAATCTAAACTTCCCTTTTTCATTCGAAACTTCGAATTTTTTTGGCAGTAATTTTTTCTTGGTGGGCATTAAAAACTTTTCACAATTCAAAGTTTGATTTACTAAATCTTTAATTGAACATTGCGTTGATACGTTTGTTTGATTTAAAAATACTTCTGTCTGTAAAGACGAACGTTTAGTTTTCTTTTAAGGAGCCATGTTACTGGTTTCGCGTTTAAGATCAGATTGACTTGAAATTTGATATAAAACTGAAATCTAAGGGTAACTTTTGACCTTATTATGATCACTTGTTCGGAGCATAGGCTCATAGACTTGATTGATCAAAACAAACTTGACTATTATACTCTCAAAATAAAATTATATTCTACGATTATTATTTTATTCAGTATTATAATATTTCAAATTCAAAACATGGAATTTTCCACGTCGCAATTTTTCTTTTTATTGTATAAGAAAAAAGTATCTGTACCGAAATTTTTTATAATTTCATATGGCCCTTCAAATGTAGGCATAAATTTTGCTACTTTGTGTGTATCGTCTTTTAAAAAATTTAACGCTTTGACGAGCACCGAATCTCCTATTTTGAATTTTAATTTTTTAAGGAATTTATTCTTTTTTTCAGCACGGTCTTTTATAAATTATTGTATTTTAACTTTTGCAATTTCAATTTTTCATTGTAATTTAAAGTTTTTTACATTTCGGTACATTTATACAATCATCCCAGAATCGCACGCTGGACATATCGAATTGTAATTCAAAAGGAGTAAATCCTGTAGTCTCATGATGAGTATTATTTAAAACAATTTCAATAAAAGGAATTTGATTTGCCCAGCCTGTATGTTTATTTTTTAATACAGTTTTATATAGTCTAGCTATTTCGCGATGTACATGTTTAATTATATTACTTTGAGAATGTCTAATGGATGAAAAAATTTGCTTTATTTTATTTGTTCTTAAATATTTTGTCCAATTATCACTGGTAAACTGTGTACCGTGATTAGTTATTATACTTTCAGGTTTACCGTAGTTTCTGAAATATACATTCATTTTATTAATAACTGTACTTGTGTTTGCCTTTCTTATAGGGAAAATTACGACAAATTTAGAAAACGCATCTATGGCAGAAAGTATATATTTTACCTCCCCCGTAGACGTAAGTAAAGGACCGTAAAAATCTATAGATAGTAATTCTTTCGATTTATATACTAAAATCGGCTGAATATTATTTTGATATTTGACGGTTAAGTATTTATTGCTTTGACAATTGTCACATGTTTTTAAATATTCGCCACACTTTTTACGTAATTTTGGCGCGAAAAAATGTTCTTTTATCATAAAGTAAATCTTTTGCGAACCTATATGTCCGCATTCTTTATGTAATTCAATTATTAACATCTATATTATATTAAGCTGCTTCCATCAAAAACCTTTCTCCCTTTCTGTGACGTCAATCTATTTGTATGACGTAATTGTCGAAGTGACGATATTTTTTGATAAATCGATGTATCACATGTTTTTTGACGTACTGTTGGGGGTTAATGTTTTTAGTTGCTTTTTTAAAAGGGGTAAAATTTGAAGGGGGAAGGGGTGGCGGTATGGGGTGTACCCTGACCACCTAGACATCGTCTTCAGGAAGTGACAATTTTTTTTGCATATTCAAGCAGGGTGGCACACTACTTACCAGTAGACGATGTCCAGATGACCCGGAGGTCACCCTGACCACCTGGACATCGTCTTCAGGAAGTGAAAATTTTTTTTGCATATTCTAGCAGGGTGGCACACTACTTACCAGTAGACGATGTCCAGATGACCCGGAGGTCACCCTGACCACCTGGACATCGTCTTCAGGGAGTGACAATTTTTTTTGCATATTCAAGCAGGGTGGCACACTACTTACCAGTAGACGATGTCCAGATGACCCGGAGGTCATCCTGACCACCTGGACATCGTCTTCAGAAGTGACAATTTTTTTTCCATATTCAAGCAGGGTGGCACACTACTTACCAGTAGACGATGTCCAGATGACCCGGAGGTCACCCTGACCACCTGGACATCGTCTTCAGGAAGTGACAATTTTTTTTGCATATTCAAGCAGGGTGGCACACTACTTACCAGTAGACGATGTCCAGATGACCCGGAGGTCACCCTGACCACCTGGACATCGTCTTCAGGAAGTGACAATTTTTTTTCCATATTCAAGCAGGCTGGCACACTACTTACCAGTAGACGATGTCCAGATGACCCGGAGGTCACCCTGACCACCTGGACATCGTCTTCAGGAAGTGACAATTTTTTTTCCATATTCAAGCAGGGTGGCACACTACTTACCAGTAGACGAGTCCAGATGACCCGGAGGGTCACCTGACCACCTGGACATCGTCTTCAGGAAGTGACAATTTTTTTTCCATATTCAAGCAGGGTGGCACACTACTTACCAGTAGACGAGTCCAGATGACCCGGATGGTCACCCTGACCACCTGGACATCGTCTTCAGGAAGTGACAATTTTTTTTTTCATATTCAAGCAGGGTGGCACACTACTTACCCAGTAGACGATGTCCAGATGACCCGGAGGTCACCCTGACCACCTGGACATCGTCTTCAGGAAGTGACAATTTTTTTTGCATATTCAAGGCAGGGTGGCACACTACTTACAGTAGACGATGGTCAGATGACCCGGAGGTCACCCTGACCACCTGGACATCGTCTTCAGGAAGTGACAATTTTTTTTCCATATTCAAGCAGGCTGGCACACTACTTACCAGTAGACGATGTCCAGATGACCCGGAGGTCACCCTGACCACCTGGACATCGTCTTCAGGAAGTGACAATTTTTTTTGCATATTCAAGCAGGGTGGCACACTACATACCAGTAGACGATGTCCAGATGACCCGGAGGTCACCCTGACCACCTGGACATCGTCTTCAGGAAGTGACAATTTTTTTGCATATTCAAGCAGGTTGGCAATTCAGAAACTTTTAAAGGACGATTTCATTTCTAAAAACTCGGTAGTCTAAAGGTTAAAATGTAAAGTTTCCAAACCGAAAATATAAAAATGTGATTTGTGTTAATAGTACTTTGAGTAATAAATATCAAATACACTATAATTTTTTTCCCTTGAATGAGAATAGAGTACAATCTTGTTTCCAAAACTTTCTTTTCTAAAAAAATGCAAGGTTAAGAAAATACTCATTAGGTATAAAGGAATAGATACATTCCTACCCAGACAGCACTTCATATTGCAGCGATATTGTTGGAATAATGTCATATTGCTACAATATTGTCAACATACATTGTCTGATTTTAGTATTTTATTAATTAATGAACGCATTAATGAGGATAATAATTTAAGCTAAAGAATTGTTGTATTGTCTTATGTTTTGACGAAAATTCGTACTATATTTCGAATTACCTATAACCAAATTTTTTAATTCTTTTGGATATGTGGGTGAAAATCATCTAACGTGCACATTTGTGTAATAGTGAAATATATCCCATTATATCATATATAAAATTACGAATAATATATTCTAAGTACAATATATGTAATTTAACGTAAGTCAGCCGTGAAACTTGATAAAAGTTGATTTTATTGCCAAGTTTAAGTTGCTTAAAGTTTGAAATGTAACGTCCCCTGGCTGTAAGAAGGCCATAATCGCATATTAACTGGTGCGATTATAGGCGTATTTCTTTATTTCAAAAACGGGTTCAAAACTTAATTGTTCATTTTGATAACCACGATTAAAATCAAGTTGAAAATCTGAACATTTACTGATTTTTGAAGTGCACTGAACTTGCTGAACTTTGTAACAAACTTGTTATTAATAATAGCTGTGTTATGATTAATGTCTTTAAAATTAATTGTAAACATAAAACATTTTTCTGACCAGGTGAAATTGTTAACTTTTGATTTATTTTAGAGGTAAAAATTTTATTTTTAATGTTTCATGATGTTAAGCAAAAAATACGGGCATGTTTTTGTGGTAATTCAGCGGTTACCTTTTTTAATGTAATTCTTCTGGTAGAGTATAATTAGAAAACTAATAAATTTTTTAAAACCAATTCATAGAGTAAATTTCAGATAAAGTAACTACATAAAAACAGTATTATTCCGATGTGGAAATTTTGAATGTTAACGTAATAAAATTTAAAAAACAATCTATGTAATCTCCCTTGGCATGTAACATCCCCTGTCCAAATTTCTTTTATAACAAATAATCGATGCTGATCATTACATACCTTACTGTTTTGACTAAAAATAAACATTATTTCTTAACAATTGTTTTCTCCATTCAAAGAAACTATGCGAGTCCATCAATGGAAATGGAGTAGATGTGAGCCCCAAAAAATTAATTTTAATGAAGTAAGTTGTTACGAATGTAATTTGAATAGACAATGTGAACATTATCAATTAGGGTCGATCTCGTACGAAAATAAAACTCAGAAAAAGAGTAAAATTGTTACTTAAGATAAAAGAAGTCACTACTAAAAGAAATATTAAAAATATATAATTTATATTACAAATATAAAAATTATGTTAAATTGATTATATGGAAACATTGCATATATTTTATAAATGGAAGAATTTGTTAAGAATTGTTAATTTGTAATTTTTTTTATTGTTATTATCAATTAGGTATAGTTATATTCAATGTATACTCCATAAAATATGTTTATTAAAACTTTCTATCCCTATTACAAAATCTCACGTGAGAAATTGATTTTTTATTATTTAGCAAATTTAAACACCTCCAATTGAAATATCACATGAGATTTTGGCATGAAATCTCACTTGAGATCTTACGTGAGATTTTGTATTAGGGATGTATTCAAGATGTTTATGTTTTATATATCAAAATATATGTAATTCCCCTGGAATGTAAAAATTAAAAATCTTCAATACGTTGAGTAAATCAACTGATCTTGTATGCCCACTGTAAACAGGTACTCTAGAAACTGTAATTGGTACAGAGAAACCAAAAATATATAATTTTTTTCATTTTGTTTTCTTGCATATCACAACGTCAAATGTTCACGTTAGATGATTTTCACCCATGTAGGATTGTCAGGTAGCGTTACTTTAGCCATTTGACAACAACTTGAAAATAATTTATTTTTATTGTATTCACATGAAAAATGTTTTGCATGGCAATATTTACAAATTTCAGACATTGTACCTAAATAATTTTCAATTATTAAAGATTCATTAAAATAATTATTTGCTATTTTACCATCATACATATTATTTTTATTTTTTTTTGTTTAGTCTTAAGTTCTGCAATAACATCTAATTTTTTTTTAAATGAGGAGTAGCATTTTCATTTATTGAATCATTATCATGAACTTGAGTTTTTTAAAAAGAGTTAAAATAGGGTAAGGTGAGGGAATTAAAGGAGGATGGGTAGTTGACCTGGAGGTCATCCTGACAACCTGGACATCGTCCTCGGGAAGTGACATTATTTTTTTGTTTTATAATTTTTTTGTTTAATTTCATTTTCCCTCTGCGATTACAGGCTTGGGACTGACATACATTGTTGATATATTTTGTTCAATATATATTGTTCATTTATTTTGAAATTTTGAGTGCTACTCTTTAAAGGTGCTATTTATATGCATATTTGTAAATATTTGAATTAAGTGTGCACTTTAGATATGATTTTTTTTATTAATTAATTTATTTTTAACGCTTTGTTAAAAACTTAGCAATATTAGCGCTACGCTTTAAAGGTGCTGCTTCAATTTTTGAATTGTTCTATTGATGATTTATTTTAAAATTTTGAGCGCTACTCTTTAAAGGTGCTGCTTATATATATATTTGTAAATATTTGAATTAAGTGTGCACTTTAGATATGATTTTCTTTATTAATTAATTTATTTTTAACGCTTTGTTAAAAACTTAGCAATATTACCGCTACGCTTTAAAAGTGCTGCTTCAATTTTTGAATTGTTATGTTGTTGATTTATTTTTTTTTACCTCCGGGTCATCTGGACATCGTCTACTGGTAAGTAGTGTACCACCCTGCTTGAATATGCAAAAAAAATTGTCACTTCCTGAAGACGATGTCCAGGTGGTCAGGGTGACCTCCGGGTCATCTGGACATCATCTACTGGTAAGTAGTGTGCCACCCTGCTTGAATATGCAAAAAAAATTGTCACTTCCTGAAGACGATGTCTAGGTGGTCAGGGTACACCCCATACCACCACCCCTTCCCCCTTCAAATTTTACCCCTTTTAAAAAAACAACTAAAAACATTAACCCTCAACAGTGCGTCAAAAAACATGTGATACATCTATTTATCAAAAAATATCGTCACATCGACAATTACGTCACACAAATAGATTGACGTCACAGAAACGGAGAAAGGTTTTTGATGGAATTTAATTTTTATTTAACTTTAACTTTAACTTTAATTTTTTCTATTATATATTTTTAATATTTAATTTATTTTAAAAAAAATAATAAAAAATAAATGAATGTTTTTTACATAGAATTTGTTATTAATAATAAATTTTGACAAATAAAAAGTTTCCTCAGGTCGGGAATCGAACACCGAATCTTCGAATTTCTAGTCGAGCGCACTAACCACTACGCTACGATATCGCTTATCTGTACATGCAAGTATGCGTCTAAATTAGCTTAGGCTTGATAGTCACAATATATATATTGTGATGTGGGTACATCACTGGGTGTAACCTCAAAAAGAAAGAGATATATATTATTATTTAATTAAAAATAGGAATAATTAATGTTATTTATGTATACTTATCTCATTACTCCTTATGGGTTGATTTGAATATCGAGGGTGTTGCATCTTGATCAGCGTGTCTGGAGTCTCTCGGTGTCGCCTACTCCTTGACATACTGCATCTGAAAAGAGAGAACTATGTTAATATATATTGTTTAAGGAATGAATTTAATTTGTTAGTAGGGACACGCATTAAGTAGGAAGAAATGAGAATATTGAAAATGATAATAACATGAGTGTAAGGAGGTGTGAAAGGTACGAACAAAATAGGTTCGTTAATTGTAGAATATAAGGGAAAGAGGTAAGATAATTAACCTTTAGACTGTCAGCATGGCTCATATAGGAGCCACCTGTGACCTTGACAACTACTCTAGAGATATGAGGTGTTTTTATGTATAAGTTTTGCACATCAAAAATATCAATTTATAAGGCAAAAACGCCGGCAGTCTAAAGGTTAAATGAAATGTTCTAATCGTTGAATAATAAATATAGGTAAGAATAAAGAGTGAAATTAGAACATTTATTAATTATTAATTAAGAAATAGAGTAAGGAATGTTGTTAGTTAAGGAGAGAAAGGATGAACTAAAAAAGTGTAAATTGATTAATTAATAAATAATTATAATATATACATTACTTACGATTAAGGTACACTATTAATTTAAACGTATAGATACTTCTTCGCACAGGTAGGTTTTTAATAATTTAAATGAATAGAAAAATCATTTTTATGTTATGTGCAACGTAACGTTTCGTTGACAAAATTCGTCAACCTCTTCAGACTAAACAAAACAATTTTTATTATTATATTACACAATAAACAATCGAATAATACAAAAATTTTAATTAAATCAACACGGTGATAGTTTACCTTATTAATCTGAGAATAACCTCATCGTACTAAATGTATACAATCGTTGACACAGCGATTTATATACAAATCAGTGTGACGCAAGTAAGTAATATAAACACAGGTTACTAATCATAATTAAACCATTTATTGAAAATGAACTGAAAATATAAAGTAATTCCCAAAAATAACCCAAATTAGTGCAAATATCCAGAGATACCATAAGTATTCCCGAAATACCCAAGAAATCACGTAATCAGTGCAGACATCCCAGAAAACTATAAACAGTCCTTAAAATCCAGAAAAATCCCGTAAATAGTCAGATATTAGGGAGTACCAAAAAACTTTTGAAGTATCCAAGAAATCCTGTAATTAGTGCAGATATCTCAAAAAACTTTAAATTTCCAAGATATCCCGTAATTAGTACAGATACCCATAATACCTTACAAAACCCGTTTAGATATCCCGAAATACCTTAAATATTCCAGAAATTCTGAACCGTAATTAGTGCAAATATTTCGGAGTGCCTAAAAACTTCCGAAATTCCCAAAAAATGGCGTAGTTAATGCAGATATACGGAATACCTTAAAAATTGCCGATATTCCCAAAAAATCCTGTAATAGCACCAATAACCTAACAATTCTTAAAATACTTAAGAAATCCCGTAATTCGTATAGATATTCCATAAAAACTTAAAAAATTTTCATAATTCCCACAAATCTCGTAATTAATGCCGATATCTCGAAGTACCACAAAAATTCTCAAAATACCCAAAAAATCCCGTAATTAGGACACATATCTCAGAAAAACCATAAACATATAAAAAATTTCCAGAAAATCCCGTAATGTGTGAAAATATCACGGAATACCTTAAAAATACCCGAACTTCGCAAGAAATTGCGTAATTAATGCACGTACCCAGAATACCTTAAAAACTCCCGAAATTAGTGCAAACATCCCAAAGCACCAATAGATTCTCGAAATACCCAAGAATAACTTGAAAATTTCAGAAATTCTTAAGAATAATACCATAAGGTTCCCGTAACTACTAAAATGCCCAAAATACCACGTAATTCTAGAATTCCCAGGAAAATCCTTAAATAGTATAGATACCCATAATAACTAAAAAATCCAGAAATTCCCAAAAAATCGCGTAATTAGTGCGGTTATCCAGGAATACATCAAAAATTCCATTATATTTTTATAGTTGTAGACATTGACAAGTATTGTATTTTTAGCAACATAGTTTAGTTGCGGCCCAAACTTGAAGGCTACACTTCAAAATATATTTCTTCTACGCATTTTTTAATTTGTATGATGGGCCGCAATATTGGATAAATAATGGGAATGTAATAATATTTGGTTTTTCATTCGTAGTATTACGAACTTTCTTTGATTATTAGTATAAAAATCAAAGAAAATTAGCATATCATATCTTTGTATTGATTCGTAAATTTAATTTTCTAATAATTATTTTTTGTGTAAGCAAAAGTTTAGTGACAAAAAGTGAATACTAAAATTAGAAATTAAAACTACACAAAATCTATATATATGAGAGATTCCACAGAACTTTTGACTTTAAGGTCAAAAGAAAATCGAAAATTTATTTTAAAGGCACATCTTTGAAACTTATCAAACCATTTCTAAATAACAGTAGTAGCATAAAAAACATGGGGCCCCTCATTTTTTTAAAAAATTTTTTTGTAAAAAATCAAAAACAATTATTTTAATGTAAAACATACTACTTTTCATCAAAAAAATAAAATTTTACATTTTTTTTCAAATTTAAGGTAAAATGTTAAAAAATTTGATAAAATATGTAGCATAATATGTGTTGGAAAGAAAAATTTTGTAACACAAAAATATCATTATAATAAAATTTTATTTTAAGCAATTAATAATTTTTCAAACAAAAGAAATGTAACAAAATATATAATATATACAAACATTGTAACTAATACAAAGATTTTTTGAATTATAATTCCTACCTTTAATTTAAGTTCCATTAATGTGCGTGTATTTGTGTTTAAGTATTACAATTACAAATATTTACTATAAGATGATTAAATACCTTATTTTCTCGGAAAGTAAGAATTTCATTTTGTTACATTTTTCGTAAGTTCGTTTCAGGCAAACAAAGAAGAATTTTATGTAAAGTATTTTATATGTTTTTTAAAAGGTTAATAAAAAAGAGCAATTACTTTTATAACCATTGATAACATACTGTCGATGTGCTGACGAAAAGTACGATTTTTTTCAACGGGGGGCGCATATGTGTACCCAACTTTGCGAGGGTACAATTTTTTTTCTGTAAGTAGCACACTTATAAACCAAACGCGATTTTATTTGTCTGCTCAATAAGTGTCATTTTCCATGAAGAAAATTTATGAGAATAATTTATTTTTTTTAAGAGCTAAAAGTAAAATAAATTATTTTTTTTAAATAGTGGTTACGGATATTCATAAAATAAATTAATCTATGTAGGTTGAAGCACACCTCTAAAACTTTTACATTATATTCTGTGATATGTGAAGATTGTATAAAAAATTATCCAAACCATTTTTAATAAAAGTTTTTTTTTATATAAACCTAATAAAGCAAAAAAGTAGAGTGAGTAACACAAAGAATTAATTAAAATGCGATAAATTATAATTTTTTTAAGTAATATATTATATATTATTAATATAATAAATAACGGTAACTATACTTTGTGACTTTTTTCTACAAGGAATGATTTTTTTAATATGATGAAAATCATCAAATAGCATTGAAAAGTGAAGGTAACAAGAAAGTCAAAAGTTCTGTGGAATCTCTCATATATATACTAGGGGGGCTTCGCCCCCTGCACGCTTCGCGCGCCGACCCCCTATTTTTAATTTCGAAAAAGGATTTTCGTAATTAATTTATTTAAAATAATGTTTTTATGTATGTAATTATGAGTTTTATCAAGACCACCCTGTAGCACAGAAAATTTCTGATTATTATACCTATGTATATTGTAAAAAAATTTGCCAGCCAACACTGCCGCTGGCGTTGTTACAGAAATTTTCTATGAGGCAGGGTGATCTTTTTCTGTCATATGCGTGTTGTATATATATATATATATATCGTCGCCTTAGTGCAAGAAGGTTCCAATTCAAATTTTTCTTCAAAAAGGGTCCAATTCAAATTTTCGTTTCAAAAAGGTTCCAATTCAAATTTTCGTTTCAAAAAGGTTCTTTTCTGTCTTTTACAGAGAAATAGTCTCGCAGTGTATTAATAGTTACTAGTGGTATAGTGGATAAAGCGCGCTACGCACGTCGTAGTTTTATGGATGGATATTATGGATGGATATTCGTATTCGTATAGGCAATTGGGAATATGTATTTGTTACGAAATCAAAAAAGTTTTTTTAATCGTATAGGCAGTGAAGATATATTTATTGGTATAAGTGGGCATAAATTCAAACTATACAGTTACAGTATTAACGATTCGACGAATAATGTATTAATTGCATTTTAAATATTAGATTATATTTTCCAGTCTAATCTACATTCTTGTCTAAGACGAGAATTTTTTTTATTATTTATATTATTAATAATAATAAATTTAAATAATAAACAGAATATAGTTTCATACGGAAGAAAAATTATTTTCATTTTTTTATATCGTCGTGATTTACGAAGACCAGCCCATCTGAATGCTTTATTAAATGTAAACGTGCTAGTCTTCTTAAATACGACGATATAATTCTTCAGCAAAAATTATTTTACGAAACCGCGAAAATATTTAGATAAAAATTTTCTAATAAGAAATGCCGAGAGTTATTGAAAAGGTATTAGGTGATAAAAATGTTTAGAGATTAAGGTGCTGTCACGATTTTTAGTGAAACAAAGTTGACAATTTAATTGGAACCTTCTTGAAGAAACATTTGAATTGGAACCTTTTTGAAATAAACATTTGAATTGGAACCTTTTTGAAACAAAAATTTGAATTGGAACCTTTTTGAATACAAAATTTGAATTGGACCCTTTTTGAAGAAAAATTTGAATTGGAACCTTCTTGCATTAAGGCGACGATATACACACACACACATATATATAAATATATATATATATACACATATATATATATATCATATATATACACACACACATATATATATAATATATGTAATGTGGAGCGTGCAGTAAAAAGATTTTATTTTTAAATTTTTATACACTTTCATACATTTCCATGTATTTCTGCACAATTTCGTATATCTGACAATATACAATTAGACTAGTGATGTGAAAATTAGATTAGTGTAGTGGAGGGGTAGTGGAGGGGAGTGGAGGGACGGTGGAGGGATGGTGGAGGGAGGTGGAGGGAGGTGGAGGGTCTGAGTTCCAAATTTTTTGTTGTAACTATATAATATAGGAAGATATATATATGTATTTTGAAGTATTGTTACCCTTTAAACTTGACAGTTACACTTCAACATGTCTTTCTTTTGCGCCTATTTTTATTTTCAACCTTTTGCCAATATGAATGTATTTTTTTATTTATTTACTGGTTTGTGCCATTTTTCTGGCACTTTCTGCCGATTGTCCCTGCCTGAGGACTTCAACGGCGTTCACCCACCACCTCTGTGTGGGTGCTTTTTCTCCACTTTTTTTTTAATCCCCAACCATCTCGCATTTGCCCGGGGTTCTGCCCGTGGGAGAGGAAAACCTCACCCAAGATGTCCCGGTGTCTTCGAAATATTTTGTTTGGGTGTCACAGTCACATTGCGTAGGCCATGACACCGAAACAGAACGTTCAACACCTCCCGTTCGCGTTGTGGAATGTGAAACAACACCTAACCGATCACGAAAGCCGCACGAGAATGGTCTCCCAACCAAGTACTAACCGCGCTCAGCGCTGCTTAACTCTGCGCTCCGCTACCGCATCGGTAATATGAATGTATAATGTGCAAGTAAAATATTTGCAATTGTATTCGGGTTGCTTATTTTTTGATGTTATATTTATTGTATTAACAAATAATTTAATTATATTTTTGATAAACATGAACTTTAAAAAAAAATTTATATATGATTAAATAAAGAATTATTGTAGCATATTTTAGTGTCGATGAGCAAATCTAATTTATTAATTTTATGTATTGTAGATTTATATTTTTAATTAAACAACTTTTAAAAAAATTATGTATAAAAAGTAATTATTAAATGTAGTTAGTGGAATAAGTAAGCAAATTCAATTTATTTCGAAAATATTTGAAATTGATTTAAGAAGTCAATTTGTGATTATTATGCACTACATTATATTATATACAAAAACGAAAGTTTTTTTCTCACCCTACTCTCATATATTTTGTAATTGATTAAATCAATAACTGAACAAATAAAAAGAATTAAATAAGATTAATAGGCAATTAATATACTCATCATCTTACAAAAAATGTTTTGTAGAAAAATCGAAATAACATAACATAATAATTAAGATGCTTAATTAACTTTTATGGAGATATTGATGTAATAATTATCAGAACTAATGTCGATTTGCTTATGCAGAATTATAAAACAATGTTTTTTGTCTTCAGGTAAAAAAGGTTAAAGGTTTTGCTCCATCGCCTGAGGTTCGAGGTAATGTC
Source organism: Theocolax elegans (assembly GCA_026168455.1). Classification (NCBI taxonomy): domain Eukaryota; kingdom Metazoa; phylum Arthropoda; class Insecta; order Hymenoptera; family Cerocephalidae; genus Theocolax; species Theocolax elegans. The sequence goes on from CM047427.1 coordinate 49,160,244, forward strand.
TCCCGCAACTATGGTTCGGCTCGACTATTTATTGGTCTGCATTTTGATCTTTTTACATTTCTTGTACCTGCATCCCGGGCATCTCATCGTGGTGACGGCGGGCAACAGAGATGCGCCGCTATCTGGCTGAGTTCCGGGATGAAGGCTTTCAAGCCGTCATGGCAGGTATAGGCAAGGCAAAATTTACGATGCAGGGTGTCGAAATCCCAGTATCGGCGGCTGTTCAGGGTGCGAAAGCGGGCCCGCAGTCGTTATCATCAAGCGACCGCAGTTCTACATCAGTTGCTGAACGTACTACTACAAGTCAATAATCGAAGGGAGGGTTGCACGTACAATACTGTCCCGCAAATCACAACAGTTTTTGTTAAATATTACAAAATTTGAAGTTAAGCTTTTACGAAAAGCCATTGATAATGACATTAGTACTACCTATGAAGAAATATTTGATGTAAAGATAGATTAAGTCAGCAGTTGGGTTCCACGCGTAATTTGCAAGAATTGCAGAAAGATGTTATACTCCTAGAAGAAAACCAAGAGTAAGAAGAATATGAAATTTTATACTCCAGCTATTTGGCATGAGCCCGGAAAAATTGAGGAATGATATTACTGTTTGAACGAAAATAAAGGTTTTAATGTTAAAAATAAGAATAAAATCGTATATATAAATCCTAGATCGGTAATACATCCCGTTTCAAGTTGAAACATTGAATCTACCAATGATATCGATCATCATTTATCTGGCAGTATAGAGTCAATAAAAATTGAGAAACCTCTCGAATAATGTGAATTTCTGAATGAGATTGACTATATATAGCATATTAGACATCTTCATGTCTATCATTAATTTCACAGTTTGAGCTATACGATCTTGTTACAGACCTAGGATTACCAAAAGATGGTTCAGAATATCTGACTTCAGTTTTGAAAAAGAAACAACTTTTGCAGCCTGAAACTAAAGTTTCGTTCTACCGAAAACGAGACTCGGAATTCTTTAAGTTTCTTGTAATGAAAAAAGAATTCGTACAAAAATAGTGATTGGAGACTTCTAATATCAATGCAGTCTTGCTATACATTAAGAAGATGTCTACAACAGAAATTATCTTCCTTGAGCCAAAATAATGAGTGCTTAGAGTAGTGGTGAATCAGAACCGGAAGAGTAGTATGCTGACAATAGGGCTGGTGAATCACAACCAAGTGCTTCTTCAGAAACCTTTCATGATCCTGAGAGAAATGACGGTGTATTTTTCGATTCTGTCTATTTCTCTTTCGTAAAAGACTTTGTAGGTTATGCTAATTTTTATGAAAATATTCCTATACCAGAGCATACTCCATTAGCTTGCTTTGAATTCTTTATATATTCGAATATTATCAAAGTAATTTTGGAACAAACAAATCTCTTCCAGAAGCAAAATCCCGATCCATTCCATTCTAATATGGCTCCATGGAAAGGTGTAACAGTAGAAGAATTGCGAATCTTTCTTGCTCTAACTATCAACATGGGCTATGTTCGTAATAGGGATAATGCATCACCCTACAAGAACCATCCTCTGAGGAAAATTAAACCTGTAATACATTTTTTAAATCAGAAATTTTCCTCTACTTTGCATTCTGGAAAAACTTTTGCATTGATGAAAGTTTGATGCTGTGGAAAGGAAGATTGAAGTTCAAACAATATTTACCCTTGAAAAGACACATTTTGGTATAAAATTTTTCGAATTGGTTGATTGTGAGACTGGATTTCTATTACGATTCATTATCTATACAGGAGCTTATACAGATTATGAGAAATTTGATTTAAGAATCTCTGGAGATATAGTAGGTGATTTCCTAACACCATATTTCAACAAAGGTCACGTTATCTTCATAGATAAATGGTACTCGTCTCCTCAACTTGCTAATTTTCTCCATGACAAAGCTACTAGTATGTGTGGGACCGTAAAGAAAAGCAGAAAAGGAATGCCCAAACTTGTCAGTAAATTGAACCGAGGTGAAATTGAAGTAGCCCATACCGATTCTTGGTTAGCAATAAAGTGGGTGGACAAGAAAAATAAAAAATAAAAAAAAAAGATGAAAAAAGGAGCTACATTACTCTCTACGGCCACGTCGTTAGCTCTGTGTAAAGCAGAAGGAAAGTAGAAGGCCTGAAAACTCCACATTTCTAAAAAAAGAAGCACGGATCAAAACACATAAACCCTGACCTGGCCATATACCCAGAAGAATGAGTATAATTATGTCTATTCACAATCAAACAGGTGTCAGATTCATATGTAGCACCTCGGGATACTCTCAGATATAATATTTGTTCGAATATATATGATACTTTCCGCATTTGACCTTGAAGTGACCTTGTTTGACCTCGAATGACCGTGATTATGAGCAGCTATGACCGATCAGATTCCAGATTTGGATTCAGCACCCCACAAAACATTTGGATATCATTTTATTTTGAATATCTATATTATTTTCTGAATTTGACCTTGAATTGACCTTGTTTGACCTCGAATGACCGTGTTTGACCGAGATTATGACCAGTTATGGCCGATTAAGCTCCAGATTTGGATGCAGCACATCTCAAAACCTGAGAATATAATTTTATTTTTATGTTACCGAACTAAAAATGTTTCATGAGCCGGAGTGCCGATATATCGGCTCGGTCCATGATAGGAACATTGTACATAGTTGATTGGAGATACAAGACATGAATTTGGGCACATTCAAAGGAGGTTTTGAAACCTCAAAACCTGGTCCATTAAAAGTTAAAGATGAAAATTTCATTAGTAAAATGCATCAACTTGATAAAGCAGTGTGGCTAAGTTTTAAAAACGTATCAGACAACTTTTTGGGAAATAAAAAATCTTCACAGTATGAACAAATAGTTGCTAAAATGGTTGAAGACTATAAAAACTTGTGCTATTTAATGAATTTGAAGCTTCATTTCTTACATTCACATCTTGATAAATATCCTGAAAATTTTTGAGACTTTAGTGAAGAGCAGGGTGAGCGATTTCACAAGGATATAAAAGTTAGGGAAACTCGTTATCAGGGGAGATAGGATAAACACACGATGGCAGATTTTTGTTGGATGCTGAAGCGCGATACATAAGATAAAAAAATAGAAAGCATGAACGTAAGCCATTGCTTAGGTCATTCAAGGAAAGCCGGACCTGCTATAGTAGCAAAAAAATTCTGACATTTAATTCAGGCGATGCATTTTTTGACAGATTTATTATTATTCATTTATTCACGTATTTCTTCACGTAAATATTTTTTTCTTTTATTTATGATGTACAAAATCCGATCGTGCAACTTCCTCGCAGTGTATATCGAGTAACGCTAATGTCGACGGATTCGCTTTTGAATCAGAAACAGATTTTCACATAAATCTCTCTATATTTAAAGTTTTCTAGAGTTAAACTCTCTGTATCGCATCACGAAAGATCTTTAGATGACTTTCTCCGTGATGTGATGAAACAAAACGGACACCAGATATGGGCATTACTAGACCCTATGACATTATTTTGTGTGGCTGTGTAATGTTTTCAAAGAAATTTGCCGAACCTTCTGAAATGAATTACGAAATCTTGGGAGGTGGTGGCACCTCTCGATTGCGATGGTATAACTGCCATACATAAAGTTTCCGCCTAGGCCTCAACGTGACGACGATGTTGACTATTATTTATCTATGAGGCCGACGCATGCTTGCGAAAACTATCGAGTGAACACATTAACAAATATTTGCGTTCCATGTTGAACGCATTTCTTTACCGTAATGGAGAACAGAGCAATAAATTCACGTTGATGGTAGTTTCCAATGCGCCAAATCCAAATAATTTGATTGGGCAGTGGACGATCAACTAGACGAAATTGTCAGTTCTTGTTACTTGTTCGAGAGGAACGTAAACGACCTATTCGCTTTACTTTTACAAATTGAAATTACATTCTGTTTTCGATATAAAGGAAAACGCAGGTTCAGACTTGCCAAACTTGACTATATCACTCTCTATGTCAAATGACAGATATGACTGAAGGTATGTCTGGTAGAGAGCTTGAAAGATCGGTGTTGCCTGATAAGCTGCTGCTTATGCTTCGAATGACGATATATATATAAAGGTTATCGAAAAGTGCACTCATGCTGATAAACAACACAAGCAGAAGTTATTAAACTGAACACCATATTCTATACTAAACTATTTAAATTTATTTTTAATTATTTAAATCAAGAATTTTAATAAGTTATGTGCATATTATTTTAAATTCTTTCATAATATACTATATTCGGTTTTATATATAACATTAATTGAATATTTATTTTCAAAATTAAGTTCTAATATTTTACTATAAGATGTACAATAAACTATTTTTTAATATAAAAAAAGAATTGGATTTCTTTAACGTTACCAATTTAATACAGAGTAATTTCATAATTTAAAAATTTTAATACAAAGTTATTTAATTTGATATAATGACTTATTTATACAATCTAGGTGAAGCTGGTTAAGGTGATGGATACTTTTCAATAGCCAAAGGTGGTGTACATGCTGTATATAATAATAAATTGAACTATGAAAAAAAATAATACAAATTTTACTCTGTTTTTAAATTTGGCGATGCAATGGTAGTATCTTTTGGGTTGCTGGTTGTGAATGTTCTTGAGGTCGATATTTGATCTTTTATTCATTACGCTTGTTTTCTTTTTTTTTCGCTGCTCTCAATACTAATAGCTCAAATACGGTTTCACCGATGTTGCTGCAAGTAGAACCAGCATCATCCCAAGGGTTAAGAAAATTACCCTCAGAATTTCTGCTAAATCGGTTAAAATTTTTTTAAGATATTTGTAAAACGACGACGTTTTTAATTTTCAAATTTATGGCAATAGTGTCTTTATGAGTCTACCGCCAAAATAGTGGATAAACATATACTATATTAAATAGAAAAAAGTTACGTCTTTTTAATGTGGACATTTTGTCAATAAATTTTTTGCTAGAAGTTGTATATTTAGAGATATTGTTTAGAGAAATAAAGAAAGCTGTTTGTAGAGAAATGTAAACTTTGATATAACTTTAAAATGATTTCACCAATGTTACTTGAAATAAAACCAGCACCTTTCCAAGGGTAGATAAAACTACCCTCAAACTACCCTGAGCTACCTTCAGCCAAATCAGGTAATAACTTTTTGTTAAAAAAATGTCTAAGTCTCAGCTAAATCGATCAAAAGTTGACTGAGTTTTCTTGGATACATGATTACATACATATATACATACATACACACATTTTAGGGAGTGCCTTAAATAAGTTCTAATACACACAAATTTCTCTTATAACCTTTTATGTAGTATATTTTGATTCCGTGTAGCAATCGTACCTAAAAATACATGAATTTAAAAATATTAATGGAAAGTAATGGTTTCTTAGGATAAACACACGATGGCAGATTTTTGTTGGATGCTGAAGCGCGATACATAAGATAAAAAAATAGAAAGCATGAACGTAAGCCATTGCTTAGGTCATTCAAGGAAAGCCGGACCTGCTATAGTAGCAAAAAAATTCTGACATTTAATTCAGGCGATGCATTTTTTGACAGATTTATTATTATTCATTTATTCACGTATTTCTTCACGTAAATATTTTTTTCTTTTATTTATGATGTACAAAATCCGATCGTGCAACTTCCTCGCAGTGTATATCGAGTAACGCTAATGTCGACGGATTCGCTTTTGAATCAGAAACAGATTTTCACATAAATCTCTCTATATTTAAAGTTTTCTAGAGTTAAACTCTCTGTATCGCATCACGAAAGATCTTTAGATGACTTTCTCCGTGATGTGATGAAACAAAACGGACACCAGATATGGGCATTACTAGACCCTATGACATTATTTTGTGTGGCTGTGTAATGTTTTCAAAGAAATTTGCCGAACCTTCTGAAATGAATTACGAAATCTTGGGAGGTGGTGGCACCTCTCGATTGCGATGGTATAACTGCCATACATAAAGTTTCCGCCTAGGCCTCAACGTGACGACGATGTTGACTATTATTTATCTATGAGGCCGACGCATGCTTGCGAAAACTATCGAGTGAACACATTAACAAATATTTGCGTTCCATGTTGAACGCATTTCTTTACCGTAATGGAGAACAGAGCAATAAATTCACGTTGATGGTAGTTTCCAATGCGCCAAATCCAAATAATTTGATTGGGCAGTGGACGATCAACTAGACGAAATTGTCAGTTCTTGTTACTTGTTCGAGAGGAACGTAAACGACCTATTCGCTTTACTTTTACAAATTGAAATTACATTCTGTTTTCGATATAAAGGAAAACGCAGGTTCAGACTTGCCAAACTTGACTATATCACTCTCTATGTCAAATGACAGATATGACTGAAGGTATGTCTGGTAGAGAGCTTGAAAGATCGGTGTTGCCTGATAAGCTGCTGCTTATGCTTCGAATGACGATATATATATAAAGGTTATCGAAAAGTGCACTCATGCTGATAAACAACACAAGCAGAAGTTATTAAACTGAACACCATATTCTATACTAAACTATTTAAATTTATTTTTAATTATTTAAATCAAGAATTTTAATAAGTTATGTGCATATTATTTTAAATTCTTTCATAATATACTATATTCGGTTTTATATATAACATTAATTGAATATTTATTTTCAAAATTAAGTTCTAATATTTTACTATAAGATGTACAATAAACTATTTTTTAATATAAAAAAGAATTGGATTTCTTTAACGTTACCAATTTAATACAGAGTAATTTCATAATTTAAAAATTTTAATACAAAGTTATTTAATTTGATATAATGACTTATTTATACAATCTAGATGAAGCTGGTTAAGGTGATGGATACTTTTCAATAGCCAAAGGTGGTGTACATGCTGTATATAATAATAAATTGAACTATGAAAAAAATAATACAAATTTTACTCTGTTTTTAAATTTGGCGATGCAATGGTAGTATCTTTTGGGTTGCTGGTTGTGAATGTTCTTGAGGTCGATATTTGATCTTTTATTCATTACGCTTGTTTTCTTTTTTTTTCGCTGCTCTCAATACTAATAGCTCAAATACGGTTTCACCGATGTTGCTGCAAGTAGAACCAGCATCATCCCAAGGGTTAAGAAAATTACCCTCAGAATTTCTGCTAAATCGGTTAAAATTTTTTTAAGATATTTGTAAAACGACGACGTTTTTAATTTTCAAATTTATGGCAATAGTGTCTTTATGAGTCTACCGCCAAAATAGTGGATAAACATATACTATATTAAATAGAAAAAAGTTACGTCTTTTTAATGTGGACATTTTGTCAATAAATTTTTTGCTAGAAGTTGTATATTTAGAGATATTGTTTAGAGAAATAAAGAAAGCTGTTTGTAGAGAAATGTAAACTTTGATATAACTTTAAAATGATTTCACCAATGTTACTTGAAATAAAACCAGCACCTTTCCAAGGGTAGATAAAACTACCCTCAAACTACCCTGAGCTACCTTCAGCCAAATCAGGTAATAACTTTTTGTTAAAAAAATGTCTAAGTCTCAGCTAAATCGATCAAAAGTTGACTGAGTTTTCTTGGATACATGATTACATACATATATACATACATACACACATTTTAGGGAGTGCCTTAAATAAGTTCTAATACACACAAATTTCTCTTATAACCTTTTATGTAGTATATTTTGATTCCGTGTAGCAATCGTACCTAAAAATACATGAATTTAAAAATATTAATGGAAAGTAATGGTTTCTTAGGATTAACAAAATCTTGTGTGCTATTGTGCAATAATGAGCAATGTATTAAAGTAATTAACATAAATGTAAAACAGCATCTTTTCTAGAAGTAAAAAGAGTTGTATGGTTTAATATTAATAACAATAATTTTCCATATTCTTGCAAAATAATTTTAATGAAGTGATTTTAAAAACATTTAATCTAAATATCTTCATGATTTATTATTTATTAGTCAATTTCATTAATTTATCAAATAAGTAAATTTATTGATAATAAAGTATTACTTAATAAAGGAAATTATACGTATGTTAAATGGAAAGAGAAAATAAGAATTTCTTTAATTGAACTAACTATAAGAGCGCGAAAAAAATGAAGAGAGAAGAAAGAAAAAGAAATAGTGAGAGATTGATTGATTGATTGATTGCTTTTATTAGGTATTTGGGGAAATCTCCATATACACATCAGATACAACATATCGCAAAGTATAAAATTATAATTTACAAAAACAAAAGTAGATAAAATTTAGAATACATCGAAGTAAAAATCGGGTAAAATTAACAAAATAACAACTAATAAATAAATAATTTAACTTGCAAATACAAAAAATACAGTAAACATAACAATAAAAATAAACAACAATAAAATCGAAGCGCAAATACAATTAATTAAGTCAAAATGTCGGAAAGATTAAAACAATTCGAAACGTCGGCGCAAAAATAAATAAATAAATAATACAATAGAAAGAAAGTCTACATATAGATCTACTTAAGGCTAATTCAGAGATCGGGCAAGGAAGGGCACACCAAACCTTCGGTTGTTACTCTCAACTCCCAGGCCTGTCGGTCAAGCTCAGAGAGATATGATAATAATGAAGTTTTAAAGAAAGTGAAGAGGAGTGGGTCGAAATTAGTGAAGGGTAGATGATTAATGAGACGAGAGACAGTGATTAGGAAGGAATTGTTCAGGGCTTTGGTTCTAGGAGGGAGGTAAAAAAAGGACGAGGGTGAACAGCGAGAGGAAGAGCGGGATAAAAATGTGGAATTACGTGGGATGAACTGGCAAGCAATGTAGGACGGGGATTTGTGATAAATGACATTATAGGCTCTACAACCAATGAAGAGGGATCTCCTGAGCTCAACCGACAGCCATCCTAGCTTGAGACGGTATGGCGTCACGTGCTCGCGTCAAGGTATGCTTCCCCACACAAAGCGAACACATGCATTTAAGAGACGTAGGAGTCTCAAATTCTTGGTCGCGTCTAAGTCATGAAAGACCGCGCACGCATAATCAAAGTGTGGGAAAACAAGCGCCTTGACCAGATGTTTTCTATTCTGACGCGATAGTGCCCGTCTGAAAAATCTCAAGGAGTGAAGGACTGCATGAACGCGTTGTGAAACTGACACAACCTGACGAGACCAATCCAGGGTAGGTGTAATCCAGAGGCCCAGTGATTTGACTTGAGATTCATAATCAAGTGGATTGTCTCCAAAGCCCTGAAAATGGTAGATAGTACTTTATGGGGAGTAATAAAAGCGAAATAGAAGGAAGTTGCAGGATAAAAAGAGAGTAAGAAGTCCGGGGATGAGATGAGTGACTGAAGATAAGCAAAAATGAAGCGAGAGGGTGAATATGATATGGATGCATAATGGTTGTTGAGCTGATCGAGTGAAAATATGCTAAAAGGTGACTGAGATGGTTTAGACACAAGACCCATGTTCCTCAGCTCTCCACAAACCTGTGGAGTTGGTTGCAGACTTGATTTTGCGATTGTAGTAAGTAAATTTACTCGAGTCTAGAGAGTTTCTAACCAGACTACAAAGATTTTTATAAATGTGGTAATCTGAGCTCAGGCCCGTGGCCAAGTATCTCTTATAGGCCATGTTACGAGCCTTGATGTTTTGCCTTATAAGTGGAGTGATCCATGATTTGTTAAAGCTTTTAATGGCGGTGAGTTTTGCTGGTGCCAGGGAGTCAAAAGTAAATAGTATAGAAGTGACAAGCTTGGAAAGGAGGTTGTTGATAATGATGGGCGACGGAGAGGGCGACAACAAGGTAGAAGGAAAAGGAGAGATTGAAGGAGAAGGAGAGTTTGTGCGGCCAGGCAAAATAAGTGACGTATGAGAAGTTGATCGACAAGACGCCCTATTAGTGGTGTTAGGGTGAGATGAAACTCGATCAAATATATTCGAAAACAGAGCAGCTGCCTCCGGCAGATCGATCAACGCAAGATTGCGCGACCGGATCCTCTTTGACACAGGCAAGGGTTTACTAAAATCTAATTCAAGAATAATGTAGTCGTGCCCTGCTGCAAAGGGCACGGGTGATTTGGTATACTTGTAGACTGGCGGAGGATTTCGAACAATAAATAAATCGAGCCATGTGTGGGATGAAATAGTAGCTGCATGAGTATGATGAGTAGGATCGGATTTAATCAGAGAGAGGTCTAATGACTCTAAGTAGGACTCCAACATGGCGGGAGACCCATCCCTCTTGCACATATTGATGTTAAAATCTCCGGTGATTACTACTTGATCGCATGTGTGCAAGAATTTTGATGGGTAGGCCACTGTGGGCCTCCTGTAAACCACACAGAAGAGCAACGAACTGAAACTACTATAAATTTGGAAAATCATAAACTCTGGAGAGTTAGAAAAAACAGGGTCAGAGTGAGCTACTAGCCTAACATCGAGATTACTCTTAATGTAAGCCGTAACACCCCTTCCCCCCCTCCTTTCCCACTTGATCGAATCTATATAATGTATAGTTTGGAAGGCCCAGCATGTCGGAGGAGTCGTAATCCATAAGAAAGGTTTCGGAAAAGGCAATGATATCATGGTTTGAAGGTAAAACTAATGATTCAATGGAAGAGAAATGGGTTTTTAATCGGTTAATATTCACATGAAAGATGGAGAATGAAGTGTTAGTGAGAGACGAAACCTGGCCGGCCAACTCTCATTTCGACGAGGTGGAATTAGAGGACGAGAGGCTGGGGTGTCCGATTCTGAGTGTATAGAAAGGAGATGCCCTCCCTTGGTTTTACGCATATGTACAGTGAGATTCTTAACTACAGGTCTCGCATAGCCCAAGTCAGAAGATCGACGAAGAGCTTTAGTCAATAATTCATGCAACTGCTTGGGCCATAACGCACGCAAAAATATTGAACCTGCACCACCCGCACCGAAGAGAAAATCTGCCGTGACACCTTTTAGAAGACGCGCTCGTTCAAGAATAAGATCCCTGATAGAGGGAGAAGAAAAACCGGATTACAATTCCGTTACTAGCCTTGTTACCATTAAAAACGGCGAAGGACGATGTCGCCGCACGTACGTCCCGATTTCCAGTCCCGTTTCGGGCGAGCCAGGGTCGGGTGTCTACGATGTGCGAGTTGGCCCGGGGGAGATTGATAGCCGACAAGACCTTTTCGATGGCCTCTCCCTTCGGAATGACTAAATTAGCCGGTATGCCAAGAAAAAGGATTTCGCAGGCATCGCTAACGGGCATCGCGGTATTCCCCAAGCAAATTCCCCTAATCTCGCCAATTTGACCGCGAATATCGTCGTTCGCGGCCTCGAGAGCACCCGGACGGCTCGACACGCCCGCAAATCTCTCGGCGGTCGCTGCCTCTGTCAGTGAAAACCCGGGAATTGAGGTCCCGAATTTCGTTGGCCAGTTCTTGCACCGAAGATTCAATGCGCGAGACCGAATTCTTCAGCTTTGACTCAAAACGGTTCGCGAACTCCGTGAAGAGAGCGGCCATATCAACGGCGCCGGTCGAATGCGCGGGTAGGCCGGAATGGCCCTCAGTGGGCGCGGCGCCGCGAGGTTGCTTAGTAACCTGCGACGTTGATGGCGACGGGGGCGAGGCAACGCGCTTGACGCTGCAAGGAGACGGAGTGGGCGTGGCAGACAGCTCGGTAGCGCAGGTCTCCTTAGGTTGTCGCGGCAACCCAGGCGGAGGCCCAGTGATTTGACTTGAGATTCATAATCAAGTGGATTGTCTCCAAAGCCCTGAAAATGGTAGATAGTACTTTATGGGGAGTAATAAAAGCGAAATAGAAGGAAGTTGCAGGATAAAAAGAGAGTAAGAAGTCCGGGGATGAGATGAGTGACTGAAGATAAGCAAAAATGAAGCGAGAGGGTGAATATGATATGGATGCATAATGGTTGTTGAGCTGATCGAGTGAAAATATGCTAAAAGGTGACTGAGATGGTTTAGACACAAGACCCATGTTCCTCAGCTCTCCACAAACCTGTGGAGTTGGTTGCAGACTTGATTTTGCGATTGTAGTAAGTAAATTTACTCGAGTCTAGAGAGTTTCTAACCAGACTACAAAGATTTTTATAAATGTGGTAATCTGAGCTCAGGCCCGTGGCCAAGTATCTCTTATAGGCCATGTTACGAGCCTTGATGTTTTGCCTTATAAGTGGAGTGATCCATGATTTGTTAAAGCTTTTAATGGCGGTGAGTTTTGCTGGTGCCAGGGAGTCAAAAGTAAATAGTATAGAAGTGACAAGCTTGGAAAGGAGGTTGTTGATAATGATGGGCGACGGAGAGGGCGACAACAAGGTAGAAGGAAAAGGAGAGATTGAAGGAGAAGGAGAGTTTGTGCGGCCAGGCAAAATAAGTGACGTATGAGAAGTTGATCGACAAGACGCCCTATTAGTGGTGTTAGGGTGAGATGAAACTCGATCAAATATATTCGAAAACAGAGCAGCTGCCTCCGGCAGATCGATCAACGCAAGATTGCGCGACCGGATCCTCTTTGACACAGGCAAGGGTTTACTAAAATCTAATTCAAGAATAATGTAGTCGTGCCCTGCTGCAAAGGGCACGGGTGATTTGGTATACTTGTAGACTGGCGGAGGATTTCGAACAATAAATAAATCGAGCCATGTGTGGGATGAAATAGTAGCTGCATGAGTATGATGAGTAGGATCGGATTTAATCAGAGAGAGGTCTAATGACTCTAAGTAGGACTCCAACATGGCGGGAGACCCATCCCTCTTGCACATATTGATGTTAAAATCTCCGGTGATTACTACTTGATCGCATGTGTGCAAGAATTTTGATGGGTAGGCCACTGTGGGCCTCCTGTAAACCACACAGAAGAGCAACGAACTGAAACTACTATAAATTTGGAAAATCATAAACTCTGGAGAGTTAGAAAAAACAGGGTCAGAGTGAGCTACTAGCCTAACATCGAGATTACTCTTAATGTAAGCCGTAACACCCCTTCCCCCCCTCCTTTCCCACTTGATCGAATCTATATAATGTATAGTTTGGAAGGCCCAGCATGTCGGAGGAGTCGTAATCCATAAGAAAGGTTTCGGAAAAGGCAATGATATCATGGTTTGAAGGTAAAACTAATGATTCAATGGAAGAGAAATGGGTTTTTAATCGGTTAATATTCACATGAAAGATGGAGAATGAAGTGTTAGTGAGAGACGAAACCTGGCCGGCCAACTCTCATTTCGACGAGGTGGAATTAGAGGACGAGAGGCTGGGGGTGTCCGATTCTGAGTGTATAGAAAGGAGATGCCCTCCCTTGGTTTTACGCATATGTACAGTGAGATTCTTAACTACAGGTCTCGCATAGCCCAAGTCAGAAGATCGACGAAGAGCTTTAGTCAATAATTCATGCAACTGCTTGGGCCATAACGCACGCAAAAATATTGAACCTGCACCACCCGCACCGAAGAGAAAATCTGCCGTGACACCTTTTAGAAGACGCGCTCGTTCAAGAATAAGATCCCTGATAGAGGGAGAAGAAAACCGGATTACAATTCCGTTACTAGCCTTGTTACCATTAAAAACGGCGAAGGACGATGTCGCCGCACGTACGTCCCGATTTCCAGTCCCGTTTCGGGCGAGCCAGGGTCGGGTGTCTACGATGTGCGAGTTGGCCCGGGGGAGATTGATAGCCGACAAGACCTTTTCGATGGCCTCTCCCTTCGGAATGACTAAATTAGCCGGTATGCCAAGAAAAAGGATTTCGCAGGCATCGCTAACGGGCATCGCGGTATTCCCCAAGCAAATTCCCCTAATCTCGCCAATTTGACCGCGAATATCGTCGTTCGCGGCCTCGAGAGCACCCGGACGGCTCGACACGCCCGCAAATCTCTCGTCGGTCGCTGCCTCTGTCAGTGAAACCCGGGAATTGAGGTCCCGAATTTCGTTGGCCAGTTCTTGCACCGAAGATTCAATGCGCGAGACCGAATTCTTCAGCTTTGACTCAAAACGGTTCGCGAACTCCGTGAAGAGAGCGGCCATATCAACGGCGCCGGTCGAATGCGCGGGTAGGCCGGAATGGCCCTCAGTGGGCGCGGCGCCGCGAGGTTGCTTAGTAACCTGCGACGTTGATGGCGACGGGGGCGAGGCAACGCGCTTGACGCTGCAAGGAGACGGAGTGGGCGTGGCAGACAGCTCGGTAGCGCAGGTCTCCTTAGGTTGTCGCGGCAACCCAGGCGGTGGCGCCCTCACATCAGTGGGAGCCGCGACTAACGCTTTAGCTTTCACTAACTCGCAACAGCGGCGCTCGAAAGAGCCCGACGCAACCTCAAAGCAGTGCGAGTGCGTAATCCTGTTACAGAGCGGACAAACCTCGGTGTAATCTTTCCTTATGAGACGCCCGCCACATACGAAGCAGCTGCGTGATGTTGCCATTTCAGCCAATCGATGTCCGCCGGCGAAGATCAGAGTTAGTGCGGAAACAGTTTATACGTTGGAAGCACTGTTCGCGAAACGCCACGCAGAGCCGCCTTTTCCCTCTCGCAGCTAACCTCCAAAAATAACGTTTGTAAAAACCAAAAGATTACTGGACCACCGGCTGCCGCAAGGTATGACTATTTGTAAAAATAGACACTGCAGTCGGTAAGCGTCTCTTCCACGTTTGCTAAAACAGACTCGAGGCAGCTGTGTGAGTGACAAGTTGAGGTAATACGGAGCAGAAAAACAGGTAGACTTGTACTCACCGGAGATTGAGAGAGAGAGAGAGAGAGAGAGAGAGAAGGGTACCGTCACAAAGAGTCATACACTTTAGTAATACACCACTTTATAAGTAATGTTACAAACATCAGTATACCTGAAACAAAAGAAAAAAAGTGTATTAATTGTTATTATTTAGTACATTATGTATCAAGGACGCGAAATGTGACATTCTTGGAGAGCTCGGGCTTTGGAGGGTTAGAGGGGGCGTAAGGTGAATTTTTAGTCTAGCTATAATCATTTCATAGCCATTATTCTATAGTACACCTGAGTAATTTTTCGAAGTACCTGTTTTTGTAAATGCTATTGTATGTGCGCATATTTTTTATTTAGTTATTTATTATACCTTATTTTATTATTGCGACAATTGTATATTTATTATGTTATTAGTATATTTTTTGTTTATTTATTTATTTAATTTTAGTTTAATTATGTGTATATATACATATTATAACGGTATGCGAGTTACCGATCACGTGAGTAACGAGAAAGAGTATAGAGGGCTGCGTGCGCACGAACGTGCAAGACTGGTGCGTATTCAGCTGCTAGTAGAGATAGAGCGCGCACGGTGTCGTTAGACAAGCTGATACACCGCGTGTTTTTATCTCGTTATCGGAGAAGTGTGGGTGTGTGTGAAATGGTTTGGGTGCGGATAGGCTTTCCCCACACGACCCAACGCGTCGAGCAAAGCCGTGCGCCTTCACCACTCTAGATTCCGTCCACAGAAAGGACGGAAGACCGGGGCCAATGCGTCCATATGAGTGAGAGAGACGGAGAGACTTCGCGTGGCCGATCTTGCCGTTTTAACGTGTTTCGAGCGGTGTCTCGCAAATACAATATTATCCCGAGCATTCTTGGTATGGCTATGTTACACGCTGTGGTGTCACGCCGCATGACGTATTAGCTCTGAGGTAGGGAGCTCTTATGTAGCAGCGGTCTACGTCACGCACGCCGTCTCTCCAAGTGAGTGAGCGTTCCCCTCTTTTCCCCCTCTCGCGACAAATCCCGCCCGGGTACTTAGGTCGGTGCACAGTGGTTCCAAATGCGAAAAAAATGGGCAAAATTCTCGACCCGACATGCATTTTATCGTACGGATTTTTTTTCTGTGCGAAAAAGTATCTTTTAATCGGTTAATATTCACATGAAAGATGGAGAATGAAGTGTTAGTGAGAGACGAAACCTGGCCGGCCAACTCTCATTTCGACGAGGTGGAATAGAGGACGAGAGGCTGGGGGTGTCCGATTCTGAGTGTATAGAAAGGAGATGCCCTCCCTTGGTTTTACGCATATGTACAGTGAGATTCTTAACTACAGGTCTCGCATAGCCCAAGTCAGAAGATCGACGAAGAGCTTTAGTCAATAATTCATGCAACTGCTTGGGCCATAACGCACGCAAAAATATTGAACCTGCCCACCCGCACCGAAGAGAAAATCTGCCGTGACACCTTTTAGAAGACGCGCTCGTTCAAGAATAAGATCCCTGATAGAGGGAGAAGAAAACCGGATTACAATTCCGTTACTAGCCTTGTTACCATTAAAAACGGCGAAGGACGATGTCGCCGCACGTACGTCCCGATTTCCAGTCCCGTTTCGGGCGAGCCAGGGTCGGGTGTCTACGATGTGCGAGTTGGCCCGGGGGAGATTGATAGCCGACAAGACCTTTTCGATGGCCTCTCCCTTCGGAATGACTAAATTAGCCGGTATGCCAAGAAAAAGGATTTCGCAGGCATCGCTAACGGGCATCGCGGTATTCCCCAAGCAAATTCCCCTAATCTCGCCAATTTGACCGCGAATATCGTCGTTCGCGGCCTCGAGAGCACCCGGACGGCTCGACACGCCCGCAAATCTCTCGTCGGTCGCTGCCTCTGTCAGTGAAACCCGGGAATTGAGGTCCCGAATTTCGTTGGCCAGTTCTTGCACCGAAGATTCAATGCGCGAGACCGAATTCTTCAGCTTTGACTCAAAACGGTTTCGCGAACTCCGTGAAGAGAGCGGCCATATCAACGGCGCCGGTCGAATGCGCGGGTAGGCCGGAATGGCCCTCAGTGGGCGCGGCGCCGCGAGGTTGCTTAGTAACCTGCGACGTTGATGGCGACGGGGGCGAGGCAACGCGCTTGACGCTGCAAGGAGACGGAGTGGGCGTGGCAGACAGCTCGGTAGCGCAGGTCTCCTTAGGTTGTCGCGGCAACCCAGGCGGTGGCGCCCTCACATCAGTGGGAGCCGCGACTAACGCTTTAGCTTTCACTAACTCGCAACAGCGGCGCTCGAAAGAGCCCGACGCAACCTCAAAGCAGT
Source organism: Theocolax elegans (assembly GCA_026168455.1). NCBI lineage: Eukaryota > Metazoa > Arthropoda > Insecta > Hymenoptera > Cerocephalidae > Theocolax > Theocolax elegans. The sequence continues at coordinate 49,177,272 of CM047427.1, forward strand.
GCGAGTGCGTAATCCTGTTACAGAGCGGACAAACCTCGGTGTAATCTTTCCTTATGAGACGCCCGCCACATACGAAGCAGCTGCGTGATGTTGCCATTTCAGCCAATCGATGTCCGCCGGCGAAGATCAGAGTTAGTGCGGAAACAGTTTATACGTTGGAAGCACTGTTCGCGAAACGCCACGCAGAGCCGCCTTTTCCCTCTCGCAGCTAACCTCCAAAAATAACGTTTGTAAAAACCAAAAGATTACTGGACCACCGGCTGCCGCAAGGTATGACTATTTGTAAAAATAGACACTGCAGTCGGTAAGCGTCTCTTCCACGTTTGCTAAAACAGACTCGAGGCAGCTGTGTGAGTGACAAGTTGAGGTAATACGGAGCAGAAAAACAGGTAGACTTGTACTCACCGGAGATTGAGAGAGAGAGAGAGAGAGAGAGAGAGAGAAGGTACCGTCACAAAGAGTCATACACTTTAGTAATACACCACTTTATAAGTAATGTTACAAACATCAGTATACCTGAAACAAAAGAAAAAAGTGTATTAATTGTTATTATTTAGTACATTATGTATCAAGGACGCGAAATGTGACATTCTTGGAGAGCTCGGGCTTTGGAGGGTTAGAGGGGGCGTAAGGTGAATTTTTAGTCTAGCTATAATCATTTCATAGCCATTATTCTATAGTACACCTGAGTAATTTTTCGAAGTACCTGTTTTTGTAAATGCTATTGTATGTGCGCATATTTTTTATTTAGTTATTTATTATACCTTATTTTATTATTGCGACAATTGTATATTTATTATATTATTAGTATATTTTTTGTTTATTTATTTATTTAATTTTAGTTTAATTATGTGTATATATACATATTATAACGGTATGCGAGTTACCGATCACGTGAGTAACGAGAAAGAGTATAGAGGGCTGCGTGCGCACGAACGTGCAAGACTGGTGCGTATTCAGCTGCTAGTAGAGATAGAGCGCGCACGGTGTCGTTAGACAAGCTGATACACCGCGTGTTTTTATCTCGTTATCGGAGAAGTGTGGGTGTGTGTGAAATGGTTTGGGTGCGGATAGGCTTTCCCCACACGACCCAACGCGTCGAGCAAAGCCGTGCGCCTTCACCACTCTAGATTCCGTCCACAGAAAGGACGGAAGACCGGGGCCAATGCGTCCATATGAGTGAGAGAGACGGAGAGACTTCGCGTGGCCGATCTTGCCGTTTTAACGTGTTTCGAGCGGTGTCTCGCAAATACAATATTATCCCGAGCATTCTTGGTATGGCTATGTTACACGCTGTGGTGTCACGCCGCATGACGTATTAGCTCTGAGGTAGGGAGCTCTTATGTAGCAGCGGTCTACGTCACGCACGCCGTCTCTCCAAGTGAGTGAGCGTTCCCCTCTTTTCCCCCTCTCGCGACAAATCCCGCCCGGGTACTTAGGTCGGTGCACAGTGGTTCCAAATGCGAAAAAAATGGGCAAAATTCTCGACCCGACATGCATTTTATCGTACGGATTTTTTTTCTGTGCGAAAAAGTATCTTTTACTACATGGAATACGAAACCGTGCAGGCGAAATCGCCAAAAATAAAGGTACTAAAACCCGCTGGAAGCGAAACTCGAATAAACGAGTTTTTGAGTGTTATTTCTTATACAACTTCATTTTTTCGTGTTTAAAAGCACTTTGAAGCCATGATTTTGATTAGTATTATTGTTAGTAAACGTAGGGTAAGGTGCCCCGCTATAAAAATAGTGTAAATAATAATTTTGGACTATCAAAATCATTTTTTCTTATGGAAATGTGGAAAATCCCTATTTTCATGCGTTAAAGCACACTGCTTAATACCTATCTCGTGTGTGTACGAGCATTTACGCACGTGTATTTATGACTCTGTTTGTTTACGTGTGTATGTGTGTGTACGTATGTGTGTGTGAGTATGTATGCGTGTTATTTTTGTGTATCATTATCCGCTTGTATGTCAAAATCCTCGAAAGCTAGCGATTTTTGAAGGATTAATTAACAATAATTAATTACCTAAGCCTGTACATTTATTGCATCCTACAGATACTTTTTTTTACACCTTTAGGATTATATTTGTGTATTTATAGCTAATGCACATATTTAATTTTCATTATTTTCATGTCTAATTGTAGAAATGCCCAAAATCCGGTGAATCTTGGAGGTTCACTTAACAATAATTAATCAACTAACCCTGCATATTTCTTGCAACTTATGAGTACTTTTTTTTTAGATCCTTGGGAGTATTTAGAACACCTTTAGTTTAACAAGCCTGAAAAGGAAACTTCACAGCAAAAAACAAATTTTGCCTACAGAGGAAATAAAAAATTTACTGCTTACTAATATTGATGAGCAAGTTGCTTTTAATTTAAGAATAAGCAGTGATAGTGAAAGTGAAACTGACGATATTTTGTAATTTTTTGTAATACTGCAAAATTTGTGTAAAATCAATAATTTATAATGCGAACCAGTTTATTTGATTTCATACAGTTCTTTTCTTTTTACAAAAGTTAATATTGCTCTATTTGCAAGATTTAAAACAAAAGATTTGTATAATGTTAATTTACATAAAAAATACGAATATGATGTAGTTCATAGCGCAAAATAATAACAGTATTTTTTATTCAATATTCGTTATTATACAATACATTAAATAATTTTCTTGCAAATAAATGCTATTGAGCAACATAAAACTGAACGAAACTTTGGTAATATATTAATTTGTACGGACAATTTATTAAAAAGTCTAAAATTAGCTGGTAGATGGGAGCGGGAATTGGGTTAGTCCCGCTCCGCGCGCAGCAGTTTTTAAAACCGATTCACAGTTAAGCTATTGAATATCACTAAAAATCCAAATTATGCTAGATTTCGCGAATTTTCATATATAACTGTGAAAATAATGAAAACTAAAAGTGTTCTAAGAATCTAAAAAAGAGTACTCGTTGATTATTATTATTAATTGAACCTCCAAGATTCACCGGATTTTGGGCATTTCTACAATTAGACATGAAATTAATGAAAATTCAAATATGTTCATTAGTATAAATACACAAATATTAATCCTAAAGGTGTAAAAGAAAGTATCTGTAGGATACAATAAATGTACAGGCTTAGGTAATTAATTATTGTTAATTAATCCATCAAAAAATCGCTAGCTTTCGAGGATTTCGAGGACAAAAATAACACGCATACATACTCACACACACATACATACACACACATACACGCGGTAAACAAACAGAGTCCTAAATACACGTGCGTAAATGCTCGTACGCACACGATATAGGTATTAAGCAGTGTGCTTTAACGCATGAAAAATAGGGATTTTCCACATTTCCATAAGAAAAAAATGATTTTGATAGTCCAAAATTACTATTACACTATGTTTATAGCGGGGACACCTTACCCTACGTTTACTAACAATAATACTAATCAAAATCATGGCTTCAAGGTGCTTTTTAAACACGAAAAAATGAAGTTATATAAGAAATAACACTCCAAAATTCGTTATTTCGAGTTTCGCTTCCAGCGGGTTTTAGTACCTTTATTTTTGGCGATTTCGCCTGCACGGTTTCGTATTCCATGTAGTAAAAGATACTTTTTCGCACAGAAAAAAAATCCGTACGATAAAATGCATGCCGGGTCGAGAATTTTGCCCATTTTTTTCGCATTTGGAACCACTGTGCGGTGGTTCGCGGGAGCCACTTCGCGAGAGACGGCGTGCGTGACGTATTCAGCTGCTAGTAGAGATAGAGCGCGCACGGTGTCGTTAGACAAGCTGATACACCGCGTGTTTTTATCTCGTTATCGGAGAAGTGTGGGTGTGTGTGAAATGGTTTGGGTGCGGATAGGCTTTCCCCACACGACCCAACGCGTCGAGCAAAGCCGTGCGCCTTCACCACTCTAGATTCCGTCCACAGAAAGGACGGAAGACCGGGGCCAATGCGTCCATATGAGTGAGAGAGACGGAGAGACTTCGCGTGGCCGATCTTGCCGTTTTAACGTGTTTCGAGCGGTGTCTCGCAAATACAATATTATCCCGAGCATTCTTGGTATGGCTATGTTACACGCTGTGGTGTCACGCCGCATGACGTATTAGCTCTGAGGTAGGGAGCTCTTATGTAGCAGCGGTCTACGTCACGCACGCCGTCTCTCCAAGTGAGTGAGCGTTCCCCTCTTTTCCCCCTCTCGCGACAAATCCCGCCCGGGTACTTAGGTCGGTGCACAGTGGTTCCAAATGCGAAAAAAATGGGCAAAATTCTCGACCCGACATGCATTTTATCGTACGGATTTTTTTTCTGTGCGAAAAGTATCTTTTACTACATGGAATACGAAACCGTGCAGGCGAAATCGCCAAAAATAAAGGTACTAAAACCCGCTGGAAGCGAAACTCGAATAAACGAGTTTTTGAGTGTTATTTCTTATACAACTTCATTTTTTCGTGTTTAAAAGCACTTTGAAGCCATGATTTTGATTAGTATTATTGTTAGTAAACGTAGGGTAAGGTGCCCCGCTATAAAATAGTGTAAATAATAATTTTGGACTATCAAAATCATTTTTTCTTATGGAAATGTGGAAAATCCCTATTTTCATGCGTTAAAGCACACTGCTTAATACCTATCTCGTGTGTGTACGAGCATTTACGCACGTGTATTTATGACTCTGTTTGTTTACGTGTGTATGTGTGTGTACGTATGTGTGTGTGAGTATGTATGCGTGTTATTTTTGTGTATCATTATCCGCTTGTATGTCAAAATCCTCGAAAGCTAGCGATTTTTGAAGGATTAATTAACAATAATTAATTACCTAAGCCTGTACATTTATTGCATCCTACAGATACTTTTTTTTACACCTTTAGGATTATATTTGTGTATTTATAGCTAATGCACATATTTAATTTTCATTATTTTCATGTCTAATTGTAGAAATGCCCAAAATCCGGTGAATCTTGGAGGTTCACTTAACAATAATTAATCAACTAACCCTGCATATTTCTTGCAACTTATGAGTACTTTTTTTTTAGATCCTTGGGAGTATTTAGAACACCTTTAGTTTAACAAGCCTGAAAAGGAAACTTCACAGCAAAAAACAAATTTTGCCTACAGAGGAAATAAAAAATTTACTGCTTACTAATATTGATGAGCAAGTTGCTTTTAATTTAAGAATAAGCAGTGATAGTGAAAGTGAAACTGACGATATTTTGTAATTTTTTGTAATACTGCAAAATTTGTGTAAAATCAATAATTTTATAATGCGAACCAGTTATTTGATTTCATACAGTTCTTTTCTTTTTACAAAAGTTAATATTGCTCTATTTGCAAGATTTAAAACAAAAAGATTTGTATAATGTTAATTTACATAAAAAATACGAATATGAATGTAGTTCATAGCGCAAAATAATAACAGTATTTTTTATTCAATATTCGTTATTATACAATACATTAAATAATTTTCTTGCAAATAAATGCTATTGAGCAACATAAAAACTGAACGAAACTTTGGTAATATATTAATTTGTACGGACAAATTTATTAAAAAGTCTAAAATTAGCTGGTAGATGGGAGCGGGAATTGGGTTAGTCCCGCTCCGCGCGCAGCAGTTTTAAAACCGATTCACAGTTAAGCTATTGAATATCACTAAAAATCCAAATTATGCTAGATTTCGCGAATTTTCATATATAACTGTGAAAATAATGAATACTAAAAGTGTTCTAAGAATCTAAAAAAGAGTACTCGTTGATTAATTATTATTAATTGAACCTCCAAGATTCACCGGATTTTGGGCATTTCTACAATTAGACATGAAATTAATGAAAATTAAATATGTTCATTAGGTATAAATACACAAATATAATCCTAAAGGTGTAAAAGAAAGTATCTGTAGGATACAATAAATGTACAGGCTTAGGTAATTAATTATTGTTAATTAATCCATCAAAAATCGCTAGCTTTCGAGGATTTCGAGGACAAAAATAACACGCATACATACTCACACACACATACATACACACACATACACGCGTAAACAAACAGAGTCCTAAATACACGTGCGTAAATGCTCGTACGCACACGATATAGGTATTAAGCAGTGTGCTTTAACGCATGAAAATAGGGATTTTCCACATTTCCATAAGAAAAAATGATTTTGATAGTCCAAAATTACTATTTACACTATTTTTATAGCGGGACACCTTACCCTACGTTTACTAACAATAATACTAATCAAAATCATGGCTTCAAGGTGCTTTTAAACACGAAAAAATGAAGTTATATAAGAAATAACACTCAAAAATTCGTTTATTCGAGTTTCGCTTCCAGCGGGTTTTAGTACCTTTATTTTTGGCGATTTCGCCTGCACGGTTTCGTATTCCATGTAGTAAAAGATACTTTTTCGCACAGAAAAAAAATCCGTACGATAAAATGCATGCCGGGTCGAGAATTTTGCCCATTTTTTTCGCATTTGGAACCACTGTGCGGTGGTTCGCGGGAGCCACTTCGCGAGAGACGGCGTGCGTGACGTAGACAGCTGCTACATAAGAGCTCCCTACGTCAGAGCTAATACGTCATGCGGCGTGACACCACAGCGTGTAACATAGCCATCAGGTTAAGCAACCGATCATTCTCGGATCGGTTGCCTATTAAGACTTTTCATTCTCGATTCCGCGCTGACCTCGGGGGCACGACTTCTCTTTTATTATTATTATAATATTGTTATTATTTATTTATTTAATAAATCGACTCGGCGTGATAGACCATCCCGACGAATAACACAGATATCAAGATTGTTGGTTAATTCACCCGGTTTTTATCCTCTCCGGCGAATACTGCCCTGTCCTGCGTATATACCCTAGTCGGCTAATCCTGGGCATAAGGCCCAATACAATAATCGAAAGTCAAACAAAGTGTTTGGATGTTTTTAACGGCATTGCACGGGAATAAAGGTGATTCCTGGGTTCGCTACCTGAGTTCCTAAAACTTCAGTGATATAAACGTAGAAACATGTAGTACAATCAAATCTATAAAATATTTATTTAAATATCTTTACAAAGGCCCAGATGCAGCTTTAATAAAATTTAGTAATACAGAAACTAATAATGAACAAATTGAAAGTACGTAAAAAGACACCTAAATTATGATGAAATATCAGAATATATTTCTACAAGGTATGTTGTCCACCAGAAGCCATTTATCGTTTGAAAGGATTTAAATTACACTCTCAATCACACACAATATATAGCTTAGCTGTACATCTTGAAGATGAACAATATGTTTATTTTAAACAACGATCTGAAGATAAATTAATTAATAAAAAATATCAAACAACTTTAAGGAGTTGGTTTTTACTAAATTCATCTGATGCGAAAGCAAAAAAATTTGTTTATTCTGAAATTCCTCAATATTATATTTAAATATCTCAATTTGGACAAAAGTTATGGAAAAAATAAGAATTAGATAAAATTTTAACGAAAATTTAGTATTAAAATTTGATAGACTTTTTAGGCAAATATTTCGTCTAAATTTTTCGTTAACTGCGTATAACTTTCGTCAAACAGCCTATGAGATTGAATTTCATATGAATTCTTTCATATTTGGGTACCAGAAAACAGCTCTCAAAGTTGCAAGAAAATCTGTTTCCCGGAAGGTGGAACCCCTCCTTGTAAGATACCTGTACAAAGGCTGGCTATACTTAAACACTAACTATATACTATTATATTACTTATAATACATTTATAAATTAAATACCATATATATTATTTATAATACATTTTATGAAACATGTATGATTAGAGGTTTAATCATTACTGATAATGAATGGGATAAATGTCTAATGGAAAATAATTGTTTTCAATTTCCACATGCACTATGTGAACTTTTCACTTTTATTATATCTTTTGATTGCAATTGTAATACCTTAGAACTTTATAATAAATATAAAGAAGATTTCTTTGATCCAAAATTATCTGAAATTTTAGGAGAACAAAAGGCTTTAAAAATTATAGATAACATTTTATAAATGCACAATTTAACATTGCAACAATTTAAATTACCAATTATTGATAATGAAAATGACTATGATATTTTTTATAATGTGTGACGGGTTGATTTTATCTAAACTATCAAATTATAAAATCTAACCGCACGCTAATACTTTTAATCAGTTCTGTTACCTCAATCGATTATAATTAAAAGCCTCACCTCGGCTTGAGATTTCCGCACTCTGTAAAGGGGGGTCAGAAAAATGGCGAAGCCCACGTCGAGTCAGCAATGATAGTTTATTAATTTTTTTTTTTTTATATCTCGACAACACAAACAACACGGACAACACGAGAAGCAATTATCAATAAATCAGTGTGCTTTAACGCATGAAAATAGGGATTTTCCACATTTCCATAAGAAAAAATGATTTTGATAGTCCAAAATTACTATTTACACTATTTTTATAGCGGGACACCTTACCCTACGTTTACTAACAATAATACTAATCAAAATCATGGCTTCAAGGTGCTTTTAAACACGAAAAAATGAAGTTATATAAGAAATAACACTCAAAAATTCGTTTATTCGAGTTTCGCTTCCAGCGGGTTTTAGTACCTTTATTTTTGGCGATTTCGCCTGCACGGTTTCGTATTCCATGTAGTAAAAGATACTTTTTCGCACAGAAAAAAAATCCGTACGATAAAATGCATGCCGGGTCGAGAATTTTGCCCATTTTTTTCGCATTTGGAACCACTGTGCGGTGGTTCGCGGGAGCCACTTCGCGAGAGACGGCGTGCGTGACGTAGACAGCTGCTACATAAGAGCTCCCTACGTCAGAGCTAATACGTCATGCGGCGTGACACCACAGCGAACACTTTATAATTACAATAAACAATTCAATTTATTAACAAATTAATCATAAGAACATCATAATGGTCATTGATTGTGATCTCGACCTAAAACATGAAACGCAATACGAATTTCTTAAAACAATCTCATTTAATCACAATTATTACTAAATAAAAGGAAAGAAACGCGACGCGATCACACACACGATCTCACTCACACACACCTAAATAGGGTAATTTTCGCGCCAAAATCGACACTAACTCGATTCTCAATAAATTATGAATTTATACTCCAGCTGAAAGAAAAGTTTGTTGCCGATACTCTAAACTATCGGATCTGCTACCTTACTCAATTTATCGAACTACACCTGTAAATAAAAAAAATATAACTCGAGAAAAATACGCAATTACATTTATATCAGCTATCCATGATTCTCCAAGCTGTAAAATAAATTAAATATTCAACGATCTCACCAACATTCCACCTGGAATCCACTCTCAATATTAATTATTATCCTCCATTAATTGTCCACAATAAAATAATTTAGGTCCTTATTATCCTGGACTCACAATGCTCAATTAGCTTTTCCGTAATAATTTCCAAAATGGAGACTTCTCCTTTTACTTTATTTCCTCTTTTCGAAACTATCTCTCTCACTATCTCTGAAACACCTCTACACTCAACCAAGGCTGGGACAAGAAGAAGGAAAGGACGCGATCGAGGGATGATCCACCCCCCGTAACGAACTTTTCTGAGATCACCTGATTCTAGATCATTGGATATGTTGGCTGAAACTCGATATTATTCGTGGAAAATTCTCTCGACAATTTGATTGGTTTTATTTCAGGATGCGCGAACCTGCGCGAGGATAATTGTCCTCATGAAAAATTACTCATATGGCGCGACACTCGAAATCAAATTGCCGGACTCGAAATATCTTAATCTCATCATACTCGAAAAACACCAAATTATAACACCAAAAATGTCACCAAAATAACACCAAAAATACATAATAAAATAATAGATTTCATCAGTAATATATAAAATCAACATATAATTCATGCAACATAAAAACATTAATTTAAATACTCGAGAAAATTCAACTATAAATCGCAATATCAATTACTCATATACTACAATGAGTGCGAGAGAGAGAACGCCGTATATATATAGACATGCTTATATATTTAATATACCTCGATACTCTCTCTCTTGGCTACATCATGCTCCCCACTCTGATAGCGGCGCGAGCATGTTGCGCGTACTCATTATTCGGGAGAGAGCGATCGCGTGCGTTACTCCGCTCCCCCTCTACCCCTCGTGTCGACAATACCCGGTGTACGTCTTCATCGCGATCACCTGTTTTCTCGCGTTCGGGTTTATTTTAGTATAGGTGTATGTGCGTGTGTATGTCCCGGTTGCCGAAGATGCGCGTACGTACAAATTAACCCGTACGCGCACACATATATTATCAGCTGTTATGCTGTCCGTACGTACTCTCGTTGTGTGTGTGTGAACGTGATTATTCTGCGTATATCTTTATATTTTAATACCCCTTTTATTGCCTTAACACTATTAACAATCGCTTACTTATTTTTATTTTAACAATAGTCATACATGCATGTGTATATGCTGTAGCGTATACACATACATATATGACGCATTTATTTTATTTTAATTGTGACAACGTCACAAATGGTATTGATAATAATAAAAATAATATACTGAAAATTTTAATATAATTTTTAACGTCTGAACAAAAACTAATTTTTGATGTAGTAATAGTGAGTAGAAGAGTTGTCAAATTGAATAAAATACCCGTATTAGCAGTTGCTTGGACTGGTATTGCAGCAAATTTATTAATAGATGGTAAAACTCTTCACTCAACATTTAAATTACCATTTAATTTAAATGAACAATCATCATGCAATATTCTACAAATTCAAAACTAGGTCAACATTTAAAAAATATTAAATTAATTATTTGGGATGAAATATCAATGACTTGCAAATATGCATTAGAAACTATAGATATTTTTTTCAAAGATTTATGTCGCAATAATTTGATAGATGATATTTTTGGGACAAAAATAAATATTAACGATATATCTACTCTTAAAGATAAAGTTATTCTTTCACTAATGAATAGTGATGTTTTAGCGATTAATAATAAAATTATTGAAAGGATTAAAGGTGACAGTAAGATATATTTAAGCATTGACAGTATTAACAATGATGAAAATAATAAAATGTGTTATCGCAAGATGCCTAGAGTTTATACAAAAAATCAAAAGACAGGTTACACTAAAGTTATTGCATAACATAGCATCAAATACCCCATCGTGGAATTGATTCCGTGTATACTCCTCAATACGCTCAAATTTTGGATCAATCGAACTCAAGCTTTTTTTTTAAGGAGGAATTACGCATATTAACCCGTGTATCATCAATTTCAAACAAAAGTTCTATTAGTAGATTATGACCATACCTCGATGATGAAGGATTATTTAGAGTAGGTGACGACTTCAACATTCTCTCTTACATCCTGATCAGAAACACCCACTTATTCTGCCATCATCGTCACATTTGTCACTTTTACTAGTATGAGACGCTCACGCCAAAAAAATTCGAAACAGGAACGCAAACCACTCTCAATTACATTAGGCAGAAATTTTGGATAACTCGTGGAATACAACTTGTTAAAGGAGTATTGTCCCAATGATTGCCTTGTTGGCATCATCGATCAACACCATCTACTCAAATTATGGCAGATTTACCTAAATCACGAGTACAATCATCGAGACCGTTTCTGCACACAGGTGTAGATTACGTTGGACCTATCAATTTGAAGTGCTCTAAAGAAAGAGGCAAAAAATCCTACAAAGGATATATCGCAGTGTTTGCTTTACGACACGTGCTGTCCATCTCGAAGCTGCCTCAGGTTACTTTACCGATGATTTTTTACATGTTTTTCGTAGATTTACTGCACGTCGAGGGTTTTGTGCAACTTTATCAAGTGATTGCGGTACCAATTTTATCGGTGCAGATCGAGAACTTCAAAACCTTTTTGAGACAGCTCAACTTCAAAATCAAGATATCGCTTGTCAGTTAGCAAATAATGGAACTGAATGGCAACTCAACTCCCCTTCTGCTCCTCATTTTGGAGGATTGTGGGAAGTGGCGGTTAAATCCGTGAAATTCCACCTTGAGAGAGTCGCAGGTGAATCTTTATTGACATTTGAGGAAATGAGTACCGCACTTTCTCAAATAGAGACCTGCCTGAACTCAAGGCCACTGCAACCAATCACAAATGATCTATCAGATCTCTCTGTTCTAACGCCAGCACATTTTCTCATCGAAGATGCTCTCACAACGGAATCAGAACCGTAACGTTAGACATCGCAACACCACGGCTTTCGCATTGGCAATTGCTTGGCTAAATGTATGAACAGTTTTGGGCAACATGGTCTACAGAATACCTTCAAGAGTTGCAGCAAATACCAAACTGGCGAGCACAACAATCTAACGTCGAACCTGGAAAATTGTGCCCCATACGCACTCATGCCTCCATGCAAATGGCAGCTTGTACGAATTATCGAAACATTGCCTGGTAAGGACGGACTCGTGCGAGTTGTTAAACTCAAAACAGCCACATCAACGCTCACTCGGCCAATATCGAAGATCAGTATCCTGCCTTTCGAATAAGAAATTAATACTTCATCAGAAACTGGTTTTTCAAATTTCTAATTTCATATTTTTGAATATTTTCATATACACACATACTACACTTAATAAATTAAGAAAAGCAAAATAGAAACTGTATAAAAATTATTAGTCCATTTTTAATGAAACAAGATAATAAATTTGTTAAATGTGTAAATCCTGTATTGGAAGTCCTACAGGTTACAGCAGTACTTGACAATTTGAATGTTATTATTCAGATAATATTGAATATAGGTATATTATACAGTGAATATAGAATATACGATAGAGATAATGTTTATTTTGAAGTGAGGATTTATAATTATCGTATAATACAGGGTGATATTTTGGACATTAAAATTGGTTATTTTGAAGAGAGAATTCGGTATTTGATTAATTCTTGATTGAGTTAGTATTAATATTGCAGGGTGATAAATCGAATAGATTAACTGTCTTGTTTATATGTGCAATGGGGAATTTTATATTAACCCTTGCGACGAGACGTCGTTGTAATGAAATAAATAATACTTAGTGTATTATATTATTTCGTATGTATTTTATATTATATCTTAAAATCTCGCACGTTGTTATTGTTTCGTCCGTTGCCTATTTAAGGCCACAAACCGTGCGTGTTTATATCGACGAACGAGGATGTGTGCGAGCATCCGTATATTCGATTGTTATTGTGTGTGTGTTAGGTACTTTTCGGGAATACGACAATTCCCGAAAAGCTCAGTACGCTACCGGTCTTGACCGCGATAGCACCCTTTTGACACATCGTCACGTTAAGTATCTCGTGCCACGGGAAGTACCGGACCGGTTCGTCCGTGCACCGGGAAGACGTACGCGAGTGCTAGTGAGTTAGTGTGTAAGTGCAGTGCGAAGGACCACATACCTCGAGTCGAGTATTCCCCGAGATAGGCAAATCGCCGCGGCATCAGGCCGCGCCTGCAGACCACCGTCAAGGACGACGGGAAACCATGCTGACTCCACCGGCCATCAGACGTCGGGGCGCCGACTCACACCAGGGCCAATGGACAAGCCAGCCCGGTAAGTACCCGACGTCAGTCGGTATAATTTAGTGTGCTGAGTGAGTGTGCGTGTGTGGTTCTTTGGTAGCACACCAGTGCTATTAAAATCGAATATGGATTGCGCGGAGCGAGTGCGGGGGCAGCGCCAGCTTGCTACGCATATTCCACGCGACCGGGAGAACGCTCCGTTAATTATTGTCGGGCACCTCCGTGTAACTCACTGCAAATAAATATTGTTTATTTAATTTAACTGCACGGTCGCGTATTATTTTAATTGTAAATCAACCCGCAATCGAAATCCCGATTCCCGATTTTCTCGCCACGTGTGTCGGTTCGTAGGAGATCGTCCAATCTCCGTTACCGTGTCCCGACGGGTTAATTTATTAACCCACGGCGACGATAAGGACGCGTTCTTTGGGCCGTCGTCCCTGTTAGAAATAATAAATAAATTGTAAGTGGTATTAGGACGAAATACCACGTTACATCCTTCGTTGCACATATTTTTCTATTCTGTCGCTTTACTTGAAGACTCTCACTCGGAGGTTTTCGGGGTCGCTGATTAGAAATCTGAAGTCAGAATTTCGAAATTTTCCATTTAGGATGGCGGATTCAAGATGGCGGTTCCGAAAATTCGAAAAATATAAATGTATCAACTTGAAAATGTATACTCGGAGGTTTTCGGGGTCGCTGATCACAAATATAAAGTTAGAATTTCAAAATTTTCAATTCAGATAGCGGTTCCGAAAGTTTGAAAAATATAGTTACACAAGCTTAAAAAACACTACTTAGGAGTTTTTGAAGTTGCTGATTATAAATGAGTTATTAGATTTTGTTGTATTTCATAATAGATATGATACGGCGAGTACTAAGATATAAATTGTGGTTGAAATATTGGTGACTTTAAAAAATTTACTCTATTTGGTGTAACCTAAAGCTAACGACGGGGACGTAAAAGAGTAGTAGCTCCACTTCTTATGTTCCTTTTTTTTGTTTTTTTGTTAAATTTTTTCTCCAGTTTTTATACGTTTATTCACCATTTTACAAATATTTTTTCGTATATTTTTCTTTGATTTGTGTCATGAAGTTTTGAAAAGGTAAGCATTCCTCTTGACCTAAGCATGGTAACCTTGGAAACAATTTTTATCTTTCAAAATACACAGTGATACATCGCAGGTCACAAATTTCCATTTTGTTCTCCTTTGATCCCTTTTTGTACTGCAATTAACACATCTTTTTGTGCTATCAATAGAAACAAGCATATGAGCTACTCATTACGTCTTTTCTCTAAAGACACTTGTGGTTTTTGATACCGAAAATCTTCCGAAGTATCAGCTGTCCGCTGTCGACCTTTGGTAGTTAAAAGTTGTGTCCTGGCATTTATTCTATTAAAGTTAATCGAAATTTTTTCAAATTTAACTTCGGTTTTATATCTTTTTCTCTGTACAAAATGTATGCATTACTTATTGTTAGATCAAGAAAATGCCAAAATAATCTAAACCACCACTTTTTTGATTTGCGATCAATTCATACAGTGAATATAGAATATACGATAGAGATAATGTTTATTTTGAAGTGAGGATTTATAATTATCGTATAATACAGGGTGATATTTTGGACATTAAAATTGGTTATTTTGAAGAGAGAATTCGGTATTTGATTAATTCTTGATTGAGTTAGTATTAATATTGCAGGGTGATAAATCGAATAGATTAACTGTCTTGTTTATATGTGCAATGGGGAATTTTATATTAACCCTTGCGACGAGACGTCGTTGTAATGAAATAAATAATACTTAGTGTATTATATTATTTCGTATGTATTTTATATTATATCTTAAAATCTCGCACGTTGTTATTGTTTCGTCCGTTGCCTATTTAAGGCCACAAACCGTGCGTGTTTATATCGACGAACGAGGATGTGTGCGAGCATCCGTATATTCGATTGTTATTGTGTGTGTGTTAGGTACTTTTCGGGAATACGACAATTCCCGAAAAGCTCAGTACGCTACCGGTCTTGACCGCGATAGCACCCTTTTGACACATCGTCACGTTAAGTATCTCGTGCCACGGGAAGTACCGGACCGGTTCGTCCGTGCACCGGGAAGACGTACGCGAGTGCTAGTGAGTTAGTGTGTAAGTGCAGTGCGAAGGACCACATACCTCGAGTCGAGTATTCCCCGAGATAGGCAAATCGCCGCGGCATCAGGCCGCGCCTGCAGACCACCGTCAAGGACGACGGGAAACCATGCTGACTCCACCGGCCATCAGACGTCGGGGCGCCGACTCACACCAGGGCCAATGGACAAGCCAGCCCGGTAAGTACCCGACGTCAGTCGGTATAATTTAGTGTGCTGAGTGAGTGTGCGTGTGTGGTTCTTTGGTAGCACACCAGTGCTATTAAAATCGAATATGGATTGCGCGGAGCGAGTGCGGGGGCAGCGCCAGCTTGCTACGCATATTCCACGCGACCGGGAGAACGCTCCGTTAATTATTGTCGGGCACCTCCGTGTAACTCACTGCAAATAAATATTGTTTATTTAATTTAACTGCACGGTCGCGTATTATTTTAATTGTAAATCAACCCGCAATCGAAATCCCGATTCCCGATTTTCTCGCCACGTGTGTCGGTTCGTAGGAGATCGTCCAATCTCCGTTACCGTGTCCCGACGGGTTAATTTATTAACCCACGGCGACGATAAGGACGCGTTCTTTGGGCCGTCGTCCCTGTTAGAAATAATAAATAAATTGTAAGTGGTATTAGGACGAAATACCACGTTACATCCTTCGTTGCACATATTTTTCTATTCTGTCGCTTTACTTGAAGACTCTCACTCGGAGGTTTTCGGGGTCGCTGATTAGAAATCTGAAGTCAGAATTTCGAAATTTTCCATTTAGGATGGCGGATTCAAGATGGCGGTTCCGAAAATTCGAAAAATATAAATGTATCAACTTGAAAATGTATACTCGGAGGTTTTCGGGGTCGCTGATCACAAATATAAAGTTAGAATTTCAAAATTTTCAATTCAGATAGCGGTTCCGAAAGTTTGAAAAATATAGTTACACAAGCTTAAAAAACACTACTTAGGAGTTTTTGAAGTTGCTGATTATAAATGAGTTATTAGATTTTGTTGTATTTCATAATAGATATGATACGGCGAGTACTAAGATATAAATTGTGGTTGAAATATTGGTGACTTTAAAAAATTTACTCTATTTGGTGTAACCTAAAGCTAACGACGGGGACGTAAAAGAGTAGTAGCTCCACTTCTTATGTTCCTTTTTTTTGTTTTTTTGTTAAATTTTTTCTCCAGTTTTTATACGTTTATTCACCATTTTACAAATATTTTTTCGTATATTTTTCTTTGATTTTGTTCATGAAGTTTTGAAAAGGTAAGCATTCCTCTTGACCTAAGCATGGTAACCTTGGAAACAATTTTTATCTTTCAAAATACACAGTGATACATCGCAGGTCACAAATTTCCATTTTGTTCTCCTTTGATCCCTTTTTGTACTGCAATTAACACATCTTTTTGTGCTATCAATAGAAACAAGCATATGAGCTACTCATTACGTCTTTTCTCTAAAGACACTTGTGGTTTTTGATACCGAAAATCTTCCGAAGTATCAGCTGTCCGCTGTCGACCTTTGGTAGTTAAAAAGTTGTGTCCTGGCATTTATTCTATTAAAGTTAATCGAAATTTTTTCAAATTTAACTTCGGTTTTATATCTTTTTCTCTGTACAAAATGTATGCATTACTTATTGTTAGATCAAGAAAATGCCAAAATAATCTAAACCACCACTTTTTTGATTTGCGATCAATTCATAAACTGAAATAAGTCGATCAGCATCATCCACATAGCCCATATGCTTATTATAATCTGAAGAGATAACAGGGCAATTGATACATTTTAGAGAATTGTCTTTTTGTCTACAATTTACGGAAGTGACATCAGATGCATCATGATAGTTTGAGAAAAAATAAACCGGTTTCTTATCCATCCACTTGATCCAGGTAAGACGTGTCTTGGTAGTCATGAATTCATACTCTCCTACGTACATCTTTTTTTTGGATTGTTTATTACTGATATTCGTTGGTAGACCAGAACGATTCTACCGAATTGTGCCACATGCATATATGTGATCTTCTTTCAATGATGAAAGAAGTTGAATCCATCCACCAAGATCTCGTGTAAAGTCTTTTACAACTCGTGTTTCCAATTGTTTTTCAGTGATGTCAGCTTTTCCATTATTTATAGTTTTATAAGGAGACTCATCTGCGCGAGTCCACCACCTATATCTGCGTTTTATAGGTTTAGCTGGCATATATTGCTTTATAGCGCTTCTTCCCTTGAATTTTATCATAAATTCGTCAACAGACTGGTACTTACTATTTTATCGTAATTTGGATCACCTTTTTTTGGTTCTTTAGACTTATGGTTGATATGCAAATGAGACAGAAAAAAACTAAAGCGATTGACAGTCATGAGAGAAGATATGTAAGAGTCTCGTAGCTGCTGATTGTCATTCCAATAATCACGATAAGATGGTAATTATTTAATTCCCATTAAAATGTTCATACCTAAAAATATTTTTAATTCTTCTTTTGTAATGGGATTTTGCTTTTTTTGGGGAGATGTATAAATTGGTTTGATCTACAATATGATCTAATAGATCACAAGGAAATAAACGAAAGAATATGTCAACTGGTGATTTCACTGAATTTGGAACGTTTGGACCAAAGGTTTTAGAAAACATAACATCCGATCTTGGCTGACTAACAGATTCCTAAACATGAGATTGATTTGAATTATCAACGTTGTCTAATTCCATTGATTCTTCTTCGTCAGCATTATTGTCTGCAGTTAAAACACTTTCATCCATAAGTGAACTTGAGTTCACAACCTCTTCTTCATTATCAGAATGTTGAAGACCACCAACCGATTCAGAATCGCTAGGAATTTCGGTTGTAACAACATTTTTTTTCTTCCCATTTAGAATTTGTTTGTCCAAAGATGATTATAAAGTACTTTACCGTAATTATCTATTTTCGCTTGATTCAAAATATGTGTCGCGAGGAGAAGAAATGCAATATAATGGTCGTAAACGTAATAGCTTTACGCATGTGGCAACAGTCCTTACGTAATCGGTCGGCTGTTTCTCGGCCCACGATTGCCCTACGTTTGATAGACGTTGTTGGCATCTTCGTCCACAATCAAGGTCGAGAAAACATAACAGTTTTTTTTGTTGAACCATTCTCCAAACTAAAAATTTAAATTATAAATTACTTAAAGTTTTAGTAAGGGAATTATGTCGATATTGGTGAACAAACCAAGATGTTATTTATTTGGCGACGTTTCGATGGATATTTTTCATCCTCCTCAGGCAATAACTTTTATTAAAAATAGTATATTACATACCATGGCCAGTAAAATAAGAAATGTCTCAAATCACATGTAATTGTCGGCCGAGGCAAAACCGAGGTGGACAATCATGTGATCTGAGGCTTTTTTTTTTATTGGCCAAGGTGTGTATACTATTTTTCTGCTCGACGTTGCCGGAAAACGGCAACTTCAATTCGCGCAGCGGCTGGGAAGTTGCTGCTTTCCGGCCGGAGGGCAGAAAAAAAATATTAATGTTTTCCAATACACATACAATTTTAATACAGTACAAATTACATAACACACTAATATGAGATTGCTCTATAAAAAAAAGAAATAACAGTGAAAGTAACGTTGTGATGGGAGAAGATGTCCAGGCGCGAAGTACTTGAAAGGGGTGCAGGGTTGAAAGCTTCCACAGGGGACCTTATATAAAATTAATTTAAAGGGAGAGATTTGATTTAAAGGCTTTATTTATGCCTAAGTCGATTACGACCTTAAGCAAAAGAAAATACAATAGATTACATTTAAAACAGATTACGCAGCCAAGTTACAATATATAATAATACAAAAAATACAAAACACGCTAATTGGGCTTAAATATGCCCATACCGTTACATTTAAACGCATAGGTTACCCTAAATAAAACCTCGAATAACCCAATGTTACCATTTATCAATTTGGTTACCATCGATTAAATAATTTCTTAGCCTATTCTTAAAAATATTTACATTGGTACTTAAATGGATGTTAGTAGGCAGAGAGTCCCAGAAGATCATAGTTTGTAAGGTAAACGAGTTGACGTATGTATTAGTATGCGTTATTGGTCTATTAAAAGACAAGTAATTATTACGCTCTGATCGTCGAATATCACTATTAGGTGGTGGAAGGTCATCGGCAAACAACATACTATGTGCGTGAGACAAAACATCGATGATCGAATTAATAAATATCAAAAAGATGATCGGGCCAGAGATAGAGCCTGGTGGTACAGCTGATGTCGTTGCGTGAGATCAAGATGCAATACCCTCTGAGTTGGTTATGCCTAGAAAGTGATCGGTTAGGTATGAGAGAGACCATTGTACGGCGCTATTAGAGACATTTAACAGTTTGAGCATTTTTAATAATTTACTATGATCAATCGTATCAAAAGCCTTCTTAAAATCAAATAGCAACAAGAACGTGATCATGCCCCTATCAATTGCTAATCTTATGTCATCTGTGACCTTAATAAGGGCAGTTTGAGTGCTGAAAGAACTGCGGAAACCTGATTGAAATTGAGAAAGCATATTATTGCTTTCAAGGTGAGTTGTAATTTGGTTAGTTACTCGCTTATCAAAAACTTTGGCGAAATGAGTCAAATTTGCTATTGGTCTCGTATCGGAAGGTGACAAATGGTGTGCTAATTCTTCGTCCGAAAAATATTTAAGCGGTGAATCGAACGAATCCTTAAGGATGCCTAATTTCTTCAAAAAACTTCAACAGTGCGCTTGATCTGTAATACCAGTCAATAATTGTTCATAATATTGGTCACGAGCCAATTTAATTTCTTTTTTTAATACTTTACGAGATGCTCTAAAAGCACCAAACAACGCTTGGCTTTGCGCCTTTTTGGAACCAGGGAGCAGGGCAAGAGCGGATCTTGCGAGTCACGAAGGGGGCGCATTCATCTAGTTTGGAAAGTAAAATATGTCTTGCTGAGTCCAACAGAGCATCAACCCCAATAGAATCATCCGTAAAGTTCAACAGATCATTCATTTCGTAAATACTATAACTAGAGAAATTTGATGACGAAAAATGACCAAAATCACGAAACGTACATATATTATATTTCTTGGACGTGACTAAGAGAGAATAATCCATAACAATATAATCATGGCCATTAATAAATGGGCTAATGGATTGTTTGATAGCCTTAATTTTATCTGATGAATCGACCATAATGACATCTAACCAAGAATCGGAACCGGGACAATGGTTAGTGGCATTGAATGGGACAACGTGATAAGAATGTTCGGTAATTAGTTCTTTTAGATGTGCACTATAATAATCGGCAACAAGAAGATTAGAGTTTAAATCACCAGCAATAATGGAGTTACTGTATAAATGAGCGCGTAACTGAATAGAGTTAAAGAATGTAGATAGAACATGTTCTTTTGTTCGTCGATATACTGATGCGAATATTAGTTTTACACTATTTATTACCAGTTCGTTAATTAGATATTCCGTCTCGTTTATGTTACTAATCTGAGGACTCTCAAGAACTATGAAAGTTATATCATTACGGATATAACATGCCACCCCGCCACCTTGTATATATTGACGTTTCCCGGTGTTCGAAATTAAGCCACGACAATTGCGTATTAATGTGTAATTATCAATATTATAAATTGAACTCATACGATTTGGTGTCATTTTGGTGAACCACAATGATTGAAAGGACGCGTGTCTAGTATATCGCCTTCAAGATGGTCTAATTTTAATATATGCAGAATACTTTTGGCTATATCAATGAATGGAGATGAACAATTACTGGGTATGCCTGCTATAAATCTTTGATTTGTCCAATTTCTGCACGAAACAAGGCGTTTTCTGTTTCTAAAGCTGTTACTCTTTCATTATGTGAAGCGAATTTATCGTCGATATTATCAAGACGCCCACTCAATTTGTCGGTATTCTGCTTGGCATTCATAAACGCAAAAGCGATCTGTTGGGATGTAGTTAGTGAATCCCAATTTGGTGGATGATCCATAGTCACGAGTGAAAAGTTAACTCGATGACAATTCACTAAATTAGAGACATCAAGTGACTCGGGTAAATTGAGTTGAGAATCGTTGTTAAAATCGCGGGCTACGTCGAAAGAAGAATGGCGAGCTACAGTCGACGAGCGTGAGATTGAAGTATTAACATTAGCTCTCAAATAATGAATTTTACTAATTGACTTTCCTAAATTAGCTTTGCAGCAATAATCGGCTGGTATATTCTTTAAATAAATTTTTTCACAGCCTGGGTGAAAAATTCTATTGCACGAACCACAGACTCGGTTTACCGTGGCTATGCTTTGAGTGCAGCGATAACACTTAATAGTGCCATTTTCACGATTTAATTTACAATTAGAAGACATTTAATTATAACGTAACAAACAACCAAGATTTTTCTATGAA
The DNA here is from genome assembly GCA_026168455.1 of Theocolax elegans. Classification (NCBI taxonomy): domain Eukaryota; kingdom Metazoa; phylum Arthropoda; class Insecta; order Hymenoptera; family Cerocephalidae; genus Theocolax; species Theocolax elegans. The sequence continues at coordinate 49,199,386 of CM047427.1, forward strand.
ATAAATAGAGCAATATGACAAGACTTGTGGGATGCAATTAACAAATCAAAGACGAGTAATATCACTAATAAAGCCAGTATACCATAAAGCGTATTAGAAACATAAATAAAAAATTAGATAAGGACTAATAAATAAATAAAATGTAGAAGAGTTTTTAAATACGTTTTAAATACGAAAGACACTACTATAAATGTATAAATACGCTCTGTATAAATAAATATAACAATACATTTGCTTAAATTAAAATTAAAATTCAAAAAAAAAAAATTTGTGACCTACACATATAAAACAAAATATGTAAACATAAGGCATAATAAGGCTAAGACACGCATCTCATGATGAATGATCAATAACGTTCACAGTGTCGCCACCTATTGGAAGAATTTCGAAATTAATGCTCGCTATGTAAATAATGCCACGAGGTGTATAACTTATAATTTGTGCTTTGTTGCGTAATCTTCTATAGAGTTTCGAAGCGTATTGCGTTAATTGCTCTCTTAATAATAAAGATAAAATATAATTTAAAATAGCATTTTTAACATAATCATAGGATAAAAATTGTCAACGCATCTTCTTTTTTGGCACGATATAATAGATTGAGATTGTACCGAAGCGATTACATAAAGTATTGCACTGTAGGACAGTAGAGAGACACACGCACAACACTCAGTAATCATTACCGATGAGTCGCAGATACGTCACTAAGGCGGTTCTCACAAGCAGCTGGCGATGATTAAAGATGCAAGCGTGACAGTAAGCAGCCCTATTAGAACAGTCTCTTCAGTTGGTCAGGGTGACGTTATTGATGACGATAAATGGACGAGAGTATGGCGATCGTCGTGCGGTGAAACAATCAAAAACTTTCAACCAGAATTCAACGGCTCTTGGTAATAGAAACACGAAAGCGTATGAACCAAAATGAGCCAGAGGATGCTGGGCTAGCTGTAATGCAGAGATAAACTCCCACAATAAAATTTAGGTAATGTATTTTACGCTAAATATCGGGAGCTGTACACAGCACGACATGCAGACTCACCAGAGAGAGAGAGAGAGAGAGAGAGAGAGAGAGAGAGATTTTTTTGATTTGAAAGCATTTATTATGCCTAGGAGGAAAAACCACCGTAAGGCAAAAACAGTAAAAATACACAATATAAAAACAACTTATATAAGCTTAATGCATGAGTGCCAATTATTTCCGCATATCAATATAAATAAAAATATAAACAATATATGAAAATATAAAATATATACCATGCACGAAAGTATAAAAATATAAAAATATAAAAATATAATAATATAAACTATAAAACGCTCTTAATAAACTTATAAACACGTATAAAAACACAATAAGTAAATAAAATCAGTCCAACATATTATATAACATAATTTCGACGCATTCTCAACAAATTTGGGTAAAATCTTCCACTAAATAACTAGTATATAAAAAATGAAAAAGCAAAATGATTACTGGGATAGTTCCATTAAATACTTATATAATCTACTTTTAAACAAACACACATTCGTACTTAGTTTTAAATCAGATGGTAAACTATTCCATAGATCCATGGCCTGTATAGCGAAGGATTTTTTATATATATTCGTAGAAATAATTTGTCTACCGAAGGAAGATTGGCAATTTCGTTCTGAGCGCCGTATGTCAGGATTCGGGGCAGGGAATAACGCATACAAATAATCCGGTTTTTTAGTCGTTAATACCTGATAGGTAAGTACACCCATAAAATATAGGCGACGTTTGCTCACTGACAACCAATTTAATGTTTTATAGAAATGATCCAATCTCACATCCTTCTTTAGATGAAAAATGAATCGCACGCATACATTCAATAGACGCTGAAGTTTTGGATTCAAATACTCGGGAATATCACAATACACAAGGCATGCGTAATCAAAGTATGGCATTACAAGGGTTGCGACTAATTTCTTCTTCATAGTGACTGATAGAGAACTACCACCGTTACGCAACTTATAAAGTACACCATGAACTCTTGAGACTATACCCGAAATATGTGAGTTCCACTGCAAGTTTTCATTTATCACTATTCCAAGATTCCTTATTGACTTAACCAAATCGATCTGCTTACCATCTATTAAAACAGGTGCCAAGCAATCTCTATTTATAAATCGAAACTGCTGAGTTGACCCAATCAGGATTGCCTTTGTTTTGTTGAAATTTATTTCAAGTTTATGTTCACGAGCCCAATTTAATATTCTAGAGCCATCACAAGAAAGTTTCTCGATAGCAGCATTACACTCATAGGGACTACAATGTATATACACTTGTAGATCATCCGCAAACAGCATCCCCTTGGTGTATAACAGTCGGCTCATGATTGAATTTATAAAAATGAGGAAGATAACTGGCCCAGGCGTTGAACCCTGGGGAACACCTGACGTAGTTTCAAAAAACTCAGAGGGAAGACCATCTTCACCAACAACAGCCTGAGACCGTCCCGATAAATATGAGTAGAACCACTCTATAACATCATCCGCAAAATTAAGCTGTTTTAAAGTTCTCAGGAGATCATAATGACTAATTGTGTCGAATGCCTTTCTAAAATCAAACATTAATAAGAAGGTAACCATACCTGTCTCAGAGGCCAACCGTATGTCATCAGTGATCTTTATAAGCGCTGTTTGGGTGCTAAACTGCTTGCGAAAACCCGATTGGAATGGTGTCAAAATGTTATTTGATTCTAAATGAGCAACTATTTGTTGAGAAACCAGTCGGTCAAAAACTTTAGCGAAATGTGGCAGATTTGCGATAGGTCTAATATCTGATGGCGCTGAGGGTTTAGGAACTTTACTAAGAGGGATAATGACTGACTTCTTTCACAAGGCAGGATACCTATTCGATGTAAATGAATAATTAAAAAGCTCCGTAAGGAATGGAACAATACTACTAAAAACCTCTTTAAAATACGATAAAGACAAGCCATCAGCGCTACGACTTTTGGCTTTAGGAAGGCAAAGTGAAATAGCACCAGCAACCTGCACATGAGTAACTGCTTGGAATGAGAAACACGGAAAGTCAAAAACAGGTTGTCATGATTTAATCTCATTCAATTCTTCGACAGTACAAGGTGAATGACTCCTAGAAACCGACGCAAAATGGCAAGACAATTCAGTCGCTGAAAAGAACTTAAGCGGAGAATTGAAAGTCTCGCTCGTTATTCCCAGTCTTCTCAACAAACGCCAACACTTTGACTGATCAGTTTCGCTGGACAGAGATTGGCTATAATATTCGTTACGCGCATTTCTAATTTCTTTTTTCAATTCCTTACGCATGCCTTTATATCGAACCAACAACAACGAATCACCGTGACGCTTAGCTACTTTATACAATTTATCTCTCTCATTACACTTAATCCTCAACTCTTTACTCATCCGTGGGGCAGACCGCGTACGAATAGGTCGTGTCACCATTGGTGCATGTCTATCCAGATTTGTGATAAGAAAATTGCACATAGATTTACATAACGTGTCTACAGATAATGATGCATTAAAATTTGCTCGTAAGTCCGTGAGATCATTTTTTATCATTCTAGAAAATTCTGAGTAAACACAATTATTAAAATTACGAAAAGAGCGCACAGCAGGCCTTGGTTCTAATACTGGAAGATAATAATCGATAATAATATAATCATGCCCATTTATAAATGGGCTATCAGATTGCTTCTTATTCTTAACCTTAGTTTCGGAATCAACTATAAACACATCAAGCCATGTATCACAATTATCACGATGGTGGGTTGCATTAAAAGGAACAAGATGGAATGAATGTTCGTTTATAAGGTCGAGTAAATGCGAACTGTAATAATCGTCAGTCAAAAAGTTTGAATTTAAGTCACCAGTAATAATGATGTTCCCATAACGATGAGCATGAAGTTGCAACGTATTAAAGAATTTTGTTAAAACATGTCCCTTGGGACGCCGGTAGAGAATTGCAAAAAGTATTTTTATATTACAAATAAATAAATCTAAGATCATGTATTCTGTATCGTTTATATTAGTTATTTGAGGGGCTTCGAGTACTTTAAAAGATATATCACTCCTCAAATAACATGCCCCACCGCCACCCTGCATGAACTCTCTTTTACCAGTGACAGATGCCAAACCCCGATCATTTCGCAATAAAATATAACCATCTAATTTATATATAGAATCCGGACGATTTGGTGTTAACCATGTCTCAGTTAGTGCAAGAACATCTAACTTTTGAGAGGTCAACAGTGATTCAATTTCAACATGATGATCAAGCAATGAATTTACATTGACATGTGCGACACGCAAATGAGCAGATGACGATGTGTGACAAGTTTCACAAGAATCACTAGGTAGTCACAGTAATAGTTTGTTGAGATCATCCTCGGTAACAATTTGAGTAGCCTGCGATTTATCGTTCTTACGTACATATATGACACTATCACGAGTCCAAATATACTTATACTTAAGAGGTTCGAGCTTACTTTTAACTAAAAGACGCAATTCATGCCGGAGGCAACAACTCATAGATGTTAATAGGTTTCGCAGAAAAATTGCCAGCATTTGCAACTAAATTTCCATAAGTAATATTTCCAAACTTACGTTTTACCTCCAACACATAATTTCGCACCTCAGACTGCTTACATCGAATAACAAATGATTTGGTATCCACATCACCAGAGGAAGATTGACTAGCTGGTAACGAAGAAGAGTTTCTTTGTGTACTTCTGAACGGAAAAGGGCGAGCCTCAAGAATATCATCACAGAGGTGATCGAGACCGAGTACATGCAAAATACCTTTGGATAAATCAATAAGAGGAGTGCTACAAGATGCAGGAATACCTGTAACTTTGATTTGTGTATTAGGCACTGCTCTAACCTGCATATCTTTAAGCTGAGCAACTTCTGAGCGTATTTATACATTTTCGGTCTCCAAGTCAGTTATTCTTTTATTTTGTTGTTCGATAATACCCATAAAACTATCCAATCTCTTATTGATTAATTCAGTATTTTCCTTCCCACTATTGAAAAGAAATGCAGATTGCTGTGATGGGGTCATTGACTCCCAATTTTCTGGCAGATTCATGTTATCAACTCACGGTGTACCAACAGGAACGTTACTCACAACCAGGCTAGGACCGGAAGAAGACGCAGAATCCAAATCACGAACAAAATCTAGGGTCGAGTGACGAGCAGAAGACGACAGAACGTTTGATTCTTTAATTTTTAACAACTTAACATAAGAAGATTTATCTATAGAATTTCCAAGGTATGATGCACAGCATATATCAGATGGTTTACTATTCAAGTAACGAGTGGAACAACCTGGGTGGAAAACATTATCATATTGATCGCAAGCTTTGAGCAGACCTGCAATATTTTGCGTACAACGAGCACGTTTAATTGCTTTCGATTTAGATTTAGCCTTACTACCTATTTATACGGTTGAATGAATCAGTTAATCGGTTTTCTTCTGTATCGCACAACATTCTATAACATACCATGCATTAGTACAAAACGCATCTACGTCCGACATACATACAATTTGAACGTGAATAATTATAACAAAAGCGCAATAATAATATTTCTGGCTCGCAGTTTATAAGCATAAAATAAAAATACTGATAAAGTTACTTAAAACACTCTAAATCCTAGTTACATTTTGTTAAAAATCTACGTAATTGGCACTTTACAATTTTTCAATTTAAAAATATTACAAAACTTGAGAATAAAATGAAAATTATAAAACGTACAAGGTATTGCGAAAGTATTGCATACTAGTACCACTGAATACAGCTCAAAAATTAATATAAAATATAAATAAAATACGCAAAATAAAATAAAAATGAAAATTATAAGAATAATCAAAGAACAATAAGTACTGGGAACTAGCAATTTTCACAATATATTAAAACGAGCTGAACTTTTGTTGACGACGAGTTAAATTTCTTTTTGCTCACAGACTATCATACAACTATATACAATTCTATCGACACACAAATCTCACAGATACTTTACGCATTATCCCATTCGCTCAGATAATAATCGCCAATTACGTACAATAATATTAAGTATAATTAAGTATCGAAGTATAATATAAGTTACGCATTATCATTACAAACATGTGTAAAAGTGAATTGTGTCGACATCTAGTGTTAATGATAACATTAGTTAGATCGCGTTATCACCATGTATCAGTCTTTAAAAGTCAATGTCTACATTACCAGCCTACATTAGAGAGATTGATTAAGTAATTTATTATGCCTAGGTCTAATTTAACCATAAGGCAAGAAACAAAAGTGATATACAATTATAACTACATTTACATTAAACTTAAGTTAAAATTTAGATTCATATTCATATGCGCTCTAGATTAATTTAATAATAATAAATAAAAGTAATATACATGCTAGATAAAGGCTAAATACAATCCAGACAACATCCGCGACTAGTAGCTTTAAAGGTAGCCAAGAATAAAATCAAATAGTATTAAGATACATATTCGCTTCAAGTTCCGTTCATAAGGTAATCATACAACCTACTCTTAAACGTCACGATACTAGTGGCAAGCTTCAAATTCGAAGGAAGAGAGTCCCAGAGATCCATCGCCTGAATAGTAAACGATTTACTGTATGTGGTGGTAGATACAATTGGACGCTCAAAAGAGGAGTAATTAATACGCTCAGAGCGACGCACTTCACTATTCGGCGCAGGGAGTAACGCATGTAAATATTCTGGCTTCCCACTAATTAAAACTTGGTACGTAAGTACACCCATAAAGTACTGTCGACGCTTTACCACCGATAACCAATTAAGTTTTACAAAAAATTTATCCAGGCGGGCATCCTTCCTTAGGCGAAAAATATAACGCACACATACATTCATAAGACGCTGTAGCTTAATATTAAGGTAGTCAGGAAGGTCACAATAGACGAGGCAGGCGTAGTCAAAGCATGGAAGTATTAGAGCAGTAACCAGTCTTTTCCGCATAGGCATTGAAAGAAAACTACCGCGATTACGCAATTTATGAAGCGTACCATGGACTCTCGATATTATACTGGAAATGTGCGTGTTCCAATGGAGATTTTCATTCATGACAACACCTAAATTTCTCACAGAGTTGACCAAATTAATTGGCTGACCACCAACAATAATGGGCCTCAATAAATCTTTATTGACGAATCGGAGTTGTTGAACTGAACCGATAAGAAGAGCTTTAGTCTTAGTAAAGTTTATATCTAACCCATGTTCGGAAGCCCACTGAAGAACTCGTGAGCCATCGGATGAAAGTTTATCAATCACATCATTGCATTCGTGAGGGCTGCAATGTACATACAGTTGCAGATCATCAGCAAACAGCATACCCCTAGAATAACACAACTGGCTAATGATAGAATTAATAAAAATAAGAAAGATGACTGGTCCAGGTGTAGAACCCTGCGGAACACCTGAAGAAGCGGAGACAAATTCAGACAGAGAACCATCACCATCAATAATGGCTTGAGAGCGATCAGAAAGATAAGAGAAAAACCATTTAATAGTTCCGTTAGCAAAATTTAATCTTTTCATAGTCTTGAGGAGCTCCGCATGGCTGATAGTGTCAAACGCCTTCTTAAAATCAAACAGTAGCAAGAACGTGACCATGCCCCTCTCTATAGCCAACCGAATATCATCCGTTATCTTGAGCAAGGCCGTTTGCGTACTAAAATGCTTACGGAATCCCGACTGAAGAGGAGACAGCATGTTATTTTCCTCCAAGTGATCAATCAACTGCTGAGTCACCAAGCGGTCAAAGACCTTGGCGAAGTGGGCAAGGTTAGCAATTGGTCTGGTATCAGAGGGTGTGACTGGCTTAGAAACCTTGCTAAGTGGCACAATAAGTGCTTGCTTCCACAGAGCTGGATATACCTTAGTGGATATAGATAGATTAAAAAATTCGACTAAAATGGGTACCAGAGTTGGAAAAACATCCTTAAAATAAAGCAATGATAGACCATCGGAACTACGGCTTTTTGCCTTAGGGAGACAAAATATAAGAGCTTTACTGACTTGCTCAGCAGTAACCATTTGTAATTCAAAGCACGGATAACCAGACATATTTTCCATAGCCAGAATTTCATTTAATTGAGTGCAATTACAACATGGATGGCGACTTGTCACTGCAGTAAAATGATCCGCCAGTTCGTGAACCGAAAAAAACTTCAAGGGCGAATCCAGGGAATCTCGAGTGATTCCAATCCTTCGTAAGAATCTCCAACAATACGACTGATCAGAAGTATCACCTAATTTCTGCAAACAATATGCATCACGAGCCTTCCTTATCTCACTCTTCAATACTTTGCGCCGTCTTTTATATTTAGCCATTAAGCCTAAGTCCCCCGTTCGCTTGGCTAATTTATAGATGGCGTCACGTTTTTTACAATCAGCTCTCAGTTTAGCAGTAACCCATGGAGCTGGACGTGGGCGGACCATCCGAGAAACAAATGGCGCGTGCCTATTAAGGCTAACATGAAGAGCATCACGTAAACAATCGAAAAAGATGTCAACGGAAAGAACACCAACCAATTTTGACTTCATGAGCGTAAATTCCCTAGTAAAATCATCAGTAAACACTGAGGGGGAAAAATTCTTAAAGTCACGATAGGTATAGGTAGTTAAATCCTTTTTAAATGAAGGTAACCTATAATCAATTATTATAAAATCGTGGCCATTGATAAAAGGAGCTACAGATTGTTTTGAAGCTCCAACTTTTGTCTCGGAATCAACAATAAACACGTCCAGCCAGGTATTACAGTCCTCACGATGGTGCGTGGCATTGAAAGGTACAATATAAAGAGAGTGTTCGGTTACTAGGTCAATCAAATGACTTCCATAATAATCATCAGACAAAAGGTTAGAATTTAAATCGCCAGTTATAATGATGTTATTATAGAGATGCGAATAATCTTGTAACATAGAGAAGAATTTAGATAAAACTTGACCTTTAGGTCTACGATAAACAACTGATAACAAAATCTTTGAACCACCAACCAGTAAATCTAAAAGTAAATACTCCGTTTCATTAACGTTATTAATCTGAGGGGCCTCTAAAATACGAAAAACAATATTATTTCTAATGTAGCATGCCACACCACCACCCTGCACAAATTTCCGCTTACCGGTGGTAGAAGCTAACCCTCGATCATTACGCACTAGAGTGTAATTATCAATGTTGTAAATGGAATTTGTTCTGCCAGGGGTCAGCCATGATTCAGATAAGGCAAGAGCGTCCAGATCCTCGGTCGTTATCAACGCCTCAACCTCAGCAAGATGGTCCAACAAGGAATTCACATTTACATGACCGACTCTAACAGAAGAAACCATAGGAGGTACCTTAGAAGAAATTTTAGCAGATTCACAGGCAATTGACGGGGTCGCTGGTAGTCACAAAAATAAAATATCGTTGAGATCTGCCTCAGTCAAGATTTGAAAGCATTCTGATTTCTCATTTTTCTTGACATAAATGACACTATCACGTGTCCAAATAAATTTATAGTTCAGCGGCTCCAACTTGCTTTTAACCAGTAAGCGCAGCTCATGGATAGCCGGAGGCAACATTTCAAACAGATTAACAGAACTCGAGGATGTAACATCAGAGCCCTCTGATATTGACCCAAATTTAATAACTCCAAATCTACGCTTAACCTCCAAAATAAAATTACGCGTCTCAGCAGACTTAAGCCTAATTATGAAAGTTTTGGTGCCGTGAGTAGAAGCCTGACTAGTGGACGGAATTGTAGGATGAGATGAGTTTTTCTTTATGATAAATGGGCGCACATCCAAAATGTCTGAATTAAGATGGTCAAGGTCAAGAACATGTAAAATATTTTTAGCCAACTGATTAAGAGGGGTAGAGCAAGAAGAGGGGATGCCCGTTACCTTTATTTGAGTGTTTGGCACAGAGAGAGAGAGAGAGAGAGAGAGAGAGAGAGAGAGAGAGAGAGAGATTGATTGAAAAAGCTTTATTATTGCCTAGGAAATATTTATCCTTAAGGCAAGGTACATAATAAAATTTGCAATATCATCCATAACAATTGAGACGGCGTCGATGAATAATACAATATATCCGCATGAAGATATTTTAATAATAACAGTTACTATAACAATACTATAACAATACTAAATAAAATTCATCACAGATCATTATGGGATCAACAATTCAAAATAAAAGTGATATATCGCAACGAACTACTCTTGAAAATGTTAACAGAAATTGTTATAAATTAAATTATTTACAACTATTTACAACTCGCTATATATATATATATACAATAACTTATATAATTACTAATAACTTAAAATCTTATTTCTAATTTCTAATTTCTGGCGCTAGACAATAAATAATCAAACAAACGAGACTTAAAAATGCCCACATTCCTAGCAATCTTCAACTCAGCCGGTAAGATATCCCTCAAATCCATTGCTTGGAAGGTAAAAGAATTCCGGAATGCATTTGTTGAGGCAATAGGTCGTTCAAAGCAGGATTGCTGATTTCGACCAGAGCGATGCACATTATCACGAGGTGGAGGAAGCAACTCGTGAAGGTATTCTGGTTTCCCAGAGATCAAAATCTTATATGTCAAAACGCCTAGAAAATATGTACGTCGCTGTGCCACAGATAGCCAATTTAACTTAATTAGGAAGCTTCGCATCCTTTCTTAAACGGTAAATACAAGCATTGAACAGTTGCTGCAATTTGACAGTTAAGTAATCTGGCAGATCACAGTATACTAGGCATCCATAATCAACGTATTACAAAACTAATGCGGCAACCAATTTCTTCCGCAAAGGCATCGACAAAAAGTTTCCACAATTTCTCAACCTATGCAAAGCACCATAAACCCTTGAAGCCACGCCGGAGATGTGGGCATTCCATTGGAGATTGCTACAAATCTGCACCCCAAGATCACGAACAGAGTCAATTAGCTCAATTTCGTGGCCATCAATCATAAGAGGGGGCAATGATTTCCTATTTGCAAGTCTCAGCTGTTGTACCGAGCCAATTAAAATTGCCTTCGTCTTACCAAAATTCAAGTCCAGACCATGCTCTTGTGCCTACTTAGTCACCAAGGAAGCATCAGCCGCCATTCTTTCCATACACAAATTGCAATCATTAGGCCGACAATCCATATACAACTGCAAATTGTCGGTAAACAACATTCCCTTAAAAAAAACCAGACGATTCAGAATAGAATTAATAAAGATCAAAAAAATAATGGGACCTGGGGTTGATCCCTGAGGAACACCTGCAGACGTCCCAAGGAAGTACGAGGGAACACCATCTTCATCCACAATTGCCTGAGATCGATCACTTAAATAAAAATAAAACCACTCTATAACGTTATTGTCGAAATTCAAAGATTTAAGGGTTTTCAGAAGCTCCGTATGACTTATTGTATCGAAAGTTTTTTTAAAATTGAAGAGCAGTAAAAGAGTCACCATACCCCGGTTAATAGCAAATATCATCAGTGATCTTAATCAACGCAGTCTGTGTACTAAATGAAGATCGGAACCCAGACTGAAAAAATATTATTACTCTCCAAATGCTCTACTATTTGATGAGTCATCAAACGGTCGAAAACCTTAGCAAAATGCGCAAGATTCGCGATTGGCTTGGTATCCGACGGTGACAGCGGCCTAGAAACTTTACTCAATGGCACAATTAGGGCTCTTTTCCACATCATAGGGTATAGCTTAGTCTGCAGAGATAAGTTGTATAAATCAGTAAAAATTTGCACAATGGAGTGTAAAACCTCCTTAAAATAATACAATGATAAACCATCCAAGCTCTTGGCCTTGGGAAGGCAAATCATAAAGGCCTTGATCATACGAAACAGGTCGAAACGCAAAAGATGGATAAACAGACTCCGGAATACTATCCAGAATCTCGACCAACTGGTGTAAACTGCATTGTGGATGACGTTTAGTGACCGACACATAATGTTGAGAAAGGTCGTCGATCGAAAAAAATTTAAGCGGGGAGTTCAAAGATTCACCGACAATGCCTAACCTTCTCAAGAGACGCCAGCAATCCGAATCACTCGAACTACCCAGTAACATCCGCTCAAAATACGAATCCTTCGCCTGCTTAATTTTGCATTTTAAAATTTTACAAAGCCTCTTATATTCAATCAACAAATTACTATCACTACGGCGCTTAGCCACTTTATATAACCTGTTACGCTCCTTACGCATAGCTAAAAGAGCTTCAGACATCCATTGAGCTGGATGTGGGCGAACCACACGTGAAACAAAGGGCGCATGGATGTCAAGATTCACATTCACAAAATCATGTGGTAGATCCTGAATGGTAGCAAGATCAACTGTAATCGCTCTCGAAAATTCAACAGGATTAAAGTTCCTAAAATCACGGATGATACGAGTGTTTGGCTTCACTAGCATAGTAGGTAAACAATAATCGATAATAATATAGTCATGACCGCAGATAAAAGGAGTGGATGATTGCTTAGCTGATTTAATTTTTAACTCAGAATCAACAATGATGATATCAAGCCATGTATCAGAACCATCACACTGATGAGTAGCCCTGCATGGTACTAAAAATAAAGAATATTCTCTAATTAAATCTAGCAAATGTGAACCGTAATAATCTGCGAGTAATAAATTCGAACTTAGGTCTCCAGCAATAATAATATTGCTATACAAATGTGAATAGTCCTGAAGAATTCTGAAAAAATTTGACAGAACATGGCCCTTGGGCCGGCGATCAACTGACGCCAACAATATTTTACTGCAATCAAATAACAACTCCAGTAGCAAATACTCAGTGTCATTCAAATTGTCAATTTGTGGAGATTCTAAAATACGAAAGGTGATACCTTTTTTAATATAACAAGCCACCCCATCTCCTTGTATAAAATCCCGTTTACCAGTGGCAGAGGCCAATCCACGATCATTACGCACCAGTGAATAATTTTGCAAATTATAGGTCGAATTTGGACGGTTTGGAGAGCACCATGACTCATAAACAGAAAGAATGTCAATGTTTTCCAAAGCAAGTAAAGATTCCAACTCAGTAAGATGATTCAATAAGGAATTAGCATTCACCTGGGCTACTCGATAAGAAGACCGAGTGTCAGATACACCGCCAACCAACAAAGTACGAGGCAGTCACAATAACTTTTTGAGATCAGCAGCTGAGTTAATCTGTATGCGTTCCGAGTCATCTTCCTTTTTCACAAAAATTACACCATCTGTCGTCGAGATGTGCTTAAATTTAAGAGGCTTTAGCTTGGTTTTAACAAGCAGATGAAGTACATGAACGGCAGGTGGCAACATTTCATACAAGTTTATTGGTTTGGTGGAAAAGTTCCCAGCATCAGCAACAATATCACCGAACTTAATATTACCAAATCTGCGCTTAGATTCCAGTACAAAATTGCGAATCTCAGTCGATTTGAATCTAATGACAATTGATTTTGTGCCCAGATTTGAAGAATTCTTGGAATCAAGCACACGCGCATCAAGAATATCACTGCAAATATAATACAGATTTAAATATAAAAGAATATTTTTAGCCAAGTCTAATAATGGTAAAGAACAAGATGTTGGGATACCGACAATCTTCATTTGAGTATTAGGAAGAGCCGTCACACGCAAATCCTTGAGTTACTCAATTTTACTGCGCAGCGCAACATTTTCACGTTCCAGAGCTGAAATCCGCGTATTCTGCTGTTCCAACTTAGAATTGATGTCATCCAAACGATTAATTATTAATAGAAGCAGTGTCCTTTCTTGAACTTCGAAAGAGAAAGGCCATCTGTTGCGACTGCGACAAAGACTCCCAATCCGATGGCAGATCCATCTCTTTAATAATGTTGTACGTTGGGCCTTGGGCTGAAGTAAAAAATGCAGCCAGCTGATCACAGTTTTCGGTACGAAAAGAATCCACAATTGAATGACGAGCAGCAATTGACGAGGCAGAAGCAGTTTTGTTTGATAAAGAACTCAAGTAAACATTCCTATCAACAGACAAGCTAATGTTATTAAAACAGCAAAAGTCATCAGACTTATTCTTCAATAAAATGTCAGCACAACTCGGGTGAAAGTGTTTACCACACTGCTCACAAAATCTCATGAGCAAGAAAATATTCCTAGTACAACGATAACATTTAACCGCCCTTACGTACGCAAAAAAGCGAAGATCCGTGCTCACCGGTAAATGCCAAGTAAATAGCCAAGAACGGTGATATATGCTTTCCAAGTTGATGCATTACAGCTTTTGTGCAATATTAAATGCATATATGCGACTAACAATAGAAAATAAAAAATGTACTAGTTACACACAATTCACATATAAATAGAATAGAAAATACACACATACACTAGGTATCTCGCATACAAATTCTCAAACTTACAAAGTTTACAATAATTTGCAAAAATCAATTAAACATTAATTGCAATTTTTTTAACGGTTAACACAATATAAAGCAGATATAATGTTCACACAATGACGCAGTATGCTAATATCTATAAGAATACGAAGAGGCACACAATTTGGGCACTCATAATTAGGCTTGCGAGCAATTGCACGTGGCGCACTGTATAGGGGCACACAGTATGGGGTATAGAAATATAATGTATGTGAAGCAGCAATTAGACAAGTGAAAAGTCACCGCACACACCAAAAACGAATTAAAAAAAGCACTTTGATAGAAAACTAGATTAAATCACTTCCTTTGTTGAGACCAATGAATAATAACCAATGTTATAAACAATTATCGAGGATGGTGAAGGTACATGTTTAGACTCAACCGACTCGACGTAACCTCAATAGATAGTAGATATTTCTTAGATGAATTTTTTTTGGCGAGCCTCTATGTAAAATCACAGATTTTTTACCAGAAGTCTCGCATAAAGGGCGCTTGCGAAAATTCTGTAACAAAAAGCCCGTAAGCACAAAGGCGAAAGAAAAAATCTCGATAAAAGCAAGAAGTCAAATTTTGGTATGTGATTGCTACTTACGAGAGTGAGAGAGAAAGAGAGAGAGGATGTGTGTAAGCGTGCAAAGAACTGATAGATTAGTTAGACGTCCTATGTCATAGAACTCCTTTATGCGTAATGTGTGTTGCATTACGAAGGAATAGAATATTTGCTGCACTGAAAAAAAGCAGAATCGCCGTAAACAGCGAAGAGATTTCTACTTTCGGTAACAAAAGTAATTTGTGCTTGGCTACAAAGCAGTTACTGCTTGGGCCTCCGGTATATTCATATTTGGCTTCCGAACAAGACATAAACTTACATTTTAACCGTACGTTTTCCGTATATATTATTTACTATACACTTGGAAAAGTTAATTTCAATAATTAAATATACAATAATTGCCTTTACTTTCAACTTTCTTAAATTGTTTACCTGTTTTTTCTTTTCTGACAATTTTATAATAAATATATATTCAAGGTCTATTTCTTTCGTAATACCAAGTATGTGTTGCTTGATAGGCCCAAGCAGAAACTGCTTGGCTTCTAAAGGAGTAACAACTTTGTTTAATTTACCGGAGTCACCACGGTAGAATTGCTTGGCTCTCAAGCAAATTCTACTTAATTTTTTTTCAGTATACGTACAGATTTGAGGAAACAATACTTTATGGCTGTGCTTATGTACAAAATAATGTCTCCTAGTATTTAAGAGTTCCCTTCTCAGGAAATATTTCTAAGGGCTGTGATGTATGTCACGTTATAATGAATTAAATTATTAAATTATGATAAAATAGAATAATTTACCATCTAAGAATAAAAGATAAAATTAATGATAAGTTAGATATCTATACAGATATATACAGAAGACTGCTCATATATATATATTTTTAAAGAAAAGCTCATAAAAAGAAAAAATTCATAAAGCTATCGATATAATAAAAAAATTCATATAAAGATATTCGTATCATATTACTATATGAATTTTTTTTCTCTAAAACTATTAATCTCAGGAGAAAATTTATAGAGGTATTTTTTGTTGCAAATGAATTTTTAATTATCTTGAATTAAAAACGTTCATCGACAACTGACAGCCATGCTGAACTTTTTTATTTTTGCAGTTAGCTTTACAGAGACAAGCGTATATCTTTTATCCTATTGATTATGACACTAAGCGGTTTGGTATACACAAAGATTTTTTTCAGCGATATCAATTGTGCCGAACAATGTCAAAAATCAAAATATATGACTTTTTAGTAACTTAAGGTCAGTAAAAGTGCAATAATATTCAATTAATGGTTATAATTAAAATTTTATTACAATCTTGATGTAATTTCCACTCTTATGGTATTTATCATTTTTTTGTAGGATGCATAGATCTGAGATATAAACTGAGATATAAAAATTGGTCATATAAGTAGAAAATAGAAAAATATGTATTTTTTGATTATTAATAACTTTTTTCCTATCTAAGTAAAGCATCTAAAAATTTTTTTACATATTCTAAGTTCAAAAAGAAGTTGTATAGCAGAATATCAATCATTCTAAAATTTTCATCTGCCGATTTCACATGGAATGCTTCATATATATTGTGACAAGGTGGATTTAATCCACTTGTCATAGATGCTAGCATTACCGACACCGCGAGGTGGCGCGGTATCGGTAGCATATAAGAGCAATAAGAAGCGCTACGACCATTGCGGGCGTAGCGCAGTGGTTAGCGTGAACGCCTTCGGATCCGAAGGGGCTCGGGTTCAAGACCCGACGCCCGCTTCATTTTTTATTCAGAACTTAAAAGTCTCATTCCAAAATATATAAGGTAAATATTGACAGGAATACTGTCAGCTAAAGTTGACTAATAAGAAATTTCTTAAAAATGCATCATGATTCAAAAGATGTAATTAGAATAATAAAATGCATCTGCATTTATATTACAAATAAATATTCTTTTTACTTATTTATATTAGAATGATATGTAGAATAAGATTAGATTAAAAAATCAATAAAAAAATTTGTTTTAAAGTAAATAAAAAACCTTTCAATTTTTAATCTTATGGCAAAAATATAAATTAAATTGTAACGGGGTAGGTACTGGAGAATATAAGGCCCCGGTTAGGCCCAATTTGTCCCAACTTACCAACCGAAGTATAGCAGTCCCACGATGCGGCCAGGAATCACTTTGATTCCCGCGCAATGCCGTTAACAGCGTCAAACACTTGTTTGGCTTTAAATCCGTATGTTAGGGTCTTATGCTCAAAATTAAGCGACTAGAGCCGCTTAGATATAAGCCGGAGAGAGCGGTATTTGTCAGGAAGGATTACAACCGGGAAATTAATTAATAAGCGAAATATTAAGTTAGTCGGCGACATAAATGATCTCGCTGAGTCAATTTATAAAATACATAATTAAATACCAACTATTTTTACAATAAATATTGAGGGGGAGTCGTACCGTCGACTACCCGCGAGGTTAGCGCAGACAGAATCAATAAAAAATCGATATCGGCCGCGTAATCAATAACCGATCCGAGAACGACCCGTTGCTTAACCCGATGGCTGTGACATCACGCCGTGTGACGTATTAGCTCTGATGTAGGATCTGCTACGTCACGCGCGCCTTCTCTCGCGAAGTGGCTCCCGCAAACCACCGTCTAACTAACCGGACGGGATTTGTCGCGAGAGGGGAAAAAATTGAGGAATGCCTCCTCACCTGAACCGTACCAGGAATATTAGGGAAAATTTGGACGAGACCCGCGGGTCTGAGTGCGCGCGCAGCACTCCCTATATTAATTCTACTTACTCACCTGATCGGTAACTCGCTTACCGTTATAAAATATGAAAATAATGTAAATATAAAATTTGATAAATAAACCTATTTCTACATTTAAAAAATAATTGAAGATATTATACGTTTACTTTTCAACCATTTAAAAAAGAAAAAGAAAAGTTTAAGTTAAGTAAAAAACAATAGTAAATATAAATGATTAAAATAGGATTATATTTAAATCTAGAAATATATAGATTTAAGGAATCAAATTAAAAAATATGAAAAAATTGATAATTAAATTATTGCATATCAAAATGCATATGCAATTACTTAATAAAAATATACAAATTTCAACATAACAAGATCGTAAATATGTTAAGTACATAATAAACGTCATTTAAAAATTAACTTAATTTAAGATTTATTTTTTAATATTTTATTGTCGCTCTTTTTATGCTCTCAAATCGGTGCTAATCAGCAACGGAGGTCATACTCTATTCGCCGCGAATAAACTGTGTGACGATTTCCGTCACAAAGCCCCCCCTCCTAGACTACTCTTCCCTCAATTTATTCACGATCGCGCGCTGTTCGCTTTTCTTCTTTCAACGACGGGAAGGGATGCGGTCCTTGAAAATACAGATCACCTCCGGCCCTAGATCTCGTACTACGTCAGCTGGGATGTTGGCGCCGGCCTCCAGTAACATGTGACATTCTCTAAGAATGTCCGTCTCGTTACTGGATTGTAGGCCTTGAACCGTTGTCCCAATTGAGGAAGCCAGTACTTCCGGGGAGTACCTATTCACGTCCCTGGCTGGCTGATTCTGTTGCTTGGCTGTTGGTCAAGGGAGCGTTCAGGCTTTCCCTGTACTCCTTCGACTTCTGGTCCGCTTTGGCCTGGACGACGGCACTTAGGGCTGCTTTCACTTGCTCGAAGGGCCCCGTGCAATCTAGACCAAATGCAGCGGCTTGGCAGCGAATCGCTTCCTCCACGAGACGACTCACCACTACTTCTGCGTATGAGGGTTTATTGCTGGAAAGCTTCGCGCACGAGCCTTCTGACTTACCCGCTGCGTTGATCGCTTTGGTGCCTGTGAAGGAGCAGGAACCTTCGCAACCAATACAATGGGGTTCTCTGTCGAGAAGGGGGAATATTATGAGATTTGGAACACCTGGGGCACTTCCTCACAGTCACCCCTCGGCGGCCGCAATTGAAACAAAATGTCTTTTGCGGAACCGCGCACTCCCGGCGACTGTGATCATTCGCCCAGCAATTGAAGTAGGCGTTTTTAGGGAGGACAATCAACCGAATGGAATGGGTGCTAATCGTCGAAAGACAATTCCCCTACTTATGATTGGGCCAGATGTGGATGACCCAGTCTCCGCCTGCTTTGTCAGGGACTCGACTTTAACATCGAGTTTCCCTGCTTTCGATGGGACTATAAATGTAGTAGCCTCCGCCCCCGAATACGTCCGAACCGTTGCTCGGGGTGTGACGGGGACTCCTGACTCGTAGTCGTCCATCGACAATTGCCTTTTGCCACTAGACTTTTTCTTGCGGCATGGGCGACTTTCAGCGACGATCTGCTACTGTTCCCATTCTGCCTCATGCAGATCCTCAGTATACTCTGCGGGGTAGACGTTGGTGGACGGCCCCGTTGCTAATACCGTGGGCATATCCACTTCCATCTGCTCCACTGGGGTTGATTCGACCGACGACGAGAGGTTCACCGTTGATGTGGTGTCCCCTCCAGCTCGACTAGTACCTGATCGACGTAGGTGTTTCCTCTCCTAGCAGTATGAACTGAGGCGAAGATGGAGTGATGCCGTCTCCTGCTTCCAGGTCTCGGGCGTCTGGCGATAACGCTTGACGATTTTTGGCCGCTTCCTTTTCAAACCAGCGGTGGCCTTCTTCGTCGCGCTCGATCGCTTGTTGTTGGAGCATCTGCTCCGTCAAAATTACGAATTAGGGAGAATCGCCCATTCACTTATACACAAACATACTCAAATCTCACACTCACATGGCATGGCATACAGTTATCAAGCCCTGCCTTCGATAACTGTTCTCATGCGAACTGATACGCAAATCTCTTACTGCTCTACTTGACAACCCGAGGTGGTACATATCTTTTCACATCGGATATGTGTACCTCGGTCCGTTTCCGACTAGACTCTAATAGTTTTAGAACTACTGGAGATAGTACTTCTTTGATTTCGAAGGGTTTGTCATACTTTGGTGTCAGTTCAGCAGAAATACCCTTCACATCTTCGGAAAGCGTACGGCACTTTCTCATGACTAGATCGCCTACCTGAAACGAGGCAATCCGTCTGTTTCTGTTGTAGGTCTTTTCTTGACGTCTTTGCTCCTCATCAATATATTTCTTGACTAAGTCGCGCAGAGTATCAAGTCTTTTAAATCGAACTAGCCATACTTCGGAATCGTCTAGGATTTTAAGTCCTGTTTTTCCACTTCCCTGCGGAGACTCTTCACAGGTTGTGGATGACACTCAAAGCTTAAGAACGCGGGTGAGACTTTTGTATTTAATTGCATTGCCGTGTTTATTGTATGGAGAAATTCGTGCAATATACCAAGGATCTGTAATTACTTCGAACGAGGCAATCTCTTCTTCGTCGATCTCTGGATTGACGGAACGAGAAAGTGCGTTTGGGACGTAGTGCAAATCTCCTTTCGTATCCACTATTTAAAAGTCCCATTGCTGCATTTCAAATATCCATCGTGCCAACGTCCCCGACGACTCATGGAGATTTTGAGCCATTTGAGAGCACTATGTTCGGTCACATTCTTAAACCGATAGGCTCCCATATATGGTCTCAATCTCTTAATAGCCCATATAAGTCTGGACAGGCTAGTACAGCCACCTCAACTAATGCAACTCTAAGCTGACGAAACGCCTTTTCCTGCTCCTCGCCCCATTCCCAAGCTTGGTCTTTACGCAGCAACTTGGTAAGGGGAGCCTTAATATCAGCTTATGGATTGATGAATCGAGAATACCAGCCTACCATCCCAAAAAAGGATCTCATCTGTTTCACATTACGAGGAGTGGGGTAATTAAGGACCGGGGTGACTCGTTCCTCATCAGGGCGCAACCCGTCCGCGTATAATTTGTACCCAAGAAAAGTTACGCTGGAGCAACAAAACTCACACTTTTCTCGATTCACTTCGAGCCCAGAGTCGTTCAACGTCCTTAGTACGTATTCGAGCCATTTTAGATGGTTCTCAAAAGTTTCGGTAATGACGATCAGGTCGTCTAAGTAACCAAACACATGAGGTTTCACCTTAGATCCGAAAATTTCATCTATAAGCCGTGCAAAGGTCATAGGGGCATTCATAAGATCAAAAGGCATTCTCATGAACTGCCACAGCCCTGACCCTGGTACAGCAAATGCAGTATGATGCCGGCTTGCCTCGGCCATTAATATTTTGGAAGTACGCTTCCTTAAGATCAATTTTTGAATACACATATTAATTCTTTGAAAGCTCAGACGGACTCGCTCTAATATTTGAGCCGTAATAAATTTAAAAGCTCTCCTTATTCTGTCTTGCATGTTCTCCATGTTTGTTGAAGTTTTAGCAAAAAATTGATCTTTTACAGCACTTCATAGAAAAAATCCATCGATTTCTGGAAGATGTCAATTGTTGAAAATAATTAAATTAAGAAAAAATACAATTCAATCAGTATTTTCACTCTGTAGGAATTGATCCACAAACTAAACTTCACCTATCTTAAAATATTTATACATACAAATATTTCAACTTAAAATAATAATACTGCAAGTGGGATGTTGGAGGGGTCAAAATGGCACTTAAACCGTATTGAACAGTAATTTGCACAGAGGGGTTGTTAGGATCGCTGAACACGTTGCGGTGGTTGATTTTTATGGGGAAACGTATTAAGGGAATTTATCTGTTACGATACAATTTCTTTAAATAGACAGATGTCGTTGCCTGGACAACTATGGTTCGAGAGTTTATCTCAGAAATACTTGCTTCTGAGATATTTAGGTGTAAATATATATATATAATTTCTGATAGATACATCAAATCTAGGCGCTGTTGTTTTTATTCGCCCTCTTGGCCGCACCGGAAACAGTGCGATGACCTCGCGAAGCCGAACCCTGCAGTTGACCCAGCTTATCTGAAGCTTCCCATGCTGTAGCAGCTGTTTTGCTACTACCGCGGAAAGAAAGGCGCTGGTAATCTGAGTGTCTCCATATGAACTTCTGAGCTTTACACTCTCAGAAGGTACCATATTTGGCCCGATTACCGCAGAGATTGTCTACGCCACTTCCGCCATCGTGGCTTCGTCGATGTCCTTTATAGTAATGGACTCTTTGTAGGTCAGCATCTGGACCTCTGCGAATCCATGTAGCGTGGACGAGACCTGTCGAGCAGGCTAGTAAAATTTCATAAATTTTAGAATGCGATACTAGCGCCTTCGCGGCCAAGAAAATTAAAACGTAAGAGCGTGGCCGGAGTAAGGAAGAATCGGACGAGACTCGGAAGCATGCGATTGAGACAAGTCCTCGAGCGAGCGTAACCTCAAAATATTAATAAAGACTTTTGTTACTAGTACAAACCGAGTGTTTTTTATTCTCCTCGTCCTGGTTAAGATAAGACCGCTGCCTCGTGATCTGGAGTTCCCTCACCAGCTTTTCTTCTCTGGTACGCCGGATGCGGGAGACTCTTACTCCCAGCAGCTTGATGTTTGATGGGGCCCGAATTTGCCGAAGGATGTCGGCGGAAGCTCGCTCTCTTGACACTTTCATCTTGATGGCGTCAGCACGATCTGGTTCCAGGACCGTTTTATGTTTTTTAAACACCTTAGACGGCTCTCCGACATCCTTGACCTGCTTCAGCTGCGTATTGTGCTGAGCCTTTTTCATTTTGCCTTGCGCACTACCGTAGCCCAGTCAAGGACCTTTGACTGGTTTTTACCGTTGTCAGGAACGGATGTAGAAGTATTTGCTGATCCACTTTTCTGCTTTGCATCCTTTCTCTGCGGCACTTGACATCCCATTTGAGGGCAGATCACATGTAGCATTTGATGCTACAGAAACCGAGAAACCAACCTCCGCAGCACTTACCATTTTAACGATGTGAGAGTGATACCCTCAAATATCCATGAGATCATCACTTGGTGAAAATACATTCCCCAGAGGTATTTGAATCAATCGACCGGGGTTAGGAATCGGATCTGGGACCATTAGATTACAAGCCTGAAGCCTTCACCGACCGAACCATCAGAGGCCTCTTTTTGTAAAAGTAAACCGACGAATTGAAGTGAGAGATATTGTAATACGTCTGGTTATTTATACCCACATTTCAATCATGCAAATAATTAAAAAGATGTACTACCATTTAATTAACCTGATTCTGTGCGTGTGTATTCATGTGTTGTGATGGTGGGAAGGGGGGGGGGAGTTCATGGAGGTGTGTATGCTTGTGCAAAAAAGTAAGATCACAAGTATAGTTGAGTTTCATGTCGTTGCATTGATTGTATCACTCGGTGGTTTTTCAATAATAATCAAATGAGAAAAGTTAAGGTGAAAAAAAACTTTAATAAATTCTTTCCTTTTTGTAACGTTTCGGTATTCATTGCCACCCTCTTCAGACTGTATAAAATATTTTATTTATAAATAATACTATACACTTGGATAAAATAAAGAAAATAGTAAGAAAAAGGAAATTATAATATACCTTCTAGTATAAACACTGTGATTTGTATACAAAAATTTATTGTATACAATAGCTAGCTTCTTTTTCCTAATTATTAACAAGGAAACGTCAAAATAAATGTATACACGATGCAAAATTTTCTGTAACACGCGAAACATATGAAAATCGCACCTATTTATATAGTAATGAATCAAGAGCGAGTAATGTTTACATTTTTTCGTTGATGACGCATAGGTTTGTATACAATATAATCGGCTGATTTAACGCCTTTTTATTTTAAGTATAATATGCGAATACTTTATATTTAAATTAATTGAGTCTTCTTGTTTGTTCATTGATATTTTTGTAAATTAATATACATCATTTCGGATGCTAAGCTTTTACCATAGTTCGCTCCTTTGTCTAAAATTTTAACATTTTGCTAATCATATTCATAATTATTATTCTGTACATGTTGAAAAACAACCGAATCTTTACTTTTTTTATGTTCATTAACTCGTGTTATAATTTGTCTCTTAGTTTGTCCAACATAATAAGCATTGGAGTCAACATAACTTAATTTACATACAACATTATTTAGAGTATTTTTATCTGTTTTGTCTTTGCAGTTAATTATGGAATTATTTAATTGATTTGCTACAGATGGAATTGTTTTTATTCCGTGCTGTTTTAAATTCGTTGAAATTTTTTCGTAAAAGTTTCTAGAATACGGTAAAGTAAGAAACTAATTATAATTATTATTTTCATTCCCATTTTGATTATTTTGAGGGTTATTTAAGATTGCAAGAAAATTTTTAATGCATTTTTTTAATAGAAAGTTTGGGATATTTGATTTTATTAGATATTCTTTTATTTTATTTCTATCAGTATGATAGAATTTTTTATTTGAAAGTATTGCTGTGTCAATTAAGTTATAGACAATAGCAGTTTTTTGTGATATAGGATGTGCTGATTTAAGATTTATAAACCGGGCAGAAAAACTAGATTTTGTGTACCAATCAAATATAATTTTATTACGATTTTTAATTAATAACATGTCCGGGAAACTAATTTTACTACACTCTTGTATCTTATAAGTAAATTTCAGTTTTTGATCAAAGGAATTAAATGTTAATGACATTTCGTTAATTTTGTCTGTAAGAATACAAGTTATTATGTCGTCAATATATCTGTGATAAAAAATAGGTTTGAAACTTAATTTGTTTAAATAATTAGTCTTTAAATCTTCCATTACTATATCCGCAAATAATCCTGACGTTGCCGCACCCATGTTTTAAAAACTTGTTAAATTGAAAATACGCGTTGTTCATGAGTAAGTCGGAAGCGTTAATTATTTCGTCAATTGGAATTTCTGACTTTGATTATATCTTTGATCATATCTTTTTGAATACCAATAATTTGATTATATCTTTTATTAATACTTCTTCTTACTAAGGAGCTACCTACATTTGTAAACAAAGATTATACGTCTAGACTAGTAGGTATAAACCTTTCGGTATAATTATATCTTTAGTTATTTGTATAAAATCGAAACTATTCTTTACGTGGGATTGTGGTTTTTTTATACAATTTGAAAGGACTTTATATAATTGTTTTGATAAAGATTCAGTGGGTGATCCGGCAGTAGATACTATTGGTCTTAAAAGGAAGCAATTTTCTTTATGAATTTTTGGTAAAAACCAATAAATACTTGGCCAATGACGTTGTTATTTTGTGTTAAGTGTGAAATTTTATCTTCCTCTGTTAAAAAAACCTTCGTCGTTCGCATTTTTTGAGAAATGTATGGGATAATTTTTAAAGATGTTAATGAATTTTTCCTCCTGATTTAGTCTGTAGAATTATTATCGGATAATTATAAGTCCATTTTTCATAATATTCTGATTTGTTCATAACAACAATTGGAATTTCTGACTTTGATTATATCTTTGATCATATCTTTTTGAATACCAATAATTTGATTATATCTTTTATTAATACTTCTTCTTACTAAGGAGCTACCTACATTTGTAAACAAAGATTATACGTCTAGACTAGTAGGTATAAACCTTTCGGTATAATTATATCTTTAGTTATTTGTATAAAATCGAAACTATTCTTTACGTGGGATTGTGGTTTTTTTATACAATTTGAAAGGACTTTATATAATTGTTTTGATAAAGATTCAGTGGGTGATCCGGCAGTAGATACTATTGGTCTTAAAGGAACATTTTCTTTATGAATTTTTGGTAAACCATAATACTTGGCCAATGACGTATTTATTTGTGTTAAGTGTGAAATTTTATCTTCTCTGTCTAAAAAAACCTTCGTCGTTCCATTTTTTGAGAAATTTATGTGTATAATTTTTTAAAGATTTTAATGAATTTTTCCTGATTAGTCTGTAAGAATTATTATCGGATAATAGTAAGTCCATTTTTTTCATAATATTCTGATTTGTTCATAACAACAATAGTATTCCCTTTATCAGCGTATAACTAAGAGTAGATCTCAACAAATTATCACACGAGTTAACGAACATAAACATAAATATTCGGTTGTTTTTCAACATTCTTTCATCTTTAGAACAAATTCCGGTATCTACCAAGGTTTGTTTAAAAAACTTAGTTTAAAAAATTAATTTTTTTTCGTAAATTTTATTAACTTTTGAGATATACCCATATATTGCGTAAATAAATTAAATCAGACTTGCGCTAAATGCTTAATAATAATAATAATAATAATTTTTAGATGCCTACCATATAGTTGACTTCTCGCAAATCAGAATGACAATTCAAAATGAAATATATTGCTTAATTAAATAAAATACTAAATCGGAGTATAATAAATCAAAGTTTTAAAATAAAGATTAAACTACAGTAAAAATGTAACTAGAACATAACGCTTTATGAACTCAAAATATTAAGGGGGGAGCCTGCTTTAGAGGCTTCAAAAAATCGTTTTTTTTTTTTTGCCTAAATCTCTTCCTAAACTATCCAAGAATATGTCTCTAAAATTTCAGAACAATATTCGGAATATTTTCGGTGATACAGAAGAAATAGTGAGCAAGCGTCGAGCAGGTATCCGAGCGTTCGGGCCGCCCGTCGATCTATTGTGTATATTATAATGGAAAGAGACTAACGGTTCTTCAAAACGGTTTAACTGTTTATAGAAGATCTCTATGAAGCTATGGGAGGGGCAAAAATGTTATTGTAACGGTATATATGAGCTGGCAACGTCGGCTCGAACAGAGCTACATTTAGCTTTACTGTTCAGTTTAAATTTGTCTCTCAGTACGTGAGCATCTTAAAAATATGGAAACCTATCCGAAAATGAGCAAATCTTCGAGTGAGCGTAGTGCAAGGCCACGGAAGCGCAAATTCTACGGCAATCAATTTGTGAATGTTTCTTCATCGGACGATGGAGAAGCTAATACCAGCCGCAGTGAGCAGAAATTGGCATCGGCGACTACGGACGACGTTATAGTTTATCCGTCTCATTGTTACCGCATAATCGAGTTTGTGTCTGTGTTTTTAGCAATTTCGGAGTTAGTTATTTGCAATTTGTGTAAGCAAAAAATAACGTTCGCCGAAAGCAACCATCGAGGTTTAGGATTTAAAATTATTTTGTCGTGTCGCTGCGGTAAACGAGAAATCGAATCCGGACCGTTGATTCACACCGGATACGAAATCAACAGAAGAATTGTGTTCGTCATGAGGCTTTTGGGTGTCGCACGAGAAGGCATAAATATTTTTTGTGGTCTTCTGGATTTATCTCAAGGCATAGGCTTAGCAAAATCGACGTATGACAAAATCGTGGAACATCTGTATACAGCATCGAAAACGATGTTTGAAAGTGCGTACAAAAGTGCTATCGAAGAAGAAAAACAACTAAATGTGCAAAATGAAAGACCAGCTGACCATTTGAAAGTTTCGGGCGATGGATCGTGGAAAAAACGTGGATTCACTTCTCTGTACGGTGTAACTACACTTATTGGCTACTACAGTGGCAAAGTGATTGATCTCGATGTTAAAAGCGGATACTGTCATACCTGCACTCTCGAGAAAAATGCGTTGAACGACGACGAGTATGAAGAATGGTATGAAACCCATAAAGATAATTGTTCTTCGAATCACGCAGGCTCCGCCGGAAAGATGGAAGTTGATTCAATCACCGAAATGTTCTCAAGATCCATCGAGAAATTTGGAGTAATGTATAGCAATTATATTGACGACGACGACTCCAAAACATTTCTTGGCATCGTGAACAATAATCCATACGGCGACAAGTGTACAGTGACTAAAAACGAGTGCGTGGGACACGTACAAAAGCGCATGGGTACTCGTCTCCGCAACAAGAGAAAAGAACAGAATCTCGGTGGAAAAAAGCGGCTCACAGAGACTGTAGTAAAAAAACTAACAATGTATTACGGTCTCGCGATTCGAAGAAATTTAAACTCTGTAGAAGGTATGAGAAGTGCAATAATGGCGACACTTGATCATTATTGCTCTACAGATAAATTGCCTCGTCACGGCAACTGCCCCGAAGGCGCCGAAAGCTGGTGTGAATGGCGCAAAGCAGAAGCAAAAAATACTTTGGCTGATTTTAAACATCCACCGCGCCTAATTGACGATGATATTGAAAAACATATTCGTCCTATATACGAGGAATTATCAAAGGACGATTTATTAACAAGGTGCTTGGGTGGACACACGCAGAATGCTAACGAGTCATTCAATTCAACCGTATGGCGCATGACGCCCAAACACCTTCATTCGGTGTTTAAAATAGTTCAGACTGCTGCTTTCATCGCTGGAGGGATGTTTAATGAATGCTACAGTGCAGTATTAAAAACTATGCACTTATTAGACTTGAAAATTGGGCTCCAGTGCAAAAATTTTTGCGATAAAGCGGACGAGGAGCGCATCACGCGTCAAAACAGGCGCGCCTCATTGGAGACCAAAGAGGCCAGAACAGCCCGTCGAATGGAGCAATTGACCGAAAACCAATTTTTTGAAGAGTCTGAAGGGCAGTTATATGGAGCAGGAATCGCTGATTAGCATATTAATAGGGTAGGTTCAAGAAATTTACGATTTTTTGTGAACGAAAACTTTGACACGCGATTTCTCGGATTTCTATTTTGACGATTTTTTCAAATTGGCGAGCAAGATAGGAAAAAAAGTAAACGTCCTATCGAAACGGGTCGATAGCATTGTATTCAGGATTAAATTCTCTTCTGAGTGAACCTAAAATACCTTAAGAAAGTTAACATTAACTCGGTTTTTCAACGATCTGAAGTGAATTTTTTTTTTTAAAAAAAAAAGCATTTTTTTTTTAATCTGCGAAAAAATGTTGAATTTTTCACTTTTTGTTGAATTTTCTTGGTTCACCTCGGAATGACACTATTGAAAATAAAAAATTTCTTTGGTTTTTTTGTTTCAGATGAAAATTGCGACCTGCATCTTGCTCGCCACAGAGAAAGTGCACACTGGAGGCGCCTCCGCAAATTTCTTGTAGCATGAAGAATATCTCATGTATGGTAATAAAAAAATTTGAGAAAACTCTTCAAATATATAAGAATAAACCCTAAAAGTTTCATTTTAATCAGACATTTCTTTCCTTCCTAATAAAATCCTCGAAAATATCGATTTTTTGAAGCCTCTAAAGCAGGTTCCCCCCTTAAATCACATTACGATGGTACTTTGACATGTAAATTAATATAAAAAATTAAAATATAAATAAATGGTAATAATTATTATCGCTAAAATAACATTATCCAATAATAAAAATGGATAGTTATTAGTGCTGAACTCTCATTTTACTGTGCAATACACGGAAAGAAATTTTTGCATGACACAAGCCCAAAAATTTGACATATTACATCACAACATACAATTGAAATCATATAATACCAAAAAATAAATCTGTATTGACCAAGATAGTTATCCCTTAATTCCACTATAATGTTGCTTCCGGTGTTCCAGAACTTTGGAATAATTTATGGAAAAATAGTAATTACTACTATTCCACAGTATCAGAAAATCCTCTAATACAACGGTTGTAAACGCTGCTTTCCATTAATGGTCGTGATGCCAACTAGACATAACACATATTAAAAAACGTGTGATAGATGCGATTTCACCGTTGGGCATGTGAAGCGCCCAAACTTGGATTGTCACATGTAAAAGAAACTGTATAAACTCTTGACTTGATCATTAGCATGTATTATTTCAATTTTGGGTGCGTGAGACGCCCAAAGTTGGAATAGGTACAACTGAGGAGTATGAACTTGACTAGCGAAGGAGGGGTATCGAGAACCCGAACAAAGAGGGTTCAAATCACCTCACTCCCAAAATTCTTTTTTTTTGTATAATAAAATTATTAATTTATTTTAATTGTAAATAATAATTTAATTAAATAATGATTAATTACCCTATAATTCGAACTCCCCTTCACGGACCAAAACTTATATATAAGTTCCACTATAAATATGAGTACATGTCACGGTAGACGTGAGCGCTAAGGCGTATGCATTGTGCAGTAACCATGGGGTCTCGTGTTCAAATCCTGAGACTCAAATTCTTATTTTTTATGTATATAACACTTTTATTACATAAATTTCATAAATAATAACTATTTTGATAATTAATTATGTAAAATATTTTACACTATTGATTATTAAAATAATTATTATTTATTGAATCTATGTAATAGAAGTGTTAGATATTTTTGTGTTAAACATTTGAGTTATTTTTAATTTTTATTTTTAGATTTAATTATTTTTATAAATTTATATATTTTGAATATGAAAATTTTAATTATTTTTATATATTTTTTATTATAAATTTAAAAAATGTTAACACAAATATATCTAACACTTCTATTACATACATTCAATAAATAATAATTATTTTAATAATCAATAGTGTAAAATATTTTACATAATTAATTATTAAGATAGTTATTATTTATGGAATTTATGTAATAAAAGTATTAGATACATAAAAAAAAAATTTGAGTCTCAGGATTTGAACTTAAAACCCCATATTGGTTACTGCACAATGCATACGCCTTAGCGCTCACGGCTACCGTGACATATACTCATATTTATATCGGAACTTATATTTAAGTTGTGCCGCCTAGAGGGAACCTTAGAATTATAGGGTAATTAATCATTATTGAATTAAATTATTATTTACAATTAAAATAAATTAATAATTTTATTATACAAAAAAAAAGAATTTTGGGAGTGAGGTGATTTGAACCCTCTTCGTTGGGTTCTCGTTACTCCTCCTTCGCTCGTTAAGTTCATACTCCCCGCCGGAGTAGTAACCAAACCTCTTGACTCGTATGATTTCAATCTTGGGCGTGTCAGGCGCCCAGAGTTGGAATAGGCACAAGTCGAGCAAGTCACATCACGTGCAAAATATGGGAAATCTCGATTACTCTCTTAATATTGCATTCGGGGATACCAAAATTCTTATGTTGTATATACAACTTTTAAATCTACTATTAAGTATGGGTGGAAAGTGACATTTAATGTTAGTTTAGTATTAATGTAGCAACAAATATCATTTGGTTTTAATGCAATATATTGTACTATGCACCCTGGGTGAAAATACTTGCCACAAAAAGTACACTTATGATTAACAGTAGCAATATTACGCCCGCATTTTCTACATTTAGGCATTTGTAAATAGACACATAAAAATAAATTAATAAAGTGAGAATAAATTAATAAAGTAAATAAAATAAGCTATGATAAATAAAAAGAAGTTACAAATGTAATGCAATGAATTATTCCAGAAACAATGTGGAAAAAGTTAAAAGTATTTGGTAAATATTTACAGTCAACAATAAGACTATATATCTGGTCAATAACAAGTAACTGCCAAAAGCTTTCCAATTATTAGATGTTAAGAATTTCATCGGTATTACACATTTTAGACGAATTTATCACTAATAGTATTCACTAAGTAATTGATCCTAATGATAATAATATAAAATTAATTCAATCGAGCAGCAATAGATAAAAATATAAGTTATAATATACGTATAATTAAAAGCTATGCAATACAATGAGCAACAAAATAAAGCAAATATTAATTATTGAAAAAATACCAAGTAATATTCACTATCCAATCATCACAGTGATAATAATAATACAAAACTAATTTATTCAAGTACATTGAGCAACAAAATAAAGTAAATATTAATTATTAAAATAATACTAAATAACATTCACCAGCTAATTGCTCACAGTGATAATAATATAAAATTAATTCAGTCATGTAGTAATAGATAAAAATTTGAATTATAATACGTAGAATTAAAAGTTATGCAACATAGTGAGCAACAAAATAAAGTATATATTACTTATTAAAAGAATACTAAAGTTAATTAACAAAATTTATGAAATAAGAAATTAAATTGAATCGACAAAATATCAAACATTCTATTGTTCGAAACTTAAGAATCGCTATCGGTATTACATAATTCAATTGAAATAATTACAAAATGATAAGCAGCGCATATAGACAATGATAACAGAGGAGAACAAAAGAAAAAAAGATACAATAAAAATAGAACTATTCACAAACTTAAATATGTCCAAAATTATGATAATGTTCATTAACCAAAGTTAATAATAATATTGACAAAGCAGTTGTTGTGTCTAATGAACGCACTAGCAATAGCAGTACTTGTTACATAAATAGATTATGTGTCGCCATCTGATGGCTAAAACGATACTACTTACAAAAAGTTAATACTAATTTACCGACTGTAGGTAATACTTGCCACGTGGCATTTGTGTACATTAAATACAAACTAACCTC
The DNA here is from genome assembly GCA_026168455.1 of Theocolax elegans. Classification (NCBI taxonomy): domain Eukaryota; kingdom Metazoa; phylum Arthropoda; class Insecta; order Hymenoptera; family Cerocephalidae; genus Theocolax; species Theocolax elegans. Next base: position 49,231,635 of record CM047427.1, read on the forward strand.
AACATGTAATATATAAAAATTAATTTGAAAAGTTTTATGAAGTTAGTAATTAAAAAATCATAAATACAGTCACTAAAGCACTTAATCACAAATTTCGATACGGGCTGATGTGGCAAAGTTGAAGAACCGTAGTTAAAATACTCGATCCTTCTGAATATTAACTGTTGAAATTGTTACTAATAAGTATCCGCCAGAACCAATCTATCATGAAAGATGAAGCCAGCAGCAGGAGAACGATAGGAATTCAGCTTACATCTTCCTTCAACGCATGTGGCATTTCTAAGAAGTTGAACTCTAATTCACACAATCGAACTCATAGGTCGACAACGAAATGGCAGCTGTGGATGGCGATGTACACGTTTAAGCTTCAGTCAAGAAAATCGTTCTAAGTCCCATAAAAACTCTCAAAAGAGAGAGGTTAATTGGGCGAAAGCTTCGGGACTCCTTTTTGAACGATTTTCTGAAACAAATTCTCACTCAAAGAGTGAAAAGCCAAAAATATTAGCTATAATGTACGGAGCATATGCAAAGTACGTCTGACGATACTTACGGAGAGAGAGAGAGAGATATTGTATTTCTAGAGTGATACAGTGATCGTACAATCCAACTATATGACGTTTTAACAGCGGTCACTTACGTATATTATTTTACTAAAAACTTTAAGAATGAAATATTTGTACGCTTTACCACTGGTCAGTAACGTTGTATGAGCGATGCACCACAGACAGGAGCAAAGGGAATAATATTTATGGAATCTAACCCTTTTCTTGTATTATCTGTCGAGAAAGCTACATCATAAACATCATGATTTATATTGATGGTTGATATAGGATCAGAACTACCTAAGTAAGCCAGAATCCCCTAGAATATGTATTTATTATATATAGAATATTTATTATTTTTTTTAATAATTAAGCAATGAATAAAACGTAGTCTCGAGTCTTCAAAATATTAAAATTTTTTAATTAATAAGGCACAAATTCCAGTGTAATATTAATTATAATTTTATATTTTTTAGATCTTCCAGTATCGAAGAAGAAAATCTCGACTATATCCTATGAATCTGGCTGAGGTATTAAAGGTAATAAAATTTTTTCTTCTAATATTTGATAATATAATTAAATACAATTTATTTTACAAACAAATATTAATTTGTAAAATAATATGTGATTATTCACTAGAAAAGAATAATATCGAAACAAGATTTAATCGGAATCTCCAGCCTTTCATAAGCTGACATGTCTATCGATTCCGTTATCGAAAACCTTAGTGTTTAACTAAATCATTTCCAAAATTAATTCTTAACTGTTGCAGTAGATGTAAAATGCATTTTAAAAATAAATTCAGGACAGAAAATGTGATTTTCTTTTGCATCCATGTGATATAATAGTATTATATGCACTCCGTTGTGCTCGTCTGCCAAGTTCACACTCGTCGAGAATTATCCATTTTACTCTTAAGATGAATATACTATTTATAAATAGCACTTTATCTCCCTACTGAGCAAAATAACACTTTTTCTTCCTCAGGAGCAAGGTAACAACTATTCTCCTTAAGGATATAAGCCTGGGTTAAAATTTAAAAAAACTACTCAATATAAACAATTGATAATTTGTTTGATATTTTAGGAACTACTTGATCGAATAGGTTAAAATTTTAAAAGTAACTTTTAAATACAACTTTAATCCACTTGAATGAAACATACTATGTAATATAAAAAAATTATTCTTACCAAATTATCTTAAATACTGATAAAATGTGTAAAAACCAGATAAATAATTAATTTAAATAAATATTTAGACTTTTATTGCAATTCTGTTTCATGTAAGTGGATTTAAAATGTATTTAAATATTATTTTTATAATTTCAGCTTATTTGATGAAGTTTCAAAATTATCTTGCGGTAAGCTAATTATGGAAAAAAATCAAAGTACGGAGTTTCGTAATTAATTATGACTAGCTAGAAATGCTCGCTTTGCTCGCGATTTACGTGTATTGATTATGTGACGTAATATTCATTATGATTTAATGTTGTATTTATATAAAAAGGCTAATTTAAGAAGGAGAGTTCACATCCTTTGGGAAAGGAATCCTTACTAAACTCTAGAATATGATTTCTACTATAAAAGTATGAAGAAACATATAAGCAAATAACAAAAAATCTCACTAAAAAATTGATGATATTGATTGCTTATAACTCAGGAAAAAGTAAAGATATATATGCAAACCACATTTTAAAATAAAGTTGAGATTGAGTAGATATGAAGCCAGAGTCGAACCCGAGGGCATCATTGTGCTGCCCATCACGTACTTCACTGATTAGTAGCACTTATATGTATTTAATTATTTTATTTTATCAATTATTCATTTATCATGTGCTAAATTTTTACAATCCTTTGAACTCTGCTGTTTATTTATTTATATATTTAATCATTTTATTATTATCTATTTATTTATTTATTTATTTATTATCGCTATTAACACTTTTTATTAGCTTATTTTATTGTTTTTTTTTAAATTATACGTTTTTACTATTATATTTTTTTTTTTTTTACTGAGTTGCATTTGAGTGTTAAATTTTATTATTATTATTGTTTTTGTTATTACTGTTGTTATTAATTAATTACCTATTGTTTATTCATATTCTATACCAAATCTGTAATTTATTATTATTATTCGCAATGTATTCTTTAAGGCTCTTGGGGTTTTTACCCCTAGCAGCAAATAAAGGTTATTAATCAATCAATCTCTCTCTCTCTCTGTCTATCCCATTCTTATTTTTAAGCAAAATATTACAGTTGTATATTGTAACGGGGTGAGTGCTGGGGAATATAAGGCCCCGGTTAGGCCCAATTGGCCACAATTTACAACCTAAGTATAACACAGACAGTATAACTGCAATGCCGTTAACAACGCCAAATACTTTGTTTGGCTTTAAAACCGTGTGTTAGGCCCTATGTCCAAAATTGCCAACAAAGAGTATACGCCGGGGAGGGCGGTATTCGTCGAAAAGGATTATCACCAGGGAATTGAATTAACAAGCTTGATATTTAGTTAGTCGGCGAGTTACACAATATCGCCTAGTAAATTTATTGAATAAGTAAATGGATATTAACAAATTCAACAATAACGATTGAGGGGGAGTCGTACCGTCGACTTTCCCCGAGGTCAGCGCGGAAAGAATCAATCAAAATTTATTATCGGCAGTAATTAGCAACCGATCCGGCAACGGTCAAGCCTAAAAAATCCTAGATAAGATGGTTTTAGCCTAATTTATTGAATTTTGATATTCTGACCTTCAATGATGGGGGTAAACTGACCCCGGATTCGGAATCAGCGATCCAAATTACGTATAAGTACCATGGTCCGGTCGTTGGTACTTTGACTTTTTTTTGTGGGACTGTATAATAGTTCTGGGCCACGCGGGCGAATATCTTTTCCCTTCCGAGATAGCCAGCTGAGGGTTTATCGTGACACTCTCTCAGAATAGAGTGATGATTCTCTACTAGTACGACCAGCTTCCATGCTATTCGACCAATTTGGTCCAAAAACTTTTACTGCTCTATTTATGTAGAAGATATCATAACAATTTCAGCCAAATCAGTTCAAAATTGGCTAAGTTATTTGATTAACTTGACTACAAAAACGTTTAAATTGACTTATTTTCTGGACGAAAAATGTGTTGATGTATACATTAACAATTATTTATGGTGTTACATTTTACGCGATGGAGAAAACATACTCTCGTGCAAAGATAGTTCCTAAATATGTAGTCGTAAAAATTGTCTACATTTAGTCAAAAATGGTTAAAAATTGGCTCAAGAATCGCCACTCATTAAAAAATTTAAATATAAATTATATAAATATTGGTTCATTACAATCACAAAAATATACACAAAAATATGTCCTGTGTACTCGAAGTTTAACTTAAGCAATGACGCATATCTCTAGCTAGGACTCAAACCTAGGAAATGCTTAAGTAAACTAGGAGTTTTTATATCAAAACACAAGATTATTTATCTAGTGGCGGAAAGCTCTTTCCGCACTTATGTTAAATAATTGTAAATAAATGACTTACTGTTTATAAGTCTCTTGAATTAGGAAATGAAATAACTAACTAGGAGAGGTCACGGCCTTCGGATCACGGATCTTGACCAACCTCTGGGATATGTTTTGTAATATAAAAATATGAAGAAATCCAGATTTTTAGACGCTAACGCGCAAATTTACCAAAGTTATGGTCAACTAAAGCAAATTTTGTAGAAAAGTAACTTCCACTTTAATCGCTCATAACTCTGAAACAAATAGAGATAGACTCTCAAACTGAAATTCAGAGGAAAGCTGAGATCAAGTAGATATAACTTGAAAAAAAGAAGCTCAGATCGGTTAATTTGGCTCAAAGTTATGGAGAAAATACGAAACAGTAGGAATTTTGGACAAAAAATCAATAAATATTTATTAGTAAATTTTGGTTAAAACTTCTACTATTTTTTAATTACTTCATAACTTTAAGCCAAATTAACCGATCTAAGCTTCTTTTTTTTTTAAGTTATATCTACTTGATCTCAGCTTTTTTCTGAATTTTAGTTTGAGTGTCTATCTCTATTTGTTTCAGAGTTATGAGCAATTAAAGTGGAAGTTACTTTTCTACAAAATTTGCTTTAGTTGCCCATAACTTTGGTAAATTTGCGCGTTAGGGTCTACAAATCTGGATTTCTTCATATTTCTATATTACAAAACATATCCCAGAGTTTGGTCAAGATCCGTGATCCGAACGCCGTGGCCTCTCCTAGTAAGTAAATTAATATAAAGGCAATTATTAATGTGAGTTCGGTGGATAAGATAGGTGGAGGATCGTGCCAGATAATAATGATACACAATTTAAAGTGAAAATGGAATTAAATTTATTTTATAGTAAACCAGATATATCGGCATTAAAAAAACTCCAGTTGATGTGGGGAAAAAGCCTTGATATATATGGGATATTCCACGTGAAGTGGTCCGATCAAAATTTTAAAAAGCACAAAATTTTGGGCACACATTGCAAATGTTTTTCAGAAAACAGAAAAAATTTTTTTGGGTACTGGAATGTATTTGCTCAAAAGTTATTCTAACCTCTAAAAGTGAATTTTTCCAAGTTTTTTTCAACACCAGCTGGGTTCACCGCTCTTTAACTAAGAATCTATCAACTTTAACTATAGAACATTATATGTAACATTCGTTGTTAATTATGTCTAGAATTTATTCTTCAGGGCTAGAATTTCTAATCTCAAGGTCAATGTTACATAAACTACATGTCAATATTCAACTTCAACTTTCAAATGGTCTGTAGCATTTTTATGGCCTTCATTTCTGTAAAAAGTTATGATAATTTAAAGAAAGACAAAAAATTCACAAAAATTAACATGGTAATTCCCATTTAAATTTGTAAAAAAATTTCGTGTTTCTTTAAATTATCATAACTTTTTACAGAATTGAAGGCCATAAAGATGCTATAGACCATTTGAAAGGTATTGCTCCAAGCTTTCTTTTAGACTTTTGGGTAAAAAAATCGGTTGTGACGCACTTACATTTTTTTTAAGTTGAATATTGGCATGCAGTTTATGTAACATTGACCTTGAGATTAGAAATTCTAACCCAGAAGAATAAATTCTAGGCATAATTAGCAACGTATGTTACATATAATGTTCTGTAATAAAAGTTGATAAATTTTGAGTTAAATAGCGGTGAACCCAACTGGTGTTGAAAAAAACTTGGAAAAATTCACTTTTTGCGGCATTATGGGTGCATGGAGAATGGTGGAGGACTACACAGCCAGCGACCACCAGTACATCACCTTCGGTCTTATGGGCGAATCGCCAACGAGCAGTACTCGGGTAACTCATCACCCTCGTTGGGACGTGAAACGGATAGACTTAGACAAACTCGAAAGACAAATGACGCGCGGGGAACCACTGTCACAGGTGGAACCTCGTGGAATGACTAATCGTGACTGGGCTGAAGCGCTTGCCGGAAAAACAACCCAGTTTCTTCGACAATTGTGTGAAGCCTCTATGCCGCGGAAACGTTACGCACGCAATAAACGAGAGACATACTGGTGGACAGCCGAGATCGCGGACATCCGACGTAGTTGCCTAGCACTTAGACGGAAGGCCCAACGAGCTCGAGATCTACAAACCGCACTAATTCTCTCCGAAGAATACAGACAGAGTAGAAGGCGTTTGAGGTACGCCATAAATAACAGCAAAAAAGAGTGCTGGCAAAGCCTGATGGACGAGGTGGACTCGGATCCCTGGGGCGCGGGTTACAAGATTGTGACTCGAAAACTGGGGAGACGGGTTCCGCCGATAACTAAGGACGCAAAGACGATGGACAAAATCGTCGACGGTCTCTTTCCAACTCATCCCGTAAGGAAGGAGGAAACCGTTGATCGTACAAGCGGAGAATGCCCTCTATTCACGAGTGCGGAGCTTGCCAGAACTGCAAACTCGTTGAAACCTAACAAGGCACCGGGTCCTGACGGTGTACGGTCGGAAATCTTACGTTTCGTCGTTTTGCGACGACCGTCGGTGCTCCTCGACACATTCAACGGGTGCCTGCTAGAGGGTGCTTTTAGCAGACATTGGAAGACGGTTCAATTGGTTCTTATTAGTAAAAATAAGGGGAACTCTGAAAATCCGTCATCCTACAGGCCCCTAAGCCTACTTAACACGACCGGAAAACTGTACGAGTTATTGCTTAGATCAAGGCTTCTACAGTCGATAAAGGACGCAGGGGACTTATCAGACCGACAGCACGGCTTTCTACAAGGGCGCACAACCATCGGAGTGATAACCTTTGTGAAAACCATTTTTGACAGACATAACATCACGTACCACGCGACCAGTCCTCTGGTCTTACTGGCTACGTTGAACGTTAGGAACGCCTTCAATTCGGCTAGGTGGGTGGATATTCTGAAAGCGCTGGAAACAGCATTTCGGGTGCCCGACTACCTGCTCCGGGTTGTAAGGGACTACCTGAGGGACGGACGTCTCACATACGGGATCACTGACGGACGAAAAGACAGACGAATAACTGCAGGAGTCGCCCAGGGTTCCATTCTGGGGCCAGACTTCTGGAAAGTACTGTATGACAGTCTTCGCCGAATGGAGATGCCGACGGCCACATCCCTTGTCGCTTACGCTGATGACGTTGCGGCCATTATTGTGGCCCGTGACACATACCTAATACAGCTAAAACTGAATCAGGTTATGCGTCGAGTGACTGGATGGATGGAAGACCAGGGACCGCAACTTGCGTTACAAAAGACGGAACTTGTGCTCCTAACTAGACGCAGAATCGACACGGGGATACCGTTGACAGTCGGACGCGAACGCATGGTGGTCCGAGACGAGGTCAAGTATCTAGGGGTGACTTTGGATACGAAACTGAGTTTCTGGCTTGACATACGCACGGTGACTAAAAATGCACAAGAAAAGACAAAAGCCTTGAGCAGACTCATGGCTAATATGAACGGACCGAGACCGAGCACTCGACGATTACTTATGAGCGTTACCCACTCAATCATGCTATATGGGGCGGAAATCTGGGCTGACGCGTTACACGTTAAGGGACGGGCGAAAGCGATGACTAGCGTACAGCGGGTGGGCGCGTTAAGAATCGCGTGCGCATACAGAACGGTGTCCGAAAACGCCGTTATTGTTATCATGCGCGTAATTCCGATCGACCTACTCGCGGCAGAACGAATGCGCATTTACAATCGAAGCGCGGACACGGGACGGGTCGTCGCTACGACAGACGAACGTACGAAAACCATGGAACTCTGGCAAACCCGGTGGACAAATACCCAACAGCCGCGATGGACATGTAGACTTATCCCTGCGGTTGCTCAGTGGAAGGGGAGAAAGCACGGTGAGGTAGACTTCTATCTCACCCAATTTTTCTCTGGACGTGGATACTTCCGCGGCTATCTACACAAGATGGGCAGACTTGCTTCACCTGAATGTAAGTACTGCGAATGGGTCTATGATGACACTGATCATACGTTCTTCGCCTGCAGGCGATGGGCAGATCAACGTCAACGATTTGAAACAGACATAGAAGCGATCACGCCGGAAAACATGACGAGACTTATGACGACGAACGCGGACAACTGACGCCTGATTGCAAATTACGTTACGAATGTATTGCGGAGCAAAAAAGCAGATGGAGGTCTGATAGATTGAGCGAATGTGATTCGAGAAAGAAAGAGTAAAAGAATGAATGTGTGTTTGGACACGCAAAGACAGCCGCCCAGTCTGAAGTAATGTGAATAACAGTTCCGGGCTGGTGTCGGTGTGAACAGAGATATGTGGGTTTAGTGGGTATTACTAGTTTGCTCCTACTGAGTCTCGCACTCGGTGGACTGTCTGCTCTTGCGAGAAGGTGGATATTATGCCAGTTGTGCGTAAAATGGCATTACCACAGACTCCAAAAACAATGTATAATAATAATAATAATAATAATAATAATAATAATAATAATCCGCGCGGGGTGTCCTGTCTTCCGTGGACCAAACAGTTCAAGAAGAATAATGAGCAAGCGATTTGAATACCTACTACCCCAAGTGAGTAGCTCCAAACTAGGAAAAAATCCCGCCGTCGGTTCCGATCGGATAAAAGCCCCGGTGGTCGGCGCTGGCCTCATGGATTTTGGGGGGAGGCCACAAACCGCTTAGGCGCAAGAGAAGATCGACTCCACTTACGACCATCTGAAGAACGAACTATAGGCAATGTTGGCAGCTTTCGCAAAGCAGCCTAACATATCCATGGTCGTCAAGACAGGGCTGAAGACCGTACACACACTTGTACAAGAGTTCTACGGGAAAACTAAGGAGATGTTTTCTGCAGTCGACGATTACAAGTGTCAAGTCGAGGATTATCGAGTTGGTCACGAGAATCGTCGGCGGCCTAAGAGAAGAGGTATAATACCTAAAGCCGTCATAACGGTTGCAGCTAAGATGCAGGCTCAAAAGAGGAGTATGGAGGGCCCTGAAAGCTCCTCCAAAGCCTCTAAAAGCCGAAAGAAGAACAAGCCTCGAAAGGAGGTACCACCATCTGCCCTGGACAAGGAGCAATCCAAGTCCGAGTCTGTGGCGGGAAAATACCGAGCACCAACTCGGGACAGGCGCCTCTTGATAGAAGAAAACGTCAGAAGGCGCCGCCATCCACCCTGGTGGTCACCATCGCAAAGGACCGTACGTTTGCTGAAGTTCTGGGCAAGCTGCGAAAGGAACTCAATCCGGACGACAGCGGCTTGCAGGTTCTGAGCGTGCATCCGTCAGGGCGGAGAGACATCCTGCTCCGGCTGGGTAAAAAGACGGATACAGCAGTATTTGCGGAGAAAGTCCGAACTGTTACTTAAGGTATGGGAGAAGTTCGAGTCCGAGATCGAAGGGTTACCCTGGAGATCAGAGACCTGGACGCTTTCATAACGAGGGACGAAGTGGTGGCAGCCCTAAACAAACTGCTCACATCTCCACCTGAAGATCGAGAGGTGACACTTTTGGACCCCAACCACAGCCAACAAAAGACAGCCATCGTGAAGCTAGATCTCGAAACTGCTGACAAGCTGAAGTTGATGCGACATCTTTGCGTCGGCTTTGTAAGCTGTCGCGTCCGGGAACCAGTTTTGGTCGAGAGGTGCTATCGGTGCCTAGATTTCGGTCACACGAAACGGAAGTGTAAAGGAGTGGACAGGTGCTCGTCATGCTACAAGTGCGGCGAAGCTGGACACAAACTTAAAAATTGCAAGAGTGCTCCCCAATGCTTTCTTTGTCCATCAACGAGTACTCAAGAAGTAACTCATATGGCGGGGTCCGAAGCCTGCGCCATCTTTAGGCGCGCGCTTGAAACCGGTAGAAAGGTCGCTTTACGATAAGTGGCAGTCTCAGCGAGGAAAAAAAGTATAAGGTAGGACCGAATAACGCACGTCACAGACTCGCCTTCCAACTTGAAGTAATGTAAAAACAGTTCCGGGGTGGGTAGGTGAAAGCGTTAGATTTGGAGTTTTAGCCGGTAAGAATCCGGCACTGGCGACGAGTGCGGACCCTCGTCGTCGTCTTTTGTAAGATTTCTCCAGTTTCCCACGGAAAAAAAGAAAAAAAGAATAATAATAATAATGATAATAATAATCCCGGGAACCTCCCTTAGGACGTTAGAGCACTTTTCCATGCTACCGAGTTAGTGGAGCTAGGTAACTACATCCTATCTCTCTGGTTAGTCGCTAATGCACCGAATGCGCGACCGCGGACATCGGAATAATCGAAGTGTATCCGATATTGGTAGGCTATGTTTCTTACAAGCACTCATGCACAACACATACATTCCCAACTAATCTGATCGAGTTCCTGTGAGGCAGGAAACCTTATAAACGGGTTCTTTTTCCAAGCAGGTTATGAGTGAAAGGCGTCTCTGTAAACGAGATCGTCTTATATGAATGCGGAGACCCCTATAAACTGGCGTGGTCCAAGCGTGTCATGGCCACACTGTGTTCTCGATCGGGGAAAGCGGGCACAAAGCAGAGGGTGCGATTTTGGTGTCTGGGTGTTCAAGAGTGGGTTCTCTTATTATCGTGTGCTTCCTCACTCTGGAGGCTGCTGCCGTTTCACCGGTTACGCACTCCTGGGCCGCCGTTCGTTCTTGTGCCCAAACCCAGCCTAGCCAGCATGGGACCTTTATAGTGGTAATGCTGGAAACAGTGAAATCTCGCTTCCCGTAATAATGCTGACTAGCGATCGGGTAGGGCCTTACTGCGGGTTGCGGGTGAGGAACAGTCGATACCACTGGTCTATAGGGAAGCTCAATTACCGTGAGAACTCGGGGTAGAATATCGACGCTACTGTCTGGTAACTTTCTGACAACTACAAACACTTCCACACACAATTGGGCTAAGGGGGAAAACTTAAAATCTAAATGTCAAGTTCTTATAGAAAAGCAGGTTCTAGAGTGTTACCTGCGCCATCCAACTTAGGAGAGTCATTTGGGCTTCCCAGGTCCCCCATCACGCCGGTAGGTAACCTAGCTGACGTGGCAGAAACTGCTACAGGAAATCTCGCACGACACATCGGAGAGTCGCCTACTAGCTGGGAAACTGCGGAAAGTAAGCTGTACGAACAGCTGCATAACATACGCAGTAACCTGTCTTAGATGACGGAGTGAACAAACGTTCAAAAGAATGTAAACCGCGTAATCACAAACGGAATGAGCGAAATAAATGAATGGGTTGAATTCGCGATGTTTGAATAGCAACAACTGAAGCTACTTCGCAAACCGACGATCACAAACGCTGACGTGCGCATAGTTGAGGTTACTCCTCAACAACAACAGGAACGAAAACAGGTAATTCAGACCCCTACATCCGCACAAGCTACCGCCCATCACGAAGAGGGAGCCCAGACAGGGAGTTGGTCAACGTTCGTCCAAAAAAAAAGATGACGGCCGCGGTCAACCCACGACCAGACACCACGTAACCTGGTCGATCTACTGAGCTGAGGGGCAGATGTATGCGAACGTCTTACAGACCATACGTCTGAAGGTGGATCCCGCGAAGACAAAGACCGACATGCGACAGATCCGCAAAACGTGGCAGGATTTCCAACGGATCTTACAGATTGCCCTCGGAAAAAGTGACCAAGTAAAGGATCTGACAGCTACGATAACGTTGAGGTTCCTTGACATTGACTGCATCACAAGCAAGAACGAAGTGAAAGACGCGATTAACCGTAAACTTGGAACTGCCACAGAGCGCAGGGTCCATGTCTTTGGGTCTTACTCTCGAGGCCTGGTCCTTGCGGTATGTCAGTTTGACGTAAAGGTTGAGTCAACTGCCGCGTGAAACCTAGGCTTCGCGTTTCTCGGCGAGGTGGGTGATTATTCTGGAAACGCTGGAAACAGCATTCCAGGTGTCAAACTACCTTCTTTAAGTAACGAAGGATTACCTGAGTGACCGACGCTTTAGTTGCGAGATCACTGACGTACGGAAAGACAAAAGAATAACTAGAGGAGTTGCCCAAGGTTCTATTCTAGGTCCTAACTTCTGAAATGTACTGTATGACAGCCTCCTCGATTGGAGATGCCGACGGGCACATCCCTCATTCCCTACGCTGACGATGTCGCGGCCATCATCGTGGACCGTGATACACACTTGGATTAGCTAAAACTGAATCAAATTATGCATCGGGTAAAGGGCTGTATGACAAACCATGGAACCTCACGTTACAAAAAACGAAACTTCTGCTGCTGACTAGACGAAGGATCTATACTGGGGTACCGATGACGGTGGGTGGCGAACAAGTGATGGTCCGAGACGATGTCAAGTATCTGGAGGTGACTCTGGACACGAAACTGAGTTTCTGGCCCCACATACGCACAATGACACAGAAAACAGCAGAAAAAACGAAGACCTACAGCAGACTTATGGTCAATACGAACGGACCGGGACAAACAAAAGGATGTTGCAAAAAATCTTTCTTTCTCGACTACATCTATTGCTCCGATCATGGAGCGTCCCTTTCGAAATCAGTATTGTTGGTCGGTTATATCGCCTGCGTCTTTTACCGCCTGTAATAGTCTTGGTCTTAGCATGAGCTCATATAGCTACCCAGCCGTGCTAAGCAGGCTGAGAAGCCTGCAGGAAGACGGTTTCTCAGGATCCTCTTAAAATTAACTAATAAGAATCAATTGAGCAGCCTTCAAGAGCTTGCTAAAGACTTCCTCTATCAGTCACTCGTTGAATGTGTCGTGGAGCACCGACGGTCGCCGCGTAGCAGCGAACCATAAGATTTCACCCGGCACACCGTCAGGACCTGGTGTCTTGTTTGGTTTTAACGAGCTCGTAGCTTTTAGACTGAGGGCATTGGGACTCCGTGTATTCGTCCGTGCCGTTTGGTCAATCCGCGTAAGAGGGAAAGAGACCATTAACGATCCTGTCCATCGATTCATTGTCCCTCGTTATCGGTGGCAGTCGAATCCCCAGTTAACGAGTTACGATTTTGTAACTTGCGCACCAGGGGTCCGAGTTCACCTCGTTTATCAGTTTTTGCCAGCATTGTCGCTTGCTGCTATTAATAGCGAACCGCAAACGCTTTCTAGCAGCCTTGTGCTCTTCGGCTTTTTTACGCAGCGCTAGGCAGTTCCGTCTGGTCTCCGCGTTTTCCGCTGCCCACCAGTAAATCTCTTGTTTTTACGTACGTATCGTTTCTGCGGCATAGAGACTTCACATACCCTCTGAAGAAACTGGGTTGTTTCGAGGCACGACTTTTAAGGGCGGCTCTGCGTTGTGCAGATGTCTCTCGAGTTTGTCGTAGTCTAGCCGTTTCACGTCCCGCCGAGGAGGTTTCTTTGCCTGACTTCTGCACGTATGCGTATCGTGCTGGAAATGGAAGGCAATGTATTGATAATCGCTGGCTGTGTAGTCCTCGAACACCTGTCATGGCCTCACCTTACCTGCAATTTTGTCCGAGGCCAAGGTTACGTCCGGCATAGAATCGCCGTACCCTGTCGTCTGTAGGTCAACGAGTTACTTAGATCGAAAGAGAGATTAAATTCCGATACAAGAAAAATAAGAGATTTAATAAAATTGTACTACAAAACCAAGGAAGACGACTCAGAACGAGAGGAAGCCAATCATATTTTCTGGAACCTGTATGTACATACTTATCTGTAAAACTGAGAAGAAATAATCAGAACTAGAGGAAGTCAGTACTATGTATTCACTCGTTGTTTTTCATACGTACCTGTGTCTACTTCAGTAAATGCCCTTAAATATCAAAATTACATAAATATTCTTCCGCGGGGTGTATGTAAAAAGGATAGTATTTCTATTTAAAATTATAAAGTATTATCATTTTTTATTTGTGCGTAATAGTAATAATTCGAGTTTATTTAATAAAGTTAGTAGCGAAAAAGATGTGAGAAGTCTTGAAAAAACGGGCGCTATACCCAAGAGACGTACTCTTATTCCGATTAATATTCCGATAATCTTGTTAATGACGAAAAACAAATAAATTTGCTTCAAACTGTAGTGATGGTTGGTAAACTTGTTGATCTAACAAAGAATTCATCGGAAGATATAAAAACATCCTTTTTTAAAGCTTTTAGTGTACCTTAACTGCCGAAAAGTTAAGATACTGAATTTTTTACGCCTTTAAATAAAAATAATACAAAACAAGCTTCTGAAAACCAGTCAACTAAACAAAGTTATAATAATGCTGTTAACCAAAATTTTATCCCACCACTGTCCGCGTCATTTGAAGATTCAAATTATGTCAATCAAAATTTAGAAAATTTAACATTAATCAAAATTAATCAAAATTCTACGGCTATTAATAGTAACTATACCTTATCATCCAGTAAGGTTCATAGATCAAACAAATAGTCAATTCGTGTGTAGAAGCCCAACGCAGAATTTTAATTTAGCAAATAAAAACTTAGTAAACGCAGAGAACGAAACATATGATTTTACAGCAAATTGTTCAATCGGAAATCCAACTTCTATACATAAACCAGAAATTTCGCGTATTGAACAAAATACATTTGCATTTAACCAAAGCACCGAAACTCCTTTTATAGACTGAATTCGGGCCGCTGATAAAGCAAATATGATATTATATCCAAAGATTTTTTATAAATAATCCGATACAAAGTAGTAATATTTTAAACTTATAATATGTCGAATCAACAATCATCTGCGGTTACTCAACCGCGAATTATGTCCAATAGTTACATTGCACAAAATAGTGGTTCGCCAAATAGTTTCCACAGCTTTTTTTCGCTATACCAAGCAATAAGCCAAATACCAATATACAATGGTGAACCGGATAAACTCACTCTCTTTTGCAAATTAATTCGTAGTGTTTTATATAATTTTCCACCTGAAAATGAATCATTTATACTTTTTTCTCTTACAAATAAATTGCAAGGTCGAGTCACGGAAGGCTATACAGCGCGATAAACGCAATATATCTCAGTGGAAAGGTTCCTATCCGATTTGGTTACGCAATATGGATGCATAGAAATGGCTGACGATGTGTTAGCTCAATTAAAATGTGTCTCCCAGTCGACGAGAGAATCAGCCGCAGATTTTGGCTTACGCGTACAAAAACATTAAATCGGTTACTGATCATTTAGCTAGAAAAAATGGAGTAGATAGCGATGGTTTACAATATTTTATCCTCGGCTTATCGGGACCTTTAGGCATTTTCGTGAAGTGTGAAAGACCTTTATGTTTACGCGAGGCTATTGCAATCGCTACAGAATTAGAGTGCAAGCAAGTAACTCGCAATGCATTCAGCGCAAATTATGGACAATATAATGCTCAATGCACGCCCCGTGTGGAAGAGGGATCTTAAAATAATTTAGTTGCACATTCAGCGAATAATTCAGCAAATATAATGAAACCTATTACTAATAATACTTGTAATTATTGCAGATGAGTGGGCCATGACGAAAATGTCTGTAATAAACACCGATTTGAAACCCAAGTCTGCAAGCATTGCGATAAACAATCATTTATTCACGAACTGCTTATCATTAATTAATGACATAAACAATAAGAAAATTCATGCAACAACTAATAAGACGAATCATGTAAATGAAGAAATTTCCAAGTTCAGACAAAATATCGAAAATCGTGAAAATTTCATTTAACATAATAAAAAATATTACACCAGTAGCCGTCGTTTTCACAATGGAAAATACAGAGAAAGTCATTATGATTATTTTCACCGAGGGCTATTAAAAGGTCAGTATAATAAAGAGTAAAGCGGAGTCGAAGATCCTTCAAATAGTTATTTTGACCGACAATCGGCCGTTCGAAACAGCCAAACCAACTACAATAAGGTGCGACGCGCAATAATTGCACGCGCTAATTAATCATTTAGCATAATAATTATTAAGTTAACAAGTATAATTAATCATTAGGTTTAAGACTCGTAGTATTGTAAGATAGCTTCGCGATAGACACGTGCCGTTAAACGCGAGTTCAACGACCGTGCTATAAATAGACTAGAGTCATTGACCGCCTCCCCACTACTGTGCCTACTCGCCAGTTCATTGACCCCGTCCGGAGTGGGGAGACAGGCGTTATACGCATGCGCGCTCTCGTAGAATCGGGTATATAAGGCGCACCGAAACCACCAGTAGTCAGTCTGCAACTGGACGACAGATCGGACTGGCCGTGAGCACACGACCAGCCCCTTTCTCCGACCTAGTGCAGCAACCGTGGATACGTTCGTGAGCACACGTTCGTAAACACGGTTACCGTATACCGTACCGACCGTTACCGTAACCGCATCCTACCGTAGGCACCTCGTGAGCACACGTGGTGTCTAATCCTGTCCGTATCTTCGTGAGCACACGTAGATTATCCTGACTGTATCCTCGTGAGCACACGTGGATTATCCCGACCGTATCTTCGTGAGCACACGTGGACTATCCCGACCGCCCCTCCATGAACATACATACTAGCCCGAACCGTATTACCGTGCGAGCATACACGATACCCGTTAGTCGCGTCCGTTTAGAAAACTAGTTATAAGATAGCATTGTAAAGTTCGTAGATCGCGTAATAATTAAGTATTTTGTCTTGTTTTGATTACAGACTAACTAGCTATTTCACCCGACCAAGACCAGGCGGGCTAGCATCGTTTACATTACATCTTTGTTTATTTTTGTTACATCTGTACATAGTCTTAATAATAATTAGTTTTTATTATAAATAGAAATACTTTATTTCAAATTCCTTAAAACCCTGAATCCTGGAATCTGAGCAAGGTCCGGCAAAGATTCACTCCGTTACATGGCGCCCGAACAGTATTTGTAAAAGGAATTTGATTTTTTTTTGTATCTACAAAACTTTCGGACCGAATTGTTAAATTACACTTGGACGCCGCGATAACACTGACACTGGTACACTTGTATATCCGACATAATTATAAGTTTGTAAAATGGTTTCTGTGTCGTGGATTTATAAACTACAACGAGAAGAATTGATTGCTGAATTAACGAAACATAATTTACATACCGAAGGAATCGTTACCGAATTAAGACAACGTCTTATTGGGTTCGTACGCAAAAACGCCGAACTGTTGCAAATAAAGAACCAGATTCAGAAGATTATAAGGAAAATCTAGACATCACAAAGGACTTAGAAACCGACCACGCTAGCTTGAGACTTGAGGAATCAGCATTAGGAAATAATGACTTCCCAAATAATCAACCGTCACAACCCCAAATGTTTTCTACACCTAGTTCACCGCATCTACCAATATTACCGTCAAATAGAGAAGTTATGGACCAAATGAGAAAATGGAACTGCCATTTCGAAGGCAAAGATGTATATTCTTTTTTGGAACGAATAGAGGAGTTAAGACAAGTTTATAATTTCTCTGAGGAACAAATACTTCAAGGATTACCAGAACTCTTAAAAGGAAATGCTCTCCAGTGGTATCGAAATTATGCACGAAACTTGCATACCTGGGCAGAAGTCGAAGAACAATTACGAAATTTTTATTTACCACCATTGGAAAGAAGAAATTTAGGACGGCAAGTCACAGCACGAGCTCAGAAACACAACGAAAACATTCGAGATTTTGCTACGGTATTATCAACTCTAATGAGACGCAGAGGAGGATATGATCCAGAAGAACAATTAGATAATTTATATTATAATATGAAACCCGAACTTAGAATTCATATTAGGCGAACTGACATAAATAACATCAATGAATTGATCCAAAGAGTAGAGGAACATGAAGCAACCGTACAGGAAGCAAACCAAGCTCAAAGAATCAGTAGAAACGAAGCGATGACCGTTACGAAACCGAATGCAACTTACAAAAGAAACGAATGTTGTTGGAGATGTAAACAGAGAGGACATAACCGTAACCAGTGCCGCAATCCTCGTAAACTTTTTTGCTCTGTCTGTGGAAAAGATGGAGTCTACACTAGAGATTGTCATGGAACATACCAGGGAAACGAGCGAAGGACCGAGTCAACAAGATCTACGGCTCGGTCCAGGAACGAGACAACCGATATTTCGTCTTCGTAAATGTTGAAGGTCGAAGATTTAAGGCACTGATAGATTCCGGTGCAGTCAGCTCTTTTATTAATGAAGTGACTGCAAAATGGTGCTACTCTCGAGGATGGCAAAAACAAGGAAAAACAAATCGGGCGATACTGGCTGATGGCAGTGAAATACCGTTGGAAGATAATATTTCGGGAACCTGCTCGATACATGGAAAGAAAATAGAAGGAAATTTTCATATCATGTCTACACTCCGACACCATTTCTTATTAGGAATGGATATCCTGCCAAAATTAGGATTCAAAATGACTCTACAAGGAAAAGAGTTGCATCCAGAGAACAGACAAGCTCCGTCCGAACTGTACCAATTAGAAACTCAACCGGGTCTATTAGATATCAAAATAGAGGAACGACAAATAATAGATAAAATTATTGAACAAGCCCGTCAAGAGTTCGCGGAAATACAAGGCCCAACACCGTTACTAACCTACGACCTGCAGCTTAGTAATCCAACACCGATAAAACAACGATACCGTGCCCGAAATCCAGCAATGCAGAAAATCATCAATGAAGAAATTGATAAAATGTTAAAAGAAGGTGTTATAAAACCTTCTATAAGTCCGTGGAGTTCTCCTATAGTTCTGGCGAAGAAGAAAGATGGAAAATACCGTTTTTGTGTAGATTTTCGTCGACTCAACGAAGTAACCATCAAAGATGCATACCCGTTACCGAAAATAAATGCCACTTTAGATAAACTACGTGGAGCTCGTTATCTTAGTACCATCGACCTGAAAACTGGATACTGGCAAGTACCCTTAACCGACAACAGTAAACCATTAACTGCTTTCACCGTACCAGGACGACATTTCCAATTCAAAGTTTTACCTTTCGGACTTCATTCAGCACCGGCAGCTTTTCAACGAATGATATCAGAAGGAGTAGTAACACCCGATTTAGAACCGCACGTCTTTTGCTATTTGGATGACATAATTATTATATCGGAAACATTTGAAGCACACATTCAACTTGTCCAGGAAGTTTTTCAACGTTTAAAAGCTGCAAAACTAAAACCGAACTGGGAGAAGAGCCATTTTGGTAGGCAACAACTACGTTATCTAGGTCATGTAATTGATTCTGACGGCATACACACCGATCCCGATAAAGTAAAAGCCGTCACTACGTTATCAGCTCCAACTACATTGAAGGAACTCCGCCGATTTAACGGACTGATCTCATGGTACCGACGTTTTATACCCAACGTGTCCAAAACCACCGCACCGCTTAGCAAATTGTTAAGAAAAAACACCACTTGGCACTGGGGACCTGAGCAACAAGAAGCCTTTGATAAAATCAAAGAACATTTAACAAATGCTCCCATTTTAACATGCCCGGACTTAAAAAACAATGTGTTTACAAACAGATGCTAGTAACGATGGGCTAGGAGCAGTATTAACTCAAGAGATAGATGGACAAGAAAAAGTCATAGCGTATGCCAGCAGAACTTTAAATAAAGCAGAGAAAAACTACTCTGCCACCGAAAAAGAATGCCTAGCAGTAAAATGGGGTATCTGGAAAATGCGAGACTACTTAGAAGGTTATCATTTTGTAGTATTAACCGATCATCAATCTTTGAAATGGTTAGAAAAAATTGATAATCCGTCAGGAAGAATTGCTCGTTGGAGAATGGAATTAGACCAATGGGATATGGAAATCCGTTACCGAAGAGGAGCCGAAAACAATGTAGCCGATGCTTTATCACGACAACCTATCGAACTATGTTCTGTAGCCAACCGTAAAAACTGCTCGTGGTATAATACAAAATTTAAAGAAGTAAAAACGCAACCGAAGGAGAATCCGGAATTTTGTATTAAAGAAGGGAAATTATACAAGCATATTCTACATACGTTAGACTTTAATGAGGAAAATCCGAACGAACAATGGAAATTATGCATTCCAAAAACTGATCGAAACCGAGTCCTGCAAGAATGTCACGACGAATCAACAGCCGGACACTTAGGTATTGGAAAAACTCTCGTACGCTTATCACGTTATTATCATTGGCCTGGAATTTTACGAGACGGAGCAAAATACGTAAGGAATTGTACTAAATGCCAACAATATAAAGTACAACAACAAACAAAAGCCGGTCTTATGCATCCAACAAATGTTCAACAACCATGGGAAATGGTATCAATAGATCTTGTAGGGCCACAACCTCGATCCACTAACGGAAAAATTTGGTTACTCGTAATGCAAGATCGTTTTACCAAATGGATAGAACTGAGAGCTTTGAATAAAGCCACCGGAAAAGCTATTGCAAAAGCCATTAAAGAACAAGTAATTCTCCGACTCGGATGCCCAAAAACTATAGTCAGCGATAATGGTAAACAATTTATTAGTAAAGAAGTAGAAGACTTATTAAAGAATCACGGAATTACACACCGAAAGACACCGCCATATACACCGCAATGTAATCCCGTTGAAAGAGCAAACCGTGTAATTAAAACTATAATTGCTCAATACATAGAGAAAAATCAAACCAAGTGGGATAATCACCTACCCGAAATTGCCTTCGCATATAATACCGCTCACAGTGATTCTACTGGATTTTCCCCTGCATACCTGAATCATGGAAGAGAATTTACCATCCATCAACCAACAAGTAGTGCTACTTGTAATACCGAAACCCGCATTAAGAGGATACACGACTCTATTGAATTAGTTAAAATAAATCTCGCCCAAAGTTTCCAAAAGCAACAAAAGCACTACGATCTTCGACGAAGAGCATGGACACCAAATATAGGTGATAAGGTATGGATGAAGACTTTTAAGCTGTCTAACAAAGTAGAAAAATTTAATGCAAAGCTAGCACCTAAATTCGATGGACCGTACGTAGTAAAACGAAAAATATCACCAGTTATTTTTGATTTACAAAGAAATGGGCGAATAACTAAACATATTCACGTCAAAGATATCAAGCCGCATTATGAAAACTCCGTAAACACCGTGATAATACCTATAGAAGCCGCAGGGCAACTGTTACATTAAAATAAAAAGTAATCCGCTAGATGGCTACGCGAATCTCCACCACTCGCTGTAAAAAGTAATAACTTCAAGTTATATATATGAGTTCCAAGAAACAAATTTTATCAGTCCATCTCAAGACATTGAAAAGTGAACAATGGAAGCAATCTTTGAAGAAATGATCCGAGAGGTTCGATACTCTCCGTGAGGAGAATCTAGAGGAATACGTGCCGCAGCCAGTAAATGGTAACGCCTCAACCATCCTCACGTATACTCCGTCACAAATTCCGAGTAAGACAACCGCAGTGGTAAAAGGAAAACCGAGGATCATAAGCGACGTGCCAATAAGACGCCGGTACCGCATATTACGTCCGCAACAAGCGGACGCGGCACAAATCGAGATCATAGATTTAACCAGTATCGACGACGCACCCACGCAACCCACGGTACGGCACACATCCATGGACTTACCCCTGCCACTCTTCGCCATAGACGGGACACACGGACAGCAAGGCCCGAACCGACCATCAACACCGGTACTGCACCCAGAGCCAGAACCAGAACCAGTGCAACCACCGATGCCAGTACCCGTACCGGAGATAGACAGACGCCGGTACCAAGACAGAACCCAGATGTTGCCGCACGTCTTACGACAGATTCCAGATGGCCCCATGGTCTCGGTACCACTAGGAGTGAAAAAGTACGTGGTCCGGTACGAAGAATACAAAAGACTCCTACGGCTGAATCCACGCACGGGTGACATTCGACATGCTGGCGCAGTAAAACTGGTAAATTTACACACTTTTGCGCTAATTAAGATAGTAGTTTTATTCTTTAATATTTTTATTTTTCTTTCACTATTTTCTCCGATTGCAAGAGTGAAATACCGAAATTTCACTCTCCGAAGAAAGAGAGGAATGCGACGCGCAATAATTGCACGCGCTAATTAATCATTTAGCATAATAATTATTAAGTTAACAAGTATAATTAATCATTAGGTTTAAGACTCGTAGTATTGTAAGATAGCTTCGCGATAGACACGTGCCGTTAAACGCGAGTTCAACGACCGTGCTATAAATAGACTAGAGTCATTGACCGCCTCCCCACTACTGTGCCTACTCGCCAGTTCATTGACCCCGTCCGGAGTGGGGAGACAGGCGTTATACGCATGCGCGCTCTCGTAGAATCGGGTATATAAGGGTGAACATACATACTAGCCCGAACCGTATTACCGTGCGAGCATACACGATACCCGTTAGTCGCGTCCGTTTAGAAAACTAGTTATAAGATAGCATTGTAAAGTTCGTAGATCGCGTAATAATTAAGTATTTTGTCTTGTTTTGATTACAGACTAACTAGCTATTTCACCCGACCAAGACCAGGCGGGCTAGCATCGTTTACATTACATCTTTGTTTATTTTTGTTACATCTGTACATAGTCTTAATAATAATTAGTTTTTATTATAAATAGAAATACTTTATTTCAAATTCCTTAAAACCCTGAATCCTGGAATCTGAGCAAGGTCCGGCAAAGATTCACTCCGTTACAAAGGAACAAAAAGAAGACTTAACAATTAGCCGAAACTCTACCGATAAAGATAATTTACACGCGTAAACTGCTCGACACAGTTCTTAAGCGTCGAGCAGATAAAAGAATTTAAAGGAAAAAAACAGTATGGGAAAATTATCGAAAAAAACAGTAGAGATAAAATTTTTAAACACGGAAAGGAAACCACCAATTATTGTAGCTAAAAGCAATGATTTCAAAAATGGACAAGCTAGTTTATGTTGATACGGGAGCCAATGCCTCCGTCCTAAAAGCCAACGCGATATGTAATACTGCAACAATAGATAAAAATAATATTTTGGGAATCTTGGGAGTGCTTTAGGTGAATCGTACACCAAAGGAAAAGTTGATCTTACAAGGTCTTAAGTGCAAAATGCACATAGTACCAGATTATTTTCCGATAGATACTGAGTGTCTAATCGGGTGGGATTTCATTAATAAATATGAAGGCACAGTGAATGCCGCTAGTAAAAGTCTGTTAATTAAAAACATAACAATTCCCTTTAACAAAACAAAATGTTTCAAAATTTTTGTACGTACGCGTCGAATAATTTGTGCCCGCGTAATAAATGTCGATACCGAGGTTGGCTGGGTACCTCTTACAAATATAGGCAAGGGCCTTCTTTTCGGAAATTTTTTAGCTACAAATAATAATGGAGAAATTTACGCAGAATGTATAAATACAAACTATTTTAACGTAAATACCAATCCCTAGTATTGAACTGCTCCCGTGCGTAACAGTTCTAGATAAAAGTAAACTGGTCGATGAGGGCGACAAAAGTATAGAAAAGAATGCACATATAAGGAGATTATTAAATAAAAAGAAAGTAAATTTTCCTAAGAATAATCATCAAGAATCCGAATATCTATTTGATGAATCAGAAGGACGTGTGCGAGCAAAAAAGATTTTCAATTTACTTGATGTAGAAAATTACACCGAACCAGAATTAAATCATATACAAGAATTAGTATACAACAATTCATACGTATATTCATTAGAAGATGAACCTCTTCCAGTTACGACTCTCGTTACACATAAAATTCCTACGTCAACAGATAGACAAATTCGAGCGCGGAAATATCGCTACTCGGTGGCATTAAAGGAACCATTGCAAAAGGTGTGACAATGTGCTTTGCGCATGTCAAGAGCAAGCGACAGAACCCACAACGAACATCTACCTACCCATATATAATTCCCTACACCTACCTACCCGCACAGGAAATAAGCCCTGCCTACCCTCACATACTAAATACCCCTTCCCAAGCACGGCAACCTTAAACGAGCTCAGATTATTAGGTGGGTTCCTCCGAGTCTGGCACTGCAAACAGAATATTCAAGGGAGGCGATCACCAGGAAGCCTCCAGTATAGCAGTCAAGGTGATGAGGTGGTAACCAGGCAGGAAGCTGAAGAACCTCCAACGCCAAGCAAGATACAGCTGTAAAAGGAATACTTCATAAGAACTAATACACAGTAAGAGGGTAAGGAGCAAGGACGAGGATAAATAGCCATAGTTAAGAAGACAAAAGACAAGGAAATATATGTACAGCTGTATATAATTACTACAGCTCAACGTCGTCGAGGAGAGAGAGGGGTGACTCGGCCTCGAGCAGCAAGCGACGGCGGGTGAGCTTCGTACCTGAAACTCATGCCGTACCCATTGAAGAACGCAGTTAATAACTAATGAATTATTAGTTACCTGGGAAGAGGTTGATTGATTGATTGATTGATTCTTTATTCGGTATTGTTAGGGAAACCCCCGTATACACAACAGTTACATAAGTTTCACAAAGCAATAAACAATAGAAAATAAAATCGGAATACAAAGATCGCAATAAAAAATATAACAAATTTGTATAATACAATAAAATAAAATAAAATAACATACTAACTGTATAACACAAATAAAATAAAACTGGCAAATAAAATATAAAATAAAAACAAAGAATATGATGAAATTAATAAAATTAATATATAAAATGATAAAAAATAAGATGAAAAAAAATGAATATAATAAAAATAAAAATATATATGTCGTCGAGAAATCAAAAGTAGAATAACAATAAATAAATAAATATGTATAAAACGGCGCACGCAGAGGTAAAAAACACATAGAAAATAAATAAATAAATACATAAAAGCCGCAGTACAATGAATCATGACTAGATAAAAGATTAAGTAAAGCCTAAAGATCGGGCAAAGGAGGGCACTCTAGACCCTCATCAACCACTCTCGATTCCCACGCCCGTCGATCAAGCTCAGAGAGATGTAGTGTCAGTGAGGATTTCAAGGAAGGGAAGAGGAGTGGGATAAGAATTGTTAAAGGCTTCGGTCCTAGGAGGGAGGTAAAAGAGGGAAAGGGGTGGGTGACGAGAGGAAGTTCGAGTAGAAAAGGAAGAATCGCAAATGGTAAAGTGACTAGCAATATAGGATGGGGATCTATGGGAAATAATATTGTAGGCACTACAGCCGATGAAGAGGGATCTCCTGAGCTCGACCGATAACCAACCAAGTTTGAGGCGGTAGGGCGTTACGTGCTCTCTCCAGGGTATGTCTCCCCACACAAAGCGAACGCAAGCGTTTAATAAACGTTGGAGTTTTAGGTTTTTAGTGGCGTCTAGATCGTGAAAGACCGCACAAGCGTAGTCAAAGTGTGGGAAAACAAGCGACTCAACAAGATGTTTCCTATTTTGTCGCAAGAGAGCACGTTTGAAGAATCTCAGAGAGTGCAAGACTCCATGAACTCGCTGTGATATCGACGCAACCTGGCGAGACCAATCCAGGGTGGGGGTAATCCAAACGCCCAGTGATTTGACCTCTAATCAATGCGCGAGATAAAAGCCTGACTACCCAGTATCAACACTTTCGTTTTGTTTACATTCAGACTTAATCCGCTTGATCTCGCCCAGTTTTCCACCGCATTTGCGTCTTCTGAGATTCTCTGGACTCCCAGGGCGAGATCAGCAGGAGGGAAAGAGTGATAGATTTGGGTGTCATCCGCGAAAATCATGTGATTTGAGTGCTTTAAGACCCTCGGCAGGTCATTGATAAAAATGGAGAAAAGAAGTGGGCCAAGGGCACTTCCCTGAGGAACCCCCCTAGATGTGTCAAGCCAGGCCGAACTAGAGCCTAGTTCATCCACCACTGCCTGGGAACGGCCCACGAGGTAGTGTAAAAACCAGGACATGACCGTGTCAGAACAGCCCAGAGATCGCAGTTTACGCAATAAGATATCGTGTGGAACCGAGTCAAACGCTTTAGAGAAGTCAAACAGGATGAGGACGGTGATCATGCGCTTTTCAATCGCTCTCCTAATATCATCGAGTACGCCAATTAGGGCCGTCTGGGTACTGTGCCCCCGCCGAAAGCCCGCTTGTCTCTCCATGAGCAAATCATTATTATTTAAGTATTCCATTAGTTGCTCGTATACAATTTTCTCAAGAATCTTGGAGATTTCGCAGAGCTTAGCGATGATAGTTGTACCTCGTCTCCGAGACGGCAGCAGCACCAGGTCACCATCACACAGCATACAGCAACATACAGCGGCAGTCGACTCGCTCGCGAGACGCGAGATCGAGGTGCCGCGCACGAGTACGTACTGCGCAGGCGCGCGGTACGAACACGGGGCTCTCGAGCACGCCGAGAGCCAGAGCTCTACGGACGGTCGACCCGACGACAATGAGATAGTAGCGTGCGGGTATAGCGAGTACAAGTGAGTCAAGCGAAAGAGAAAGAGAGAGAGAGAGAGAGTAGCAGCTTCCCGACCAAGTGTCCCGGAGTCCTGTAAAGGTTGGTGAAAATACCTCTCTCTGCTGACGGTACCTCCGAGTACCATTTAAAGTGCGTGCGAGCATCCTGGTAATTCCCGTCCTTCCCCCCCCCCTTCCTTCCCTACAGCATACAGCGATAAATTCGAAACCCGGCCACATGGCGGCCAGCGGTTGGAAAGCAGTAGCATAGTTCGGCTACTATCACCCGCGTACTATCGGTATTCGTCGCGTATTAACGCGGCTGGCGCCCACCCACTAATTATCACTTTTATTAATAAATACATATTTTATCTATAGTACTTACTGACCCTCACTAACCTGCACCCTGATCCCCAGTGCAGCGTTACATTGGCGCCCAACGTGGTTGTTTTTTATAAGGGATCTTTGTTTAAAATAATTTAGCGTAACAGCGGCGTACAGCATTTTTGTTTTTCTGTGTATTAAAAGCGAGTGAATAGCAATTGTAAGCGTCGAGGCGCGACGCAATTAAACGGCCATATTGCCCTTCCATTTCTTTAAGCAAAGCTCGCACACACACCCGGAAGAAGCCGGTCGGCCATTTTAACGGCCATATTTATAATTAATAATTGAGCACGTGCACGGAAAATATAAATTTGTTTTTTTCTTTTTAATATATTATTTGCACTGCTTTGGATATTTGGTTATGAATAGTTGTTTTTTTTTTGGGTACACTGGTTAATAAAAATTAATATAATTCATTTTCCCTTTCCTTCTAACCCATACAGCTGTAATAAGCAAATATTTATAATTGATAAACAATTTGCATTTTATAATTATAATAATAATTTAAGCTGCTTTGAGCATTATTAATATTTTTTGTTAAGCATTATAATTTTCTTGGTGACAAATACTAACATATTAATGCTGTTTAATATTCCCCTTGCTATTATCACGTTTTATTAAATTGTGTTTTTCTTTCTGCTAATATACAATTAATGCTTATTGAATTAAATCACACGTTTCGCTAGTTTTATTTATTGTTAGCTTAATAAATAATAATAATAAAATTTACTTGACCTGCTATACCCATTGCAACGAAATTTAATTTCTCCCCAATTGCTTTCCGATAAATATAGTTAGTGCATATAAATTATACTGCATAATTTTTGTTTATTGTTGTTTGCTGCCTACCTAACCCAGTTTATATTTTATTTATATAAGCATAATTTGCACGTCCCTTGCACATATACCCCAATATTTGTTAATTCTAATACTAATAACATTAAATTTAGTGAATTATGGTGTGTAAATAAAAGCTGTATATATTAATTTCCCAGAATAATAAGCTGTAATAGATATTATAATAGTTGAGAACCCATATATATACATATTTCCCGCTGTATTTATTTTCTATACTGCCCAGCTGATAATAAAGCAAGCTTATTTATTTTTTTTGCTGTTTGTGGATTGCTTACTGACAGTGAATCGGATTTAATTAGATTAGCTTGAAAATTGTTTTTTTCTCTTTCATTGGTATTTTTTGATTTTTGCTTGGCGTGTTTAATTTAAATTAGATACAATTAAACAAGAGCTAAGATATTTCACGGCAATCGAGCTAATAAGAGCTAGTAATAATAATATTTATTTAATTATTAAGAGAAAATAAGCTACAATAATTAATCAAAATGTCTCACAACGGTGATGACCTAGATTTAATTTTGGGAGAAGACTTATCGGTGTTACAACCAGCAGTAGGTGCCGGTGTAATACGACGCAGTATTAATAATACCAGTGATGGTAGAATCACGGTATACGCGAGCAAAGTCGGGATAAATATAGATTCAGACTGTAAGGTTATTAGAGATAGGTTAGCTAGGTACGAAATTAGACGTAATTTCGGACCATCGTCTGCTGACTGAAATGCAGCAGTAGACGAGGCAAACCCGATTATTGAAACAGATTTGTCCCTAACGCAATCAGAAAGAGGAAATATCCCCACTATCGCTATAGATACAGCCCCAGAAAGAAGCAGTAAAGCAAAACGGATGCTTTACATTCAATTGCCAACCGGACAATCACGAGGACAATACCGAGATCCAATCTCCATAAGTAATGAGAATTTGTTGTCATTACCGGAAATGGAATACGGATCGGAAATGCAATCGGCTGTAAAGAAAAACAGCAACGCGAGAGAAAATTTACAGCGATTAAATAATGAAAATTTAAGGATAAGCAGCGCAGCAAATCGTCCTCAAGCACAATCTACAGCATATAGATTGAGTCCACCGTCACCAGTATGCGATAATTCGATGATGGAATTAACGCATACAGTCCCAAGCTTAACGACAACACAGTTGAGCATAAATTCGACTTCCTATTATCCCATCCACACATTAGCCCCTTCATCTCCCACAATCCCAGAGCTCATAGATAACCCATTTACCCAATATACAGCTCCAGTTACCACATACAGTACCAACATTTATACAGATACCCGACCTAGATCAACCCAAACTATCCAACCCTCAGCTTTTCGTCCAATAAGCACAAGCCCTTTTTCCCCTATTGCACTCGTACCTAGACCAGTAAGTCGAGCAAATACGCCATACGGCAATGAAGAACCCGAAATAGCGACCCAAGGAAAAAGAGTCAATCAGGCACGCGAAAACAGACATAACCCCACAAGCAGCACACAGTTGAGCAATGTACATAGGAATGTACAGAGTGTCCATTGGGAAGACGATGGAGTTACAGAACCCAACGTTCCAAAAGAGACGCAAAATACCGACAAAGAGCTCGAAAGCAAATATGATGAACAATTTAGACTATTGGAGCAGCAAATACAGCAAATGCAGCAATTATACAGCAAATTAATAGAAATACACAGCACTCAGCAAAATAGACAGCATAGCAGTTCGCCAGTGCATCAGGAAAACAACGAAACGTACTCAATCCCAGCTAATCCACACATACAGCCACAGCAAAGTACGCTTAACCCAGCATTCAGATACAGCCGTTCGTACGAAACCTGCTTAGAAGACGCTACCTTTATAAGGGAGAAAAGGACGGCGCAAATCTTCTCACGCCACCATATCCAATTTAAACGAGCTAAAAAGAATGATCCAGAGACATTCCTGTCGAACCTAGAGGAATGTAGAGAAAGCTACAGTCTCTCAACTCAGGACATTTTTAAAGCTTTGCCATCGGTCCTAGATGACGAAGCATGGGAATGGTTTAGGCGCGAGAAAAGCAGCTGGAAAGACTATATAGATTTTGTAGATGCGCTGAGATTACAATATGGGACGGAGGAAACTCAGAGCCAGCTAAGACAAGTAATCGAGAATCGCACACAAGGACCTAATGAGGATATTTCCACATACCTCACTAAGTTAAGAGGCATGCTAGACCAGGTCAAGCCAACAATACCTCAATCCGAACAGTTGGATAGAGCGTATCGGAACCTGCACACTAGTTATAGAACTAAAATCGAAAGACACCATTTCGATAGTTTTATACAGCTGCAGAGACTAGGTAAAAAGGAGGAAGCAAGACGTTTAATGGACGAAACGTACAGACCTCCACCAGTAATCCAATATTGCGGCTTAGCGAAATATGCATATATCGACCCTATGCAAACAAAAAGCCGTAAACTAGCAGCAGTCTCCTCAGTTCAAACCGAAGATATTGTAGTACCCCCAAAGTCAATAGCACCTATAGCCACCAACCCACAAAAGAAAATACAGCACCAGTACCCATGGAAGCCAAACAGCCCTCAAGCAGCAAGAAAATATACAGCACCTCCCAAACAAGAGTCGAAGCAGCAGTACAGCGAAGCTGTAAAGAATAACAATAAAAACGGCAGTTACTGGCAGCAACCGCAGGGAAAAGAGCAAAAGGCTAAACAACCAAAAAAGCAGGAATTCAAGCCAAATAAATTCAGCACGCCAAATAACGAAGAACAAAGGACTATAAATCCAATGGAAATTTAAAGAGCCTTGTTTTAGATGCGGAAAACTTGGACATTGGGTAGCAGAATGTCCAGTCCCTTTAAGTTGCGGAAGTTGCGGAAAGCAAGGAATCAGCTACAAATATTGCAACTGTAATAAAAACAGAAGCCAGGGAAACTACAGCCAGAGAAAATAGAGACCCAACTATTTTCTCACCCAAACAACCAGAAGGGTCAATACCCTCCCATGTAGCAGCAAATAATTCCCTAATACAGCAAATACCCGGCATCGACCCACGCCATTTCTTTAACATAAAGTTAAATGGACAAAAACTTACAGCTTTACTTGACGATGGGTCGGTACACTCATTCATTGGGCGAGGAATGAGTAGAATATTACAGCATAAATTTAGACAATCCAACAATTCAGCCGTTAAAGTAGCAGATGGTACAGCAGTACCAATACAAGGTATAATAGATGTAACCATGGAAATAGTTGGTGAAACTATTATAATGCCTTTTCAGGTAGCAGACGGCTTACATTATGACTGCATATTAGGTATCGACTTTAAACGTAAAGCGAACATGGTTATATGCTATGAAAACGATACGTGGTGGACTGATAAAGGTATCATTCATCATTTTTATCCGTATGGCAAAGACCCGAGTTGCTTACCCGCCCTAGCAAGCATAGGAGGATTGAAACGAGCTACAGCAGAACAAGAAAGGAGATTACAGCAGCTATTAAATGAGATGATTCCCCCAACACCAAAAACGCTAGGTGTAACTAACCTAGATTCCCATAAAATCGATGTGCAAGGTGCCGAACCTATTCGTCAACGAAACCGTCGTTATTCGCCGAGGATGCTGCAGGCTGGATACGAGGAAATTGACAGAATGTTAAAGGAAGGTATAATAGAACCTTCAGAAAGCCCGTGGTGCAGCTGCCCAATTATAGTTCCGAAAGCAAACGGAAAATACCGCTTTTGCATAGATTTCCGGCAGGTTAATGCTGTAACCAAGAAAATAGCGTACCCTATGCGGAATATGGACGACATTCTCGATCAACTGAGAGAAAGTCGTTACATAAGTAAGCTTGATTTATCGCAAGCTTACCACCAAGTCCCACTAGCACCAGAAAGCCGCGAAATTACAGCCTTTTCACTTCCCGGTAAAGGATTATTTCAGTTTACCCGAATCCCCTACGGCCTATCGAATGCACCGGCAATTTTCCAGAAAATGATGGACAAGCTCATAAAGCCATAATGGGAGCCTAATGTGTTCGCATATCTGGACGATATTATAATTACAGCCAAAACCTTTGAGGAATACCTAAAATGGTTAAGAATAGTACTGACCGCCCTCAAAAGGGTAAACTTACAAATAAACAGAGAAAAGTCCGAATTCTGTTGCGCGGAAGTAACTTATCTAGGATACATTATTAATGAGGATGGCCTCAATACAAATGTAGATAAGATACGACCGATACTAGAGTATCCAGCCCCAACCAATTTAAAGCATCTCAGACGCTTTACTGGCTTAATTGGTTGGTATTCAAGGTTTATCGGGAAATTAGCCGAATACAGAGCACCGTTAAACTATAGATGGTAAAAGAATTTATTGTTCGTCAAAAAATAGTTTAATGAAATAAAACTTCGATTGATCTCTGCGAACTCAGCTTTTTATTTTGTGCCTACGTTTCGGACGTTTTTTTGATCGTCCCTTTTCAAGGCTATACAAAAAATATACTCGTTAAATTTACAATTACGTACAAATTGATAAAGCAACAATAATAAAACACATTTAGTACACTCTTACCAATAAAAAAGGCGCAGAGATGTTAAGTTTTCATATTAATTACAACACAATCCTCCATCGATATCGCACAACTATCAAATTTATTAAATTAAAATTAATATTAAAAACTTTAAGCCGAATACAAACTAAAGAAGAAGAAATATTATACAATTAAAATTAAAAGGTCTTATTACCTTCGCACAACCCTCCACTCTACATGCTAAGAAGACAAAAAAAAAAAAACGAGGACCTCCCCGAAGGGAGTCCTGTACAGTAGTGAGACTTATATACTAATTATAGCATCGTCTAACCGCTTACAATACATTTCAGCATATACATATACCAATGTGTACATATACACATATAGTATATGTATAACGTGTATACTAGTAAGTACACACCTGCAAACCGTATCAAAATAATAAAAGAGCTCATATATTGCGGGCCAAACGAACTGAAACTTCTCTCATGTATTAGGCGATCACGCGCCGCGAAGAAGTAACACACTCGGCCTGTTAAACCCAAGCTTGCTAGGATTCTCCCCAGCGGCTCATAAGATGTGCCACCTCCATGCGCCGCGTAATCCCCCCATACCCAGAGACTGAACACATCAAGTGGACGGCCAAGCGAAAGAGTTTACAAATATCGATGAATAAATACCGCCTACGCACATAACATTTTCACACTGTCAACCGTAACTTTATATATGTTTTTTAGAAAATTCACGTCTTCAATACGGTTTAATGTTTCGTCATGTATATAAATATTCATCATTTCAGAGAACATACGTTTTTTAAAATTATTTTCGATGTCCATAATACAAGTTTTATTAAAATCAATGCTATGTCCTGTTTTGATAGTGTGGACCGCTAATGCGGATCTGTCATTTTTATTTTTTACGTCATATTTATGTTCTCTTATGCGGGTTTTGAGTTTACGCTTACTCGTGCCTATGTATAACGCTGGGCAATTACCACATGGTATCTTATATACAATATTACAAATTTCATTTTTTACTGTTTTATCTTTACCCAATTTTATAATCTTGTTAAACTTATTTATAGTGCGATTAATCAATAGAAAATCATGCTTCTTTATAAATACGTTTAGTTTCGGAGTCAGTCCCTTTATGAATGGTAAAACAACCCTTGGTCTCCGGATTTGATTTCTATTTAATAGATTCTCGTTAATATTAGTGTTTACATTATTATTTAAGAATAACATTCTTTTATTAATATATTTTTTAATAAATGCAAGCGGATAATTATTATTCAATAAAAAATTCGTTATTATTTTAACATTTTCTTTGTGAAAAGTAGAATCTGATAGTGAAATCGCCTTATCCACTAAGTTGTAAACCATAGCTATTTTTTGAGATTGTGGGTGGTGTGAATGAAAATTAAGATAACGGCCTGAAGCTGTGTTTTTTCTGTACCAATTGGTTATAGGTGTAGTGTTATCATATCTGTAAATATGTAGGTCAAGAAAAGGCAATCTACCATCCAGTTCTAGCTCCAATGTAAATTTTAGAGGATCACAAAAGTTATTAAACTTGTTTAGAACCTCATCAATTTTATTTTCCTTTATAATTAATAGAGTGTCATCTACATATCTTTTATATAGTAATATGTCGTTCTTAAAGCTATCAAGACATGAAATTTCCAAAGTTTCTAATACCATGTCTGCGAACCATGGACTGGTACAAAAACCCATAGGAGCTCCCATTACTTGTTTATATACTTTATTATTAAACTGCAAAAAGGTTGAGTCCAAGAGCTGCTCTATCCCCCCCATAAATTCAATCTTAACAAGGGGAATGCTATTTTTCAAAAATCTCCATTTTTTTGATATTGCTTGTAATATTAAATTTTTTGGTAAATTTGAGAAAAGAGAAACCACATCAAAAGAAACCAATCTGTAATTGGAGGGAACACTCAAATTGTCTAATATTTTTTTCAGTTCTGTACTATTTTTTAAGTTTGATGCTGGTTTGGGAATATATTTATTAAATAATATACTTAACGCTTTATCAAAAGCATAAGTAGGACTATTCAGAGCAGATACTATAATACGGATGGGAAAATTTTCTTTGTGAATCTTAAGTAAACCATAAGCCTTAGGAATGTTAGTGTTGTCTAAATTTAATTTAATATTATCAAAACTGTTTTCATTATTAAAAATGCCTTTATTATACCACTCTTTTATAATAGACTGAGTTTTAGTTTGCAATTTTTTAAGCGGGCATTTTTTAATTTCCGT
Organism: Theocolax elegans; assembly: GCA_026168455.1. Lineage (NCBI taxonomy): Eukaryota > Metazoa > Arthropoda > Insecta > Hymenoptera > Cerocephalidae > Theocolax > Theocolax elegans. Next base: position 49,266,020 of record CM047427.1, read on the forward strand.
ATAATATTTTCTGTCATTGAGTGAATCCTCCATCTTCTTAATATACATAGACCTTTCCATAATAACGCATACCGCCCCCTTATCCGCCTTAGTGAACACAATGTCTTGGTTGTTTTTCAGAAATTTAACTGTTTTTTCATAGTTTTCTGCAATAATTCTATCTATATAACTTGTGTGTTTTTTTGTTGTAACAAATTTATTAACACACTGTACAAGTTCTTTCTTTAATTTATTATTCCTAATCGCAATACTTTCATAATTTAAATCGTCAGTTATATTATTATCTTGTGTGTTGGTATCATTAACTTGAAGGTGGAACTCAATGTCTTTCAAAATTTCAAAAACAGAACTTTTATCAAAATTGGAGGTAAAATTAAATTTTTCCCCAAGACGCAATGTATCACGAACGTAAGGAGGGATGTCTCTATTCGTGGTGTTAACTACCCATTTTTCTCTTATATCCACAAATTCACCTTCAGACTCCGTATTATAAAATAAATTAGTGTGTCTCATGTAATTTTCATCATTTAATTTCAAATTGTTTAATTTTTTGCTTTTTATTATTTTCTGTTTCGAGTGATATATATCTAAAATGTAGGAGTAAAAGTTTTTAAATTTATTAGCGTATTCGTTACCTATTTTTTCTTTAATAATCTTAATACTATCATTAATCCTATTTTCTATGTACTTTAAATGTATGTTTAAATCTGTTATTTCTAAATTCAAGATTTTTTTAGATATGTGTGATGATAAACGGTTAGTTTTTCTCTTTATTGAACGAGAATGGAAAGACAAATTATTAACAGAGTGAATAAACCTTTTTATATGAATCGGATTCAAATCTAAAGTTCTACATTCGAGAAGAAAAGATAAATGATTGCGGTTACGAATTTGATTCTTCAATAATTTTGTTAAATGTAAGGTACGATTATAAATATCACTCCCAAAGGTCAGATTGATTAAGGGGTCAAGCCTGGGTTAACTGCTCAAAAAATCGATTTTTTTTTTATTAACTTTTTTTAAAGTATTTCTTACATAAAACATTATCCCAAAATTTGAAAAAAAAACAAAAAATTTTTTTGCAAGTTATAATTAAAATAAAGTAAGCATCAATAGACATTATTTCTCTAAAATTATTTTTGCAAAAAAAGACATTTTATTTTAATTTAACTAAAATAATAATTGCGAGGTTTTCGACGTTTACATACAAGTATATTAAACGAAGCAACTATCAAGCGTAGAGTTTGGTAAAGTAGAAATCTACTTTACCATACGATTCAAATTTAATAGTTAATAAATAAATGATTCTTTTTACTCTAATATACTGCACAAATACGTACAGTTCTATTTGAAGTAAATATTGCCTGCATTGATAAAGTATTTACATTATTTTAGTAAATACTCAGTGGATTTTAAATTAAAAGTATATTTTTAACTTTAAATTTTATTAGTTTTAAGAAATTAATTATAAGCTTATACAAAAAACGAGCAGTAAAACAAATGCCAGACTCAAGTAACAGAATACCTGGTACATCTGCTCATAAAAAAATTATCAACATCAGTAAAATCCAACTACGATGCACTTCCATCAACATTGATCCAGATCAAGTAAAAAGTTAAAAACTGATACCATTGAAGAAAGTAGCACAGAAAATAAAATTATAGATATATCACTACTTTTCCCAACATTAGAAGAATTTTTAGTTTGTCAGAATTGTCATGGTACAGTTAAATTTTCTGAAGTTGATGTGAGAGGTTCGGGAAGTAAAATAACAATAACATGTACAAACTGTTTTAAGGTATTTGTTATTGATTCAAGTAGAAAAGTTGGAAAAAAAGTAACGCTTATGAAATAAATAGACGTTAGTGTACACAATGAGAACTCTTGGTCATGGGCATGCTGGTTTAGTTACTTTTTGTGGAAATATGGATTTGCCGAGTCCAGTTTCTCACAGTAATTATTACATTATTAATACAGAGATAAAAAATGTTTGTAAAGAAGTTGGTAAACAGTCTATGAAAGCAACTGTCAAGCAAGTATATGATTCAACAAGTCAGAATTGCCATATAAGTGTATCAGGTGATGGTTCTTGGAGGAAGCGAGGATTCAATTCTCTTCAAGGTGTTGATACTGCATGAGAATGAAAAAGTAATTGACGTTCCTCCAAAGCAATATTTTTGCAGAGCATGTGAATTGCGACCAGAAGAAGAAACAAAAGAATATAGAGAGTGGTACTTTACGGCATGAAATATACTAATTATATTGGAGGTTTGAAACACTTTCACAAATAAGTACTCATAAAATAACTTCAACCACATAATATCGCACTAAGCACAAATACACTGAGCATAACAAAACACTTATTTATAATTTTATCTGTATTCTGCAAATATTGTATATCTAAGTGTTGACACATTGGTTATGCTGAAATGGAGAAACAAAGAATCAATTTCTTGACATAAACAAAATATAAATTTAAGGTTATGCAAATACTTATCTGATATAATTTGTTCAGGCAGTTTTATAAACCACTAGTTTTTTTTACTTATTTTATTTAGATATTGTATAATATAATATATAATATATAATTCTACTTGATATTATAATAGCTTAAAACTGAACTACAAACGTGTGGCTGGTGCACACTTCCATTAGCAGCTGTAACACTATATATGCCTCTCTCTTTCTCTATCACGTGACAAGGCAATCCGAAAAATCAATAATTTTATGGAAGACTTGTCATGTGAGAGAGAGAGAAAGAGATATTGTACACAACTGTCAAACAGTATTTGTTTTTACTCCATTCTTTACATACTTTTAATTAAATTTAATGCTTATAATAAAAATTATAATCATATAATATAATATAATAATCATAGTATAAATATTATTATATAAATAGTCATAAACTATATATAAAATAATCATGTATTAATATTCAATAATAGCTAAGTATTCTTTTAGTTTTAAAAAATTTTATTCCTCTTTTTATAAAGAAACTGATTCTTGAAGTTGACTTTCTGTTATTTTAGATAATACATGTATATTAAAAAAATATACTGAGTATTATATTAATAAAACCAGAAAAAAGTCACTATAAACCTATTAAATATACATATTATTAAGATTACACATACAAATTGTACGATACCTGAAGAATATGGTATTAGAATTATAAAATAAGTAAAACTTTAAATCTAATAAGTGAAACTTTAAATGCATTTATCTCATTAATGCTTTTTTAATGATTTTAGCTTACTTGCCGCAGGATATTTCAGAGCCAGGTTGATGAATCACTTTGAAATTTTGGGGAAACTTTTAAAATATATATTTCTACGGACTTATGTTGCCCAATTTTCAAAAAGATAAGTTTTAGGTGAATGTTATGTACGTATACGTACATAACATTCACTATTTTTCTTGTTATTATCAACTTTTATATTTAATACATTGTTATTAATTTTTTTTCAGAAAAGGAAAAACATAAGTCTGTAAACGTATATTCCATGAACATTTTAAGCCTTATTAGACATTAAAAGATGCATTCAATGCTTCAATATCCTACGGCAACTGCAAAAATTAATCAATTTTTTAATATCATTATAAGTTTAATAACCAGGATTAAAAATGCATTATAAACATTTTTTATATTGATAAATATAATGTATAATACATATATATTATATAAAAAAAATTAATATGTGAGAAGAATTAAAAAAAAACAAATTATTCTAATAATAATTATTTATTTATTGAAAACATTTAACCCAGGCTTGACCCCTTAACTTTAAAACGGTGGATAAATTTGATTGTTTCGGCGAACCTAATGTTTGAAGAAGTCTGGATTTGTTGTCGATCTCAGCTTGTTTTTCATCGGAGTTTGTTGCCCCCTCGGAGGATGTTGAACCTTGAGGTGTCAACGACTTCATATGTGTGCGTAGTTCCATGATAATATACTGATCTAAGTAGCATATATGTGATCCAATGCCAAGTTTATAGATGGTAAAAGAATTTATTGTTCGTCAAAAAATAGTTTAATGAAATAAAACTTCGATTGATCTCTGCGAACTCAGCTTTTTATTTTGTGCCTACGTTTCGGACGTTTTTTTGACCGTCCCTTTTCAAGGCTATACAAAAAATATACTCGTTAAATTTACAATTACGTACAAATTGATAAAGCAACAATAATAAAACACATTTAGTACACTCTTACCAATAAAAAAGGCGCAGAGATGTTAAGTTTTCATATTAATTACAACACAATCCTCCATCGATATCGCACAACTAACAAATTTATTAAATTAAAATTAATATTAAAAACTTTAAGCCGAATACAAACTAAAGAAGAAGAAATATTATACAATTAAAATTAAAAGGTCTTATTACCTTCGCACAACCCTCCACTCTACATGCTAAGAAGAAAAAAAAAAAAAAAACGAGGACCTCCCCGAAGGGAGTCCTGTACAGTAGTGAGACTTATATACTAATTATAGCATCGTCTAACCGCTTACAATACATTTCAGCATATACATATACCAATGTGTACATATACACATATAGTATATGTATAACGTGTATACTAGTAAGTACACACCTGCAAACCGTATCAAAATAATAAAAGAGCTCATATATTGCGGGCCAAACGAACTGAAACTTCTCTCATGTATTAGGCGATCACGCGCCGCGAAGAAGTAACACACTCGGCCTGTTAAACCCAAGCTTGCTAGGATTCCCCCCAGCGGCTCATAAGATGTGCCACCTCCATGCGCCGCGTAATCCCCCCATACCCAGAGACTGAACACATCAAGTGGACGGCCAAGCGAAAGAGTTTACAAATATCGATGAATAAATACCGCCTACGCACATAACATTTTCACACTGTCAAGCGTAACTTTATATATGTTTTTTAGAAAATTCACGTCTTCAATACGGTTTAATGTTTCGTCATGTATATAAATATTCATCATTTCAGAGAACATACGTTTTTTAAAATTATTTTCGATGTCCATAATACAAGTTTTATTAAAATCAATGCTATGTCCTGTTTTGATAGTGTGGACCGCTAATGCGGATCTGTCATTTTTATTTTTTACGTCATATTTATGTTCTCTTATGCGGGTTTTGAGTTTACGCTTACTCGTGCCTATGTATAACGCTGGGCAATTACCACATGGTATCTTATATACAATATTACAAATTTCATTTTTTACTGTTTTACCCAATTTTATAATCTTGTTAAACTTATTTATAGATGCTATAATTAGTATATAAGTCTCACTACTGTACAGGACTCCCTTCGGGGAGGTCCTCGTTTTTTTTTTTTTTTTTTTTTTTTCTTCTTAGCATGTAGAGTGGAGGGTTGTGCGAAGGTAATAAGACCTTTTAATTTTAATTGTATAATATTTCTTCTTCTTTAGTTTGTATTCGGCTTAAAGTTTTTAATATTAATTTTAATTTAATAAATTTGATAGTTGTGCGATATCGATGGAGGATTGTGTTGTAATTAATATGAAAACTTAACATCTCTGCGCCTTTTTTATTGGTAAGAGTGTACTAAATGTGTTTTATTATTGTTGCTTTATCAATTTGTGCGTAATTGTAAATTTAACGAGTATATTTTTTGTATAGCCTTGAAAAGGGACGGTCAAAAAAACGTCCGAAACGTAGGCACAAAATAAAAAGCTGAGTTCGCAGAGATCAATCGAAGTTTTATTTCACCGTTAAACTATTTAACGCGAAAGGATGTCAGATGGCAATGGCATCAGGAACAGCAGGATGCATTCGAGAAAATGAATCTAGCCCTTACCCAAGCCCCTGTTTTAGCCCGCCCCGATTTTTCCCTCCCCTTTACCCTCCAAACCGATGCTAGCGACTACGCTATAGCCGGTGTGCTTACCCAGGAAATAAATGGTGAAGAACACCCTATATATTACGTTAGCCGCACACTGAGTAAAGCGGAACGTAATTATACGGTGACAGAGAAGGAGTGTTTGGCAGTATTGTGGTGTATTGAAAGACTAAAAGGTTACCTTCAAGGTGAAGAATTTACTGTGGTAACAGACCACCATAGCCTTCTCTGGCTTCACAACATCAAGGATCCGACAGGCAGATCGGCTCGATAGAAAACAATCCTGCAAAATTATAAATTTAAATTTGTGCACAGGAAAGGAGCATATCATAAGGTACCTGACGCACTTTCAAGAGCATATGAAGATACAGCATTAGCAGCTACAGCTGCAATTAATACAAGCGATCCTTGGTACCAAATGAAGATCCAAGCAGTAATAAAATCTCCCCAAAAATACTCTGATTTATGTATAAAAGACAACCTTTTATACGCACACCGTCCCAATCCCCTCGTAGACCCATTAGTCCCCGACTTAGATGCTTGGAAGCTGATTCTGCCAGCAGCTGATAGAGAGAAAGCTCTCTATGAAGCGCACTACACCCAAAAAGGTTAGCCACCTACTACTACTGGCCAGGGATATACTATGATACCTGCAATTACGTGAGAGCTTGTCAAGAGGGTCAAGCTCATAAGAGCAATCAACAAGCTCCAGCAGGAATAATGGAAGGCAGAAACATAGATGGACCTTGGACAGTAGTAGCAGTCGACATAATGGGACCGAAACCACCATCAAAGCAAGGTTTCAGGTACATAATTGTCTTTGAGGACTTATTTACCCGTTATGTGGAAATGAAAGCGTTAAGACGAGCCGACGCAAAAAGCGTACTCCAAGCGTTCGATGAGTTAGTCATTAACCGATGGGGTTGTCCCAAATACCTAATTTCGGACAATGGGACAGAATTTGAAAATCGCCAAGTTGCAGAGAAATTACAGCAGTACGGAATTATACAGTTATTAATTCCGCCCTATTTTGCACAAGCTAACCCTGTAGAAAGGGTAAACAGAAATTTAAAACCGATAATAAACAGCTTTATTGAGGAAGATCATCGGGAGTGGGACCGATATTTAGGAGAGTTCTGCTTCGCTCTCAATACAGTCGTCCACTCAACAACTAAATACAGCCCAGCATTTTTAAATTTTGGCAGAAACCCTATCCCAACAGCCCTTATAAGAAAGCACCTAGAGTCCTCAGACCCCCCTCCAGCACCAAATACAGCAACATGGGTCGAAAGATTACATAGATTTCCAGCAATATATGATCTTGTTAGAAGACATATAGACACAGCAGTGGCTAGACAAGCTAGACACTACAATAAAGGGCGTAGACTGGTACAATACCAAGTAGGCGATCGAGTTTGTCGACGCAATAGGGTATTGTCCTCAAAAGATAATCATTTTACAGCAAAAATGGCACCAATCAATATAAGCCCCGCGAGAGTAGTAGAAGTTGTCTCAGCAAATTATTATATAGTTGAAGACGAAGATACGAAGCGAAGAGTAAAAGTCTATGTAAATGATCTTAAGGTTATATTCCTCCTAGAAACGTTATCCCACCTAAAACTCATTCTCCCCCTTCGCAGCGCCCAATAGCACAAAATATACAGCAAAACAACCCGAGTAGCAATAACCCACCTCGAAAACGAGGTAGACCCAGAAAGATCAAATAAATTTTTTTTTTCTTTTTCCCTTTTCCCCGTTACATTGTTAAGTCAAAGTTTAAGTGTTCTGAACCCACTTTTGCAATTTACCCAAACAAATAAGGGTGGTGATTATAAAGCAGAGCAAATAAGCAAATAATTTAAATTATATGTAATTATTAAATGAAACGGTAATGGCAACAAGAAGAGTTCAAAATGAGGAACTCACAAGCAGCAGAAGGTAATAATTCACCACACCTTATTAATATTCTTCTTGTAGTCCGAGCTCTACGGACGGTCGACCGGCGACAACGAGACAGTAGCGTGCGAGTATAGCGAGTACGAGTGAGTCAAGCGAAAGAGAAAGAGAGAGAGAGAGAGTAGCAGCTTCCCGACCAAGTGTCCCGGAGTCCTGTAAAGGTTAGTGAAAATACTTCTTTCTGCTGACGGTACCGCCGAGTACCATATATAAGTGCGTGCGAGCATCCTGGTAATTCCCGTCCTTCCCCCCCCCCTTTCTTCCCTACAGCATATAGCGATAAACTCGAAACCCGGCCACGTAGCGGCCAGCGGTTGGAAAGCAGTAGCATAGTTCGTACTATCGGTATTCGTCGCGTATTAACGCGGCTGGCGCCCACCCACTTTTTATTAATAAATACATATTTTATCTATAGTACTTGCTGACCCTCACTAACCTGCACCCTGATCCCCAGTGCAGCGTTACATTGGCAGACACAATGTAACGCTGCACTGGGGATCAGGGTGCAGGTTATATAGGGTCAACAATTAATATAAATAAAATAAGCCTTTATTACCATAAACCATAATTAAAGGGGGTGGGCGCCAGCCACGTTAATACGCGACGAATATCGATAGCACGCGGGATATCTTAGCCTGACACAATATAAAGGGCAGTACTCTCGCCGATCCGAAACGTGGCCGAGTTTCGGTTGCACCGGGTTATGGTGTAAGGAGGGGAAGGGGAAGGACGGGAACGAACGGGATGCTCGCACGCACTTAATGCGGTACACGGCGGTACCGTCAGCAGAGAAGCAAATAATCACCAACCTTAACGAAGCCTCTTGGACACCAGGTTGGGACGCTGTAGCTTTCTCTCTCTCTCTTTCTCACACACTCTCTTTCTGATTGCGTTAGGGACAAATCTGTATCAATAATCGGGTTAGCCTCGTCTACTGCTGCATTCCAGTCAGCAGACGATGGTCCGAAATTACGTCTAATTTCGTACCTAGCTAACCTATCTCTAATAACCTTACAGTCCGAATTTATATTTATCCCGACTTTGCTCGCGTATACCGTGATTCTACCATCACTGGTATTATTTATACTGCGTCGTATTACACCGGCACCTACTGCTGGTTGTAACACCGATAAGTCTTCTACCAAAATTAAATCAAGGTCATCACCGTTGTGAGACATTTTGATTAATTATTGTAGCTTATTTTCTCTTAATAATTAAATAAATATTATTATTACTAGCTCTTATTAGCTCGATTGCCGTGAAATTTCTTAGCTCTTGTTTAATTATATCTAAATTAAATTAAACACACCAAGCAAAAATTAAAAAATACTAATGAAGGAAAAAAAACAATTTTCAAGCTAAGCTAATTAAATCAAATTCACTTTCACTAAGCAATCCACAAATAGCAAAAAAAAAATAAATAAGCTTGCTTTATTATCAGCTGGGCAGTATAGAAAATAAATACAGCGGGAAATATGTATATATATGGGTTATCAATTATTATATTGTATCTTATACAGCTTATTATTCTGGGAAATTAATATATACAGCTTTTACTACACACCAAAATATTCCTTAAATATTTAATATTAATAATACTACAATCAATCAGTATTGGGGTATATGTGCAAGGGACGTGCAAATTATGCTTATATAAATAAAATATACACTGGGTTAGGCAGGCAGCAAACAACAATAAACAAAAATTATGCAGTATTATTTTTATATAACTATTATTATGGGGAGCAATAAGAGAGAAATTAAATTTTTGTTGCAATGGGTATAGCAGGTCAAGCAAAATTGATTATTATTATTTATTAAGCTAACAATAAATAACACTAGCAAAATGTGTGATTTAATTCAATCAGCCTTAATTGTATATAAGCAAAAGAAAAATACAATTTAATCAAACGTGATAATAGCAGTAGGAACATTAAATAGCATTAATATATAATATATAGCCAAAGGAAATTAATATGCTTATAAAAAAACAAATTATAAATTATGCTTCAAGCAGCTTGAGTTATAATTATAACTAAAAAATGAAAAAATTGGTTATCAATTTATATGTATTACAATTTAAAAGAAAATTAATAAAAAAAATATTATTCTCTTATAGAAGCACTTACAAAAAAAAATGTTATAAATACTTGGTTAATATAGCTGTATGGGTTGAAAGGAGAGGGAAATGAATTATATGTATATTTAATATACATAATATTGATCAGCATACCCAACAAAGAAAACAACTATACATAACCAATTATGTAAAGCAGTGCAAATATTAACTCAACAAAAACAAAATTATTATTTCCGTGCACGTGTTTAATATAATATTAATTAATAAAAATGGCCGTCAAAATGGCCGACCGGAATCTTCCGGTGTGTGTGCGAGCTTGCTTGAAGGAGAGGAAAAGGCAATATGGCCGCTTATTTGCGTCGCGCTTCGACGCTTACAGTAATTCTATACGCTCGATTTAATTATGCACAAAAAAAAACTATTACTATACGCCACTTTATACAAAATTATTAATTATTTTAAACAAAGATCCGTTAAAACAAGCCACGTTGGGCGCCAATGTAACGCTGCACTGGGGATCAGGGTGCAGGTTAGTGAGGGTCAGCAAGTACTATAGATAAAATATGTATTTATTAATAAAAATGATAATCAGTGGGTGGGCGCCAGCCGCGTTAATACACGACGAATACCGATAGTACGCGGGTGATAGTAGCCGAACTATGCTACTGCTTTCCAACCGCTGGCCGCTACGTGGCCGGGTTTCGAATTTATCGCTATATGCTGTAGGGAAGGAAGGGGGGGGGGGGGAAGGACGGGAATTACCAGGAAATTTCTAAGGAAATAGATAAACTTTTAAAAAAAGGTATAATAAGCAGTCAGTGTCGAGTTACAGCAGTCCAACATGGATAGTAAATAAGAAACCAGGTCCAAATGGCAAAAAGCGATGGCGTCTTGTAACTGACTTCAGGCAGTTGAATGAGGTAACAGTAGACACGTCTTTCCCACTCCTGCTTACTAGTGACATTCTCTATAAGCTACATCGAGAATCATTTTCAACACTCACTGCCGAACTCCCTGATTGAGGTGCACTCAGTACACTCAGTATATATCACGACGGAGTCCTGCGTCATTTTTGTATTTACCTAGAGTTTCCTCACTCAAATTCTCTTCCTCCATTAATGATCATGTTTTATTACAAATCCACTTTTATGCTAGATCACCTGTAATTATACCTATATCCAGCATTGCACGTCAAGTTGTCTATTCAAAATTTTAAAATGCACCAAATTCATGTTACAAACTAGAAATTTTTTTCAAAAAACACAAAAAGTTTTTTACTTACTTTAATCTATTTGTTCAATAGTTAATGTAACCTCAAAACGTAACGAATCTATCAACTATCACTATATAATATTACATATCAGTTGAATAAAATTTATCGACCTTCCCAAGTCAGAGGTGAAGGTAAAAAAGAAATTTTAATACATTTTTCTGTTTTCGTAACGTTTCGGTAGACAATGCTACCCTCTTCAGACTGTATAAAATTTATTAATTTCGATTAGTATATCTCAGAATATAATGTACTAATCGAAATTAATAAATTTTATACAGTCTGAAGAGGGTAGCATTGTCTACCGTAACGTTACGAAAAAAGAAAAATGTATTAAAATTTCTTTTTTACCTTCACCTCTGACTTGGGAAGATCGATAAATTTTATTCAACTGATATTAAAAAATACCAAGTGATAAAATCAAAATTTCAACATGAATATAATATTACATGTAACATTGTTTGCTAATTGTCTGTAGAAATTATCCTTCTGTGCTAGAATTTCTAATCTCAAGATCAGTATTATCAAGTCAATAATGAATGTGAAAAATCAATTATGGCGAAGTTTTAATTTTTCAAGTTTAATATTGACATATAGTTTATGAGACATTGACTTTGAGATTAGAAAAATCTAACCCATAACTTGACATCGAATGCTCCATATATACATATATAAGATGGGTCTCATATTTTGTCACTAAAAGAACTTTAAAAAAAACTGCCTTCTTTTAGAAAAAAAATTGGCGATAAAATCGGTGATATGGCCGGGCAGGATTTGTTTGAATTGCACTAGCTTGTCTCATATATATATATTTATGCTGTGATGATTAACGACAAAGTAGGTGAGTCGCTGTATTTTTCCGTCGCGCTGTAGTTTTACTTGCAGGCGGTGGTTACACCAAATCACGTAGTAGGAGCCAAAAAAATTTAGGTTATTTAGGTCTCTAAACTTGATTCTGACATCAAAATGAAAATTCAAAATGATGAAAGAATATGGCGGATACTATGCCGTATGATTTTTTTAAAACTTTCTACTTGAATATCTCAGACACCGCGACTCAAATCCGGCACTCTGAAGGTTAATTATTAGATTAAAGATTCAGTTAATATCAACCCTCCCCCTCTAGGGGCTGTGGGACCTTGCCGCTGGTGAGGGGGCTTACTGGGGCGGGGCTTGTCGCTCAGGGGAGGGGGGTCCATCTGAATGTCAAAGAGTGCTTTGAAGCGACTCCCTATAAACGGGCGCTTCCTGAATGGACGGTGAATGGAAGAGTGAATGAAGGGTGATGGGGCCCTATTAATATGGGTATCTCCGGAGCCCCGGACACTCGTCTCAGGGGTGTCTAGCCCTGCCCCGGGACTAAAGAACAGCTCCCCATTGTACTACAGGTGGGTATGCAATGGGTACTTTCCACCGCCTAAGCCCAAGGTGTTATGAAAACCGTGCCGAGGGGCTTGGTTTGTCACCAGGGTTCCGTGTGACATCTAACGGTGCCTCGGAGGCTTGGCGCGACTTCCGAGTATTTCAGCGCCTTACCACTGTATCGGGGCTCTGCGGTGGCGGACTATTTATTTCCCTTTTAAACCAAATTTTTAAACCAAAAGTAAATTCAGGGCAGGGAGTAGGGGGCGAAGCAAGCTGGAACCGGGCGGCAACGACCAGTGTACAGTTTGTGGAACAACCTATCGCGGACGCGGGTAGACTCACGCGGGACACCGCCGAGAAGGAAGGCCGGGACTCTTCGAAGAACCAGCCTGATATCTCGGCGGGAGGGATTGGGGGAACCGTACTCCCAATCGAACATCTGGGAGGGCTGGCCGAAATGGGGGTAGGCCTTCAACAAACCGAGTCGGGAGGAGGGTCTACCAACTCCCAGACCGACTCGGTCTCGAAAGACCTGGAGGCCCTACGTCTGAAGCGACCGAGATTATCGGGTGCCCAGCGTAGGAGACTCGCCAGAGAAAATGCTAGGCTGGCGGGGGGTGTTAGGGAGGCAGTAATGACTCCAAAGCAAACCCCGAATCCAGTCACGCAGGCTCAAATGCGGGGGACATCGGCTACCTCTAAAAGAACGAGAGGTGTTGATGATACCCCACCAACCGGTCAGGCAGAGAAGAAAAGACCGTATATTGAGGCGGGAATAATGGCTGCCAGAATGATCGACCCACTCACGAGGGCGATTGTTGGAGAGGGCTATCCCGACGAGGAACTGACTGTCCAACAGCTGGGACTCGTCGGCAGGGCGATCGAGCTGGAGATCCTTAAGATCCCAACTGGATCGTTTATGCCTGGATTCAGCAACTCCTTCGTGAAGCTGGGGGCCATTATTGTCGTCTCGGACAATGAGGCGTCAAGGGACTGGTTGGAGGGAGTAATTCCTCTCATCAGACCTTGGGAGGGCGCTAAACTGACCCTGGTTGCCATGGAGGCGCTCAAGAAGCCTCAGCGGGCTACTCTCCGTATTCATGGTGAGAGGCTTAACCCGGCTGAGGTTCTTGAGTGCCTCCATCATAGAAACCCGGACGTGGGGATTACACGTTGGAGGGTGCTCGGGACAGAGGAGGGGGAAGGTCCTAACTTCGGAACTTTTCTTGTCCTGAGCATACCCGAAACGTCGATTAGGGTGCTGAAGCAGCGCAATTTTCAGCTGCACTACGGGCTAGGGCGCGTTACCGTAAAGGTGGGCGGCGGTCCGAAGGGGCAGGGTGAGGGTAGTGGAACTGCTCCGTCCTAAATCACCATGGCTTTGGAGGGAGTAGTATTCACGCAAATTAATCTGCATCATAGCAAAAGCGCCTCGTCCGTTCTGGCTAGGAGCATGGCTGTGATGCAAACAGGCATTTGCCTAATACAAGAACCTTGGGTGGTTGCGGGGTCGATAAAGGGATTAAATGGGATGGGGAGACTTTTTAGAGATCCCGCTTGTAATACCCCGAGGGCGTGTATTTTGGTAAAGGGTTTGGAAGCCTCGCTACTAGCGACCCACTGTAGTAGGGACTTAACAACTATTAAAGTAAGGCTCCCAACGATGGAGGGATCGGATGTGGAGGTGGTAGTGGCTTCTAGCTACTTTCCTTATGACTCCATAGACGAACCTCCACCATGGGAGGTACAAAAATTGGTAGAGTACAGTGATGTCCGGAAGATCCCTATCATTGTGGGGTGTGATGCAAACTCACACCACACGGTGTGGGGTAGTACGGACAGTAATAGGAGGGGCAACGCACTCCTACAATACTTAGCATCTACCGATCTTGAGATTCTGAGAGAATGGAGGTTATTGACCTGACACTGTGCTCACATAGCATCATGAGATGGATTGGAGATTGGAGGGTCTCTAAAGAACCTTCACTCTCTGACCATATGCACATACTTTTTACATGGAAGGGGATAAGGGCACAGACTAAGTCATATAGAAATCCCAGGAAAACTAACTGGGAGGCATATAGAAAGCAACTTGGATCGGAGCTCTCCTCCTTCAGATTAAACTTTAGTACAAAAATAAACCTGGACTACTGGGCTGCACAGCTTAGTAGGGCTGTGGAAGGGTCGTTTAAAGATAACTGCCCTTCTACGACACCAAGGGGCACGTATAAAACCCCTTGGTGGAATAAAGAACTGGATTATCTACGCCGGGAATCGAGGAGGACCTTTAATAGGGCCCGAAATACTCGCAACCCGGCGGACTGGGTAATTCATAAAAACACTAAAAAGCGGTACAAGGATCTTATCAACTTGGAACGAGTGAAGGGTTGGAGGAACTACTGCGAGGGTATCGAAAGCTACCCTGACGCGGCAAGACTTCAACGTATCTTAGCAAAGAACCCCGAGGTCTGGCTTGAAGCCATCAAGTTACCTAATGGGGACTATACAAAGTCGGAGGAGGAATGTCTACAATTACTCCTTCGAACTAATTTTCCAGATTTTCAACCGCTGGAAAACATTCCTGACTCTCGTGGGATATCAAGACCGGGGAGAGCGGCGTGGGATCTGGCGGCAAAAATCGTGTCAGCGGAAAAGGTCAGATGGGCAATCGGCAGCTTCGCCCCCTACAAGGCGCCCGGAACAGATGGAATCTATCCGGTGCTCCTGCAAGAGGGGATAGAGGAGCTGCTGGGGCCACTGACAAAAATCTTCAGGGCAAGCATCGCCCTGTCGCATGTCCCCCAGGGGTGGAAGGCCGCTAAAGTGGTTTTCATTCCAAAAACGGGGAAGACAGCGCATACATCTGTTAAGGATTTTAGGCCAATCAGCCTTACTTCTTTCGTTTTTAAGGCGTTAGAAAGGCTTGTAGACAAATTTGTGCAGGACGCAATTCTAACTGCGGAACCATTGCACCCTAACCAGCATGCGTATAGAGCGGGCTACTCTACGGAGACCGCTCTGCACGAGGCGGTTAGCCGCACTGAGAAGCAGCTGGAGAAAGGAGGACTAATGGTGGCAACCTTCATAGATATTGAAGGCGCCTTTAACCGGACCCCTTCGGGAGTAGTCTGCGAACAGGCAAGGAAACACCGAGTACCTGAACCACTCATCGAGTGGATCAGGGATATGCTGAATTGCAGGAGAGTGACAGCCAAACTGGGAAGTTCGGAGGTCACGGGAATCGTCAATAAAGGATGTCCGCAGGGAGGGGTGGCTTCGCCCACCATTTGGTGTCTCGTGGCAGATGGGCTTCTAGGGGCGCTGAATGTTGGGGGCTGCTACGCTCAAGCCTATGCGGATGACTTTCTGATACTCCAAGGAGGAGCCTGTGTAAGCGCAGCCATGGACGCTATGCAGTTGGCACTCAAGAAAGTCGAAAAATGGTGTGACTCCACAGGGCTCTCGGTTAACCCGAACAAGGTGGAGCTAGTCATTTTCTCGCGTAAATACAAGACTCAATCCTACAAGGCTCCCAAATTTCTTGGGAAGCAGCTAGAGGTCTCATCTTCGGTTAAGTATCTGGGGGTTATCCTAGACAAGAAACTCCATTGGAAAAATCATGTTGATGCCCAAGTCAACAGATTTCACGCAGCATTCTGGATGTGTAGAAGAGCATTCAGCATGACCTGGGGGCTGAGCCCCCGAATTGTGCTATGGATCTACCGGGCGATCTTGGTGCCTAGATTGATCTATGCTGCGTTGGTCTGGTGGCCAAGGGTACAACAGCTCACAACTCGCAGGACTCTGGAAGGACTGCGAGGACTGGCGCTAAGGGGGGCCACGGGAGCTATAAGCACCACGCCTACCTCGGCGATGAGAATTCTGGCCGATGTGGAACCTCTGTTCTTGACAATAACTGGTGCAGCAGCAATGTCTGCATACAGACTCAGGACCCAGGGAAAATGGAAGCCAGGCTCGAGACACACTCTGCTGCCAACCGAGCTCGGAAATAATCCATTTAACTCCATGGGTACAGATTTGATGGTTCCAAAGTACTCCTTTAATAGTACTTTCACTGTGGTTATACCCACACGGAAGGACTGGGAGACGAAGAGGGACAGTCTACCGGGCAACGGAGACATTTGGTACACGGATGGATCCAAAGCCGATGAACGCTCTGGAGCGGGTTTTTACTGTCGTAGGGATGGAAAGGGGACTTTCCTATCTCTGGGACAGTACGCAACTGTCTTCCAGTCTGAAGTTCGTGCAATACTGGGATGTGCCCAGAGGATTCAAGACCTGGACCTAAAGGGAAGGAGGATAAGTATCTGCACGGACAGTCAGGCGGCCCTCAAGGCCCTGTCTGCCCACCGAACGGTCTCACGACTGGTGTGGGAGTGCAGGGCTGTTTTAAATGAGGTAGCCGCAGTAAACAAGGTCAGATTACTGTGGGTCCCTGGTCACACGGGGATCAGAGGAAATGAAATTGCGGACCGGTTGGCAGCGCTGGGGGCTAAAACCCTTCCAACGGGACCGGAACCCTTCATTGGGGCACCAAAATGCCTTATGGTAGAGGGGATTCGCGAGTGGATAATGGCTCAGCACCTATGCGTCTGGCAAGAAGTGAAAGGTTGCTCGCATGCCAAAGCGCTCCTACATCATGGCGCAAATGCAAAATGGACTAAGTACATTTGCAATGGCAATCGGAAAGACTCCGGTCTGTTCACCCGGATCATAACAGGACACATACTGTTGAACTGGTATAGTCTGAGGACAGGCAGAGCGGAGACAGGAATCTGCAGATGGTGTGGGGAAGCTAATGAAACCCCCCTTCACATACTGACGGATTGCCCAAAATTTAGCCAGCTAAGACACCGGCTGTTGGGTAGGCATTACCCGACGGCTGATGACATAGGGTCATCTGATGCGGGGGCCATACTCTCCTTCTGGAGGAGAGCAGACCTACCGATGTAGGTGATCAACTAGAGAGGGAGATACAATGGGTGTTACCTAAGTGTCCGGGACAAGTCCTACCCTCATAATAATAATAATAATAATATCAACCCTCGAATTTATTCATTTAAGTATCCCGTACCTTATTCTAGGGTTACCACTCCCGTATTCCAAGAGCAGACGAATTTGTGATGCGATTACTGTTTAAATATATATTAAATATACAATACAAAATACAAAAACACAAATACAAAAATACAAAACACAATAAGTTTGAATTCAATTATTAAACTGGGTAAAGATGGTACAAAAAAGTTTGGACAGATGAATGTTGTTTATAAATTAAATTGTAAAGACTGTCCTGCATCTTACATCGAGGAAACTAAACGTTTACTTAAGACGAGGATTAATGAACACAAAAAGAATAATAAAATATTACTTATGTCGACTGTAGTATAACTAAATTAATTAATATTTTATAATCAGTCCCTGATGAGGAGCAGCAGCGAGCTCGAGGCGTCGGACATCATATTTGGGGTTGGTAGATTTTTGGTGCAGGGGGGCAGTCAGATTGCTTTATTAATGATTTATTTTTGTGTTTGGTTGGTGTTTTTGTTTTTTATATTTTATATTTTTTATTTTTATTTTTATAGATTCTTCGGGGGTGATTATAAGTAGGGGCAATCTGATTGCCCATATAATTGACTGTAAGACCGATAAAAATATTAATTAATTTACAAAAAGAATAACAATACTGAATCAGTTATTAATCAACATATGGTTTTAAATAAACATGAATTTGATTGAGATGGTGTTAAATTTTCCTACTAATTACCATGGAGAGCGTTCATCATATTTATGAAAAGTTTTTGGATGGTTTAATCTTACATAAGCCCGGCTCCTAAAATGTTAAAAAGTTCCTAGATCAAGCTCAAATACGTTTGATTTGCTTAAATAGATTTCGACATACACACACACACACACGCACAAAATATAAAACTAGGCGTTGGTCCGTGACCGCCTACTAGGACAATAACAAGTACTTACTTTATCCACTAGGGGGTTTCTCTATCTGCAAGTGGTAAAATTTTTCTAAACGTATATATATATGGGTGGTTCTCTGTGACATCGAAGATGAAAAAAATAAATATTGCTATAACTGTGGGAATATGTTTTAGAAGTATCCAGTAATTATCCTGAATTTTTTCAGATTTTTTCTGGGCCATTATTTTAAGTTACAGAGAGTCAAAGTTGACATTTTAGCACTTTTTTGCATTATATGCCTATTTTCATGAATTTTTAGCTCCCAGAGGATGCATTTTTCACTAAAAGCATAACAATGACTTTTTGTGTAAAATTTTCCGAACTTTTCATTAAAAATACTGTAAAAGACATAAATGTATGCTGTCACACTCTTGTAAGCCATTTAAACCTTAAATAGTGAAAATCAGCAATTCTGCTCCGGACTCTGGTAACCTAATACTGTCTAAAAGATGTCTTTTTATAGTCAAAAACTGCCTAAAAATTTCCAGAGTGGGTCTAAATCATTAAGATCACTTATGGTCAAAATATCCGGGAAAAGTGCCCGAAATATTAATAGAAATGTATATTTGTTGCCTTATAACGATGAATCTAGTAGCATGATCATTGCAAAAAAATTTATGCACTTAACTTGGAGTGGTGGAAAAGTATCTTCACTTGTTTCAGTATCCATCTAATCCCCTGTAAGCTGCTAAAAATACAAATATTATTATACAAATGTAAAAAATTAATTTTTAAACATTTATAATGCTGGATTTTTAGTTTTACATCCCTTACAAGAATTATAATACTAATCTGAAGGATTACTATAAAAGTATCAACATTATTATTATTATTATTCAGCAATACATTGTTTAGATTTCACAAACTTGTCACTGTCACGTTATCATATTATTCATTATAATTATATATCCGTTTTATTTATATATCTTTTGTATTAAATACGTATATTCAGTTATTGTAATAATGATGTTTATATATTTACAGTAATCCTTCAGATTAGTATTATAATTCTTGTAAGGGATGTAAAACTAAAAATTCAGCATTATAAATGTTTAAAAATTAATTTTTTACATTTGTATAATAATATTTGTATTTTTAGCAGCTTACAGGGGATTAGATGGATACTGAAACAAGTGGAGATACTTTTCTACCATTCCAAGGTAAGTGCATAAATTTTTTTGCAATGATCATGCTACTAGATTCATCGTTATAAGGCAACAAATATACATTTCTATTAATATTTCGGGCACTTTTCCCGGATATTTTGACCATAAGTGATCTTAATGATTTAGACCCACTCTGGAAATTTTTAGGCAGTTTCTGACTATAAAAAGACATCTTTTAGACAGTATTAGGTTACCAGAGTCCGGAGCAGAATTGCTGATTTTCACTATTTAAGGTTTAAATGGCTTACAAGAGTGTGACAGCATACATTTATGTCTTTTACAGTATTTTTAATGAAAAGTTCGGAAAATTTTACAAAAAAAGTCATAATTATGTTTTTAGTGAAAAATGCATCCCCTGGGAGCTAAAAATTCATGAAAATGGGCATATAATGCAAAAAGGTGCTAAAATGTCAACTTTGACTCTCTGTAACTTAAAATAATGGCCCAATGGAACAACTGGATACCTCTAAAACATATTCCCACAGTTATAGCAATATTTATTTTTTTCATCTTCGATGTCACAGAGAATCACCCATATATATATATATATATATATATATATATATATACCCCGATATTCGCTATTGTCTGTGAATATTACTTTATATATTTCTTTAATTTTGTGTCTAAGGAAACACTGTCTGATCCTCACTGATAATGACCAGCAAATAGTATTGGTCGAAACACTTTACTTTTAAACTTATCTTTGAATTCATATATTCTTGTTTAATACATATTTAAATTGCAATAGTTCTGTTTTCTTCACATTTTCGAACATTTTTATAATATGTAAATATTAGAATTCTTTTCCTGATACTCAACTAGTGGGGTTTTGAGCGATTACAAACCAGTAGTTCACCAACACTAGAATTTGAGAGAAGCTGAAGACTTTCTTGCTCGATTCACACCGCAAAACTTATTTTCAAATTTTTAAATCGGTAAATCCTAGACCTATATACTTGTACGTCATATTTTAGAGCATTGAATACATTTTATTTTCTTGAGCCATAAGAAACATAAGTTATTTGTTTATGTAGCTAGCGTTGATCTTGGTTTAATCAATGTATTTTAGGTGATCTTAAGAATGTATCACAATATTTCACCACACAATCAAGCACAAAAGCTTGCATATTTCTGAATAACCGATTTTTCAGAATTTTCAAATCTTTAATACTATTTCGATTGAAGAATGAAATCTTCTAAAATTGAAGTACAGTAACTGTTACAATTCTTGGTAATTTTTTTGTCTACTGATTTTCTGTTTTAGTTTTTATAACTTAACAAATTTAATCTAATTTTGTAAAAGATTTAATTTAATTTGTCTCTATTCTATCAAGTTAAATTTCTTTTTTAATATAGTGGACATTGTTACCCTTTTCTTTAATTCTTGTGTAAGTATAAATATACAGTAATGTCTGAATGTAATAGTAGAGTCGCTTTTTGTGTTGTATGTGGGCGGTATGATCTGAAAGTAAATAAGAGAAATTTAAATGCTAGGACCCTGGAATGTTATGAAAAGTGTTTTAATAAATCTAAAAATTTACTAGATAACAGCTGTATTCCAAAGGTTACATGTTATATTTGTCAGACACACCTTTTTAACCATGATAAGGGTCTTAAAAATGACAAAGTTTTTTCACCCCTATAGCTCAAAGACGCTAAAAGTATCGTATATCTTCACTTTCTGAATACATTCCGTATATTATCACTTTCAGAAAGTAGTGTTAGTTCTTGTCTTCAGATTGAGTCATATGATCATAGTGAAATACAAGATGAAGCAAGTCACTCACAAAAATCTGTGAGTAACTTCGAAGAAACTGATGAAGATGAGTATGAAGCTGAAAATGTACCTAAAGAAACCAAATTTAACCTTTAGACTGCCGGAATTTTTGCCTTATAAATTGATATTTTTGATGGGCAAAATTTATACATAAAAACTCCTCATATCTCTAGAGTAGTTGTCAAGGTCACAGGTGGCTCATATATGAGCCATGCTGGCAGTCTAAAGGTTAAACAAGATGAATTAAGAGACTTAATTAGTGATTTAGGGATTTCAAAAGAAAATGCAGAGTTGTTAGCCTCAAGATTAAAAGAAAAAAATGTTTAACCAAAGAAACAAAAGTGACATTTCATTGTAATAGAGATCTGCCATTTAGGAGATATGTTTCTAAAGAGAACAATTTAGTTTTTTGCAATGATGTGAAGGGTCTAATTAATGAATTTGAATTTATCAATTACGATGCAAATGATTAGCGAATGTTTATGGATTCATCAACAAAAAGTTTCAAAGCAATTTTTTTAAATAATGGCAATGAGTATGCTCCTATTCCAGTTGCGCATTCTATAATTTTGAAAGAAAAATATGAAAGTTTGGAATTACGACGAACATCAATGGTTGCTATGTGGAGATTTAAAGATTATAACGATTTTGTTAGGACAGCAAAGTGGTTTTACGAAGTATCCATGTTTTTTGTGTGATTAGGACAGTCGTGCACGGGATCAGCATTATATAAAAAAGGATTGCTTATATGTAGAAAGAATTTAGAGATAGACTTTAAAAACATCTTGAAAAGAATTTATTAGCAGTTGAAAAGATTTGCTTTTACCAGTCCACATCAAACTAGAATTGACTAAACAATTTGTAAAGGCCATGAAAGTGCAAAATAGCGTTGTTTTTTACTACCTGTTTGAAAAATTTCCAAAATTGTCTGAAGCAAAATTAAATGAAGGAGTATTTGATGGTCCACAAATTAGAGCTTTATTTAGTAATGAGCATTTTGAAGAAATAATGACGGATACAAAAAAGTAAGCGTGGCAAAGTTTCAGAGAGATAAGCTTTTTTAAAGATGAACTGCTTCATGAATTTAAAACTCCATTTTATGGACTCACATATTGAATACTTTCCTGAAAATTTAGGTGATTTTAGCGAAAAACAGGGTGAAAAAATGCATCAAGACTTAAAGGATAATGAAAAAAATATTAAGAAATATGGGATCAAAAAATGCTAGCGGAGTACTGCTGGGGCTTAAAGCACGATACCAAACTGTGTCATAAAAGGAAATCAATTCGTAGATCTTTAAAAAATATACGCGTTACTCTATGAAACAAAATTAGAATAATTATGTAGACCATAAAAAAATAAATAGAACAAAACAAAATACATAATAAAGAAAAAAAAGAGGGAATAGAATCTTGCCACCTCCACGTTGCTTATTTTAGGGTGCAGCAGAAAGCGAGTAAACTAATAAAAATGTTAAAAAATTTTGAATTGATAATATTGATAAATAAAGTTTAAATACAAGGATATATTTCAAATACCGCAATACTTGTCGTAGAGAGAATAAATAAATAAAATATACCAAAAAGTTTTGCGATATTAATCAAACAAGATTGATATAATATATGTGAAAACCTACACATGAAGTATAAGTGTATATACCTTTAGAATCTTAAAAAAAGTTTATGTACGATTTAGGAATTCAAATATGAGTTTAAGGTTCATGTTCTTGGAATTTATATGAATAGTTCCGATAAAAATGAGGTTAGAGTTTGTTGGCGCTTGATTGGAGTGAATATATATGGGGTATTCCACGTGAAGTGGTCCGATCAAAATTTTAAAATGCCCCAAATTTTGGGTACACATTGCAAATGTTTTTCAGAATACAGAAAAAAAATTTTTAGGTACTGGAATTTATTAGTTCAAAAATTATTCTAACCTCAAAAAGTGAACTTTTTCCAGTTTTTTTCAACACCAGCTGGGTTCATCGCTATTTAACTCAAAATCTATCAACTTTTACTATACAACATTATATGTAACATTCGTTGCTACTTATGTCTAGAATTTATCCTTCTGGGTTAGAATTTCTAATTTCAAGGTAAATGTTAGATAAACTACATGTCAATATTCAACTTGAAAAAAATCTAACTTCGCCACAATTGATTTTTTTTATCCAAAAGTCCAAAAGAAAGCTTGGAGCAATACCTTTTAAATGGTCTGTAGCATTTTTATGGCCTTCAATTCTGCAAAAAGTTATGATAATTTAAAGAAAGACAAAAAATTCACAAAAATTAACATGGTATTTCCCATTTAAATTTTTAAAAAAATTTCGTCTTTCTTTAAATTATCATAACTTTTTGCAGAATTGAAGGCCAAAAAAATGCTAAAGACCATTTAAAAGGTATTGCTCCAAGCTTTCTTTTGGACTTTTGGATAAAAAAATCAATTGTGGCGAAGTTAGATTTTTTTCAAGTTGAATATTGACATGTAGTTTATTTAACATTTACCTTGAAATTAGAAATTCTAACCCAGAAGGATAAATTCTAGACATAATTAGCAACGAATGTTACATATAATGTTGTATAATAAAAGTTGATAGATTTTGAGTTAAATAGCGATGAACCCAGCTGGTGTTGAAAAAAACTGGAAAAAGTTCACTTTTTGAGGTTAGAATAACTTTTGAACTAATAAATTCCAGTACCTAAAAATTTTTTTCTGTATTCTGAAAAACATTTGCAATGTGTACCCAAAATTTGGGGCATTTTAAAATTTTGATCGGACCACTTCACGTGGAATACCCCATATGTATATATAAAATTATGTATATATATATACAAAATATCTGTTTTGTGTAATTCAGATTTTTTGGCTTGAGGTTTATAAATCTGAAATGTGTAGATTCGGGGTTTGTGAGTTTGAGATGTATAAACTCGGGGTTCGTAAGTTTCCAGATTGGGGCAGGAGATCTAGTATATTTTTTGCTCAAAGTGTGTGCAATTAGGAGTTTATGGGGTTCGTGTGTTTGGGATATGATTTTGGGTTTTTAGGGGTTGTTATTTGTTGTTTGGGATTCATTGATGTAGAATTTGTGGGTACGAGACTTTGGGTTAAAGTATGTCGTATATGGCATGTCGTTTTAATGATCGTAGTGGTGTTTTTGGCAAATGCGTAAAAATGCTGACGTGACGGAACAAAATACTCAACGGATTTGAATTCAGTACCGCAAAAAACATGTAGAAGAGGCACAGGTATCTTCCGCAGGTTGTTTTTTTAATTTGTGGTCCTGTGTAATTCAAAAAGACTATTCTGTACTAAACTTTGGAAATTTCTGAATCAGCGGTGATGGAGACATTTTTTTAATAATATGAATAGATGAAGTAGAAATAATACCAATATTTATGTTTTTACAGATATTTATCTCAAAATCTATCAATATTTACTAATAACATTACATGTATCAGTGGTTGCTGGTATTCTCTAGAATTTATCCTTCTTGCTTAGTAATGTTAATATCAAGGTCAATGACCTTAGTTGTTTTAAAGTAAATAAATAGGCGTAAGCTGTACTGAACAATTATATTTAAGTGACTAAACTAATATTGAGTGAGCCGGCGCTGCCCACGGCGAAGGAGGGGGAATAACTCTTAGAACTGAACAAAACAGACCCATAAACTAGAGATCAACATTTACGTTTAAAATAAAGCAATTACGTCATAATCTGTTTTTTCATTCAACATTCTAAAAAAGAGCTTGAAGTTATACATTCCTAATGGACTGTAGCTTGTAATTGGTCTGTAAGTATGTAAAAAGTTATTTAATTTAAAGAATTAATAAAAGTTAATAGATTTTGAGACACATTCCTTCAAATACCGTTATTGACAAAAAAATTAGAAACAACCAATTTTTTGTAGTTAGAAAAACTTTTAACCAAATTATTTTCAGCACCTAAAATTTTTTTTTAGTTTCTAAAAACATTTCCAGTTTGTACCTAAAGTTTGGTGTGTTTTAAAATTTTGATCCAAGTAGTTGACGTAAAATAAACCATATGTTAATACTATTTGAACTCTTACCAAACATCGATTTTAACCTTTCCTTCTCCAAAATGGCTATTAAACTACGACATAATTGCGCAGTAAGTCTATGCACATGTTGGCCTCACGTTGTGCATCTTTTATATATAATTTATGCATTTATTTAAATTGTAATGTAGACAGAAAAAACGATAACCGACACATTATTATATGTTAATAGAACAGTTTTTATGTAAATCAAAGCTAAGTGAGCGATAGTGAGAAAACAATTTCAGCTAGAAGATTATTTTTAGAATAAATTTTCTAAAGGCAAATAGGTACAAGAAGCATCCATGTTAGGATTTTTAATATTCCACTAAAAACAATAAGATACATTTACACTTAAAAGTAAATATTTTGACATCGAACAAATCAGACACTTTTAAACTTTTTTATATATGTATTATATAAATGTTCAGCTTCTATAAATAAATAACTATTTACTATTTAAAATAAAAATGAAAAAAAATTTTTTTTGCAGATATAAGGTTATATTTGATCTGGTTCATAATGCCATGAACCTCTTTCAAACTTTATGAAGATGCAGTGGCAATTAGTACGAGAGAAATCAACTACTGAAAAACTGAAATGGATCATGATTTAGAAAAGGGAATAAAAGCAGTTGCAGAAACTGCCAAGACAAAAAATTTGATAAATCGTCTAAAGAAAAATATGTATATATTTTACTTAATGTAAAATAACCATATAGTATTAAACTATTGATCAATAAATTATGATTTTACTCGTATATGTTCAAAAATATAATGTTTTAATCTAGATAGTTTAAGCACAGCAATTTTTACACTTTTGTATACCAATCCAATGTGCCTATTCGCAAAACTTTCAAATATGCTCAACAGTAAGAGAAAAAAATTTTAAATTATTTTAAAATTTCAAGGAAAGAAAACTGTCTTTGCTTGGGTTTGAATTGGGAACTCTAGTCTTCTTTTCTTTCTCTTGAATATTCTCTTGATCTTTTTAGTCTTATTATATTAGTTGTAACAATGAGACTCATTTGCTACAAATTAAAAAAAAGGAACGGGCGTCAGGTCTTGAACTCGAGCCTCTTCGGATCCGAAGGCGTTCACGCTACCACTGCGCTACGCCCGCAATTGGTCGTAGCTGTACTTTTCCGTGTCTTCTGCCTACCGATACTCGCGCCATATGCCAAGTGCCGATTCTTGCGCTGGCCCCGTCGGTACTACAGAGCCCTAAGTGACGGTGACCTGTTCTCATGCAGATCCACCACGTCACATAGTCTATTAGTTTGATCGCAAATACCTAAAAATGCATGAAAAAGATTAAAAATGAGTTATAAAATTTTTTAAATAGAATTTATAAGATGAAGGTGCCAATTGTGAAAAGACTTTGTAGGGATATTTCTTATAACGTGGTATTCGCAAATACTTTTATTTTAAAAAATATAAATAATTTATTATTACTAATCGTAGGTCTGCAAAACACTATACCGCGCACATAATAGTACATTACGAGTGTAAGAGTTAATGGGGGACCTATGCGCACGTGTATCGTATAATATTTTTCCTAACGAATTGCGCAAAGGTTTCATTATGTACAGACATTTGAGCGATCAAGATAGTACATTACTGCAATAGTGGGGAAAATAAAATATTCCTGCAATAGTACTAACAATTATACGAGAAAAAGTTATTTCGTCCCGAACAGATCTTTGCGCCTGAGCGAAGTGAGGATGAAAAGTTGGTACGGGGTTGAAATCAGTTTGTCTTTCATAATTTTAAGCACTATTGCAGGAACATTTTATTTTGCGCACTAGTGCGGGAAAGTTCTATTTTGCGCACTTGTATTGTAATGTCTTATTTCCTAACTCCGTGCTCAAAATCCGATTTGCGCACGCGTTTGCACGCAAAATAAAATCTTGATGCAATAGTGCTCAAAATTGCAAGAGACAAAGTGATTTCAACCTCGCTTCGCTCGGCAGCATACATTGGTTCAGGGATAAATCACTTTTTCTCTTATAATTGTAAGTACTATTGCAGGAAAATTTTATTTTGCGCACTACTGCAGCAATGCACTATCTCGTTCGCTCAAATGTCAGCACAAAATGAAATTTTTGTAGGTGATTCTTGCATGGATGTTTTTACTAATAACTATATTTAAACAAAGATTCCTGGCAAGCGTAATGGCACAGGGTGAGGGTTGGGAATGCGTCAGGTAAATCAACTAACCGGTGACGCCCTTTAGTTGGTTTAACCGATCCTCAGATCATTGATAACCTTCTGGACAGCCGAAATTAGACGTTGGTTGTGGTGTGGTGAAAGCCGTGTGTGTTTCTCATGGTCTGCATCTGCATTCGCACACGATCCTGTAACCACATAAAACCACATAAAAAACAATGTACTGAATTCAATTTAGCAGATATTCTTTTTCCATCGTGGGAACACTTTCTCATGACTAGATCGCTGATTTGAAACTAAGTAATCTGTCTGCCTCTGTTATAGCTATGTTCTTGGTATTTTTGCTCTTCGTCAATATGTTTCTTAACTAAGCAAGAGTGTCATATCTCCGGAAAACAGATCTTTATCAAACTCTAGGATATGTTTACTACTATAAAAATATAAAGAAAGCCAGAATATTAGACTCTAACGTTCTTTTCTACGATAGATATAAGCAAATAACGAAACATTTAGAAATAAATAACAAATAGAGATAGATACTCAAACTTAAGTTCAGAAGAAAACTGAGATCGGGTAAATTCGATTTAAAAAAAGAGGCTTAAATATCTTGTTTTGGTCGAAAGGTATTAAAAAATGAATTTAACGATATTTTGATGACGTGAATTAAACAATTTACTGATTTTTTATGCCAAATTGTCTTCTTATTTTTATTCTTTCATAACATAAACCAAATCAAGATATTTAAGCTTCTTTTTTTAAATCCAATCTACTCAAGCTCAGTTTTCTTCTGAACTAAAGTTTAAATATCTATCTCTTTTTATTTTTGGGTTATAAGTAATCAAATTCAAGGGCTTCTTTGGCGAAATTTTTTGTTACTTATTTATATCTATTATAAAAAACAGCGTTAGAGTCTAGAACTCTTTTTATATTTTAAAGTAGTAAACATATTCTAGAGTTCGGTAAAGACCCGTTTCTCGGAGATGTGACACTCTCTTTATAAGTAGTGCAAAACAAGCCATCCTTCTGAATTGATGATACCTGAATTTTAAGAGCACTGATAAAACTTGTATTTGACTGCATTGCCGACATTCGTATAAGTGTGCGCCGACGATGCTCTACAATAATCCGAATCTACAAACGTCGCAGTCGCCGTTCTTGATGTTCCACCAGGTTGGCTTGCAACCGGTAAGGAGGGGTTCTGACATGTTTTATGTCATACTCCTCCAGAATTTGCAATATTGTGCCATTAACGAACTCAGTCCGATTATGCATTATTAGAAAATCTGATGTTATTATCGGAATACTACGAGTTCCTCGAATGCTTTCGACACCGACATACTGGTTACCGCATTTAATTCTTTCAGCTATATCCATCATGTAAAGAAGTCTTAACACTATAATGTATTTGTATTGACTTTTGCTACGAGGAAGCTCGATTATGTTTGTCGTTATAATAACCCACGCTCTTTCAATGTTTCGATTACCCATAAATCCTTGAGAACTTGCTTGAGATATCTTGTAGCTCTGACATATTAGACATTGTAAGACAGATTGATAACAATTATAGTGGATACTTAGCCAATAATAATTTCTAGCAACGCATTTGTAAGTTTTTTCGATTTCTATATACGCCAGAGATGAGTAAAAATGAGAATTTACTAGAACTCGGTTCCCTTCTCTAAGGGTAAAACAAGGCTTCTTCTACAAAGGCTTCTTCTAAACCAGCCTTCTTCTAGTTTTGAACGCTTCAGAATTCAGAACTTTATCGCTTACAAAACGGTTTAACACACTATCCTCAATATTCCACTTCAGAAATCTTTAAGGGCACAAGCGTACATCGTTTAATCTTATAATATACTATGGATCCGTAAAAACTTAAAACAAGACTATCTTTTCTTCGTCGGATTTTGAATTGACGGCACGAGAAAGCACGTCTGGGACATAGTGTAAGGTTCCTCTTGTACACTATTTCAAAGTCCCATTGCTACATTTTAATTATCTATCTGCCAATCTGCCCATCGACTCTTTGAGATTTTTGATCTACAGGTCTCAACATGATTTTAATCTCAACAAAACCTACATGGAAGACAAGCATTCCTTTTCCTTTGTTATATAATATAATAATAACACAATTTAGTAATCGTCTGACGTAGCTCGAATCGCATGTTCGAAACCCCCATTATGCAGTTGCATCAACACTGCACCTAGTGTTAAGTCATTTGCATCACAAAATGTCTTATCCTATTTCTCGTCCTACTGCCAAGCCTGAATTTTATGCAGCAACTTAGTCAGGGGTGCCTTAACGCCAGTTTCGATCTCCAATTTGGACACCTTTAACCTTTAGACTGCCGGCATGGCTCATATATGAGCCACCTGTGACCTTGACAACTACTCTAGAGATATGAGGTGTTTTTATGTATAAATTTTGCACCTCAAAAATATCAATTTATAAGGCAAAAATGCCGGCAGTCTAAAGGCTAATGTTTATTTAATTTGTTAAAAAGGCCTTACTCTCAGAAATTCCACCAGCCACAGTGGACAAAGTGAAAAATGTGCCTGCTTTATTAGAAAGTAAAACATTTAGTTTGGAAACACCGTTAACCTTTTAACCCTTTTCCTCCCAAATAACATAAATTTCTTCTCAACTTTCGACCTTCTAACTTTTAATAAAAAAATCATATAACAAATTTATAAAACATCATTTCTTATAGATTTTGATCTCCTCTTTCAAATGCCGTTGATAAAATTTACCTAAATTGTAAGCCGGAAAAGGTATACGCTGTTTTTCCGAAAAAATCACAAATTTTTCACGATTTTTTTTTAAATGTTTATTTTGAGTTGGAAAAAAGTTACTCATATCATCGTTACCACAATGAAACGTGTTATAAGTTTCGACTCTTTAAAACCCTGGTGGATTTTTTTCGAAATACAAAATGGCGGACACAAGATAGCGTTCAAAAGGAAAAATTCTTTTTTTTAAATTTGCGAATTTTTTTTCAGAGACTATTAAGTTTTGTAAAAAATTCTTCAGAATAAAAATACTTTAAAATTAGTCAAGGAATACCCTAGAATTTTTTCAAAACGGTTTTACAACATTTTTGAAAATTTCTATTTTTTGCCTTTTTAAAAAAATTACATTTAAACATTTTTTCTCTGTAACTTTTTCACAGATATGGGAATAAATGTCAACCGGCGATTTTAGTTACCGTTATCATGCTCTTTTGCCGACAAATTGTTTTTGTCGTTACCCGACCCTTACCACGAGAAAGTAAGTGTAAAATGAAGAATCTCTTCTTTTTACGTTTTTTTATATTTTTAAATTATTTTTATATTTTAACATTTTATAGTTTTTATATTTTTTTGTATTTTTTTATAATTATATTGAAATTTTTTAAAATTGTCATTTTTTCAGATATTTTAAAGATAAGTTTTATTTCTTCTAAACAGGCAAAAAATAGAAATTTTCAAAAATGTTGTAAAATCTTTTTGAAAAAATTCTAGGGAATTCCTTGACTAATTTTAAGGTATTTTTATTGTGAGGAATTTTTTACAAAACTTAGTAGTATCTGAAAAAAAATTCGCAAAGTTAAAAAAATTTTCCCTTTTGAACGCCATCTTGTGTCCGCCATTTCGAATTTTGAAAAAATCCACCAGGGTTTTAAAGAGCCGAAACTTGTAACACGTTTCATTGTGGTTGCGATGATATAAGTAACTTTTTTCCAACTCAAAATAAACATTGAAAACAAAATCGTGAAATATTTGTGATTTTTTCGGAAAAACGGCATATAACTTTTCCGGCTTACAACGTAGGTAAATTTTATCAACGGCATTTGAAAGAGGAGATCAAAATCTATAAGAAATGATGTTTTATAAATTTGTTATATGATTTTATCATTTAAAGTTATAAGGTTGAATGTTAAGAAGAAATTTGTGTTATTTGGGAGGAAAAGGGTTAACCTTTTCAAGCTCTCCAGTAATCCACACAGGTAAGTAGACGAAGGCTACATAAAGAGTTCCAAACAGAACAAATTAGCGGTCCATACCAAAATCCAATTGCGATGAAAAAAATTATACAGCCAACGCAGCAATCGTAATCGCAAGCCCAAACACAACGTAGCAACAGCTGGCATTTAAATCAAGTTCAATTACAACTAGATAGATTGACAGAAATTAGCTTTGAAAACTCAAAAATAAAACATCCAGCAAACTATCCACAAGCCCAATTAATGGCACATGGATGGATACCCACATCAGGATCATCAACGAGGCTTAACATTATTGACGCGCCAAATATAGATATATCACACTTGCTACTTGATTTAACTACATAACAGCGTATGTCAATTCCACCTCTCGTTACAGCATACAAACTATAACACCCACTCAATCCCCTAAACCATCCCTCTTAAGGGAATGCCATACCTGAATTAAATCCTACTATACCGACACCCGTATATTATACGCACTATTTCTCCTATTACTATTATCTAATACAATTGCAAACTATAAACGCAGAATAGGCATATTTGTAATGCATATATTACATAAATTATAAGTACAAAAGTTTATAAGCTTTTAAGTTTTAATTAATTAAGTTTTTAGTTTTTTTGCGCTTAGAATTTAAAAAATATAATCTCAAACTTAATCTCTCTTAGTTCACAGGCAACAACCATTTAATTGAATTTTATAAAACCGGATAATTTTCTAACAAATACAGTGCAAACGCATAATTTCACGGTATTGGTAAATGTTGGAACACTAAAAAAACAGTCAAAAATGCACGACGAAGAAATAAATAGAATAGTATGATTGATAAAAAGACGTTGGAAATCAGGTACTACATATTTACGATGAAAATAAATATAGATTGCAATTACAAGCATCAAGAAATAAAGTAGAGGCAATATTTTATATTATCTTAGAATCATTTTTCAGTAACAACTAGAAGAATATATAATCGATTAAGAAATTAAACGAAAAATAAAAACGATATTCATTCCTTCCAAAAATGTGTAATTTAGCAGACGGAAGAGTAAGAAAAAGTTTAGCTACTTAGTTTGAACAAGCATCAATAGATGGCGATGCTAAGCGTTCCAGCATATTAAAGTTTGTTAAAATTCGTTTACACTTATTCATAAATATTATAGTTTAGGATTAATAATTTTAAATGGTATTTTTACCGTCCCTTTTCAAGGCAACAAAATAGCGCAGAGATCCTCGTTCAAATATGTTGAGTGAAGGGTTTACGAGTGTGAAACATTGTTTTTGTGCGATGTGAGAGAGAAATAGTGCACTCCAGGATGTGATCAACATCTCTGCGCTTTTTTGTTGCCTTGAAAAGGGACGGTAAAAATACGTCCGAAGCGTTGGCAAAAACAAAATATATGGTTCGTAGAGATCAATAAAGCCTTTCTTTTATTAACAAATTCTGGACGAACGATAATTTCTCCCACCATCTATACTGTATTATGCCGACACTCAATGTTGGGTACATTATTTGTTTAATTACAATTACTTAAATTAATGACAGATTGAAAACGGGGTAGAGGCATATTATTAATAAACATTTTAAGTGTATAAAATTCACAAAATTTGAATATATGTAAAAATATCGTTAAAATTTTAAAAATACGAATGGAAACATAAACTCACTCAGTCTAAAGCGACAGACGCTATAGAAGTTGCGTGCAACGATTCGGACCGTCTGTATTCCCGTGCAAGTAAAACCATTCGCGCGCTCAGAGCCTACGAAGCTAGTCGAGCAGACGGGACGTGAAATTCGACTGGCCTCCTAGGTCCTTATATATACATATATTGTAACGTGGTATTTCGACCTAATACCACGTACAACTTATTTATTAATTTTGTACAGGGACGACGGCCCGAAGAACGCATCTTTATCGTCGCCGTGGGTTAATAAGTTAACCCGTCGGGACACGGTAGCGGAGATTGGACGATCTCCTACGTGCCGACACACGTAATGGGTAAATCGGGAATCCGAATATTGATTGCGGGTTAATTTATAATCAAGAACGCGACCGTTATATTAACATAAAATAAATAATCATTTATTTGAAAAGATTACACGGAGATGCCCGACAATATATAACGGGGTGTTCTCCCGGTCGCGCGGTGTATACACGGCAAGCAAGTGCTGCCCCCGCGCTCGCCCCGCGCAATACCAAATCAGTTTCGGTAGCACCGGCGTGCTACCGAACAAACATACATGCTCACTCACTCTACACACTATAGATCATACCGACTGACGTCGGATACTTACCGGGCTGGCTTGTCTATTGGCCCTGGTGTGAGTCGGCGCCCCGACGTCTGCTGGCCGGTGGAGTCGGCCCGGTTTCCCGTCGTCCTCGACGGTGGTCTACAGGCGTAGCCTGACGCCGCGGCAATGCGCCGACCTCGGAGAATACTCGACCCGAGGTATGTGGTCCTTCGCACTGCACTTACACGAACTCCGGTGCACGGACGAACCGGTCCGTTTCTTCCCGTGGCGCGCGAAACTAAACGTGACGATGTGTAAGAAGGATGCTGTCGCGGTCAAGACCGGCAGCGTACTGAGCTTTTCGGGAATTGTCGTATCCCCGAAAAGTACCTATACACACACACACACACACACACACACACACACACACACACAACAACAACAACAATTGAATATACGGATGCTCGCACACATCCTCGTTCGTCGATATAAACACGCGCGTTTCGTGGCCTTGAAGAGGCAACGCACGAAACAATAACAACGTGCAAGATTTTAACACAGAATATCTAATACATACTAAATAATATAATATTTCAAAAATTATTTTGCTTCATTGCAACGACATCTCGTCGCAAAGCCACCCACTAAACTCCACATCAACTTTCTGATGTGAGAGTTGAAAAGAGGGCAATGAACAAATAATGACACGCACACAATCGAATTCCTCGCCCTGACGAACTTGGGTCGAGGAGTAGTGAGGTTCTTCTCTAAGGTGGCCATCACCAGTCGCAGGACGACGTCTCTCGCTGCGGGATTATCTCCTGCCACCGCTTCCAACAACAAGCGACACTCTTAAAGAAGTCAGCATCGTTGTTGGGTTGTTTCGATGGCCCGGTGATGACGTTGCTGCTTATCCCCGACGTTATGTCCATCCTGGTCGGAACGGAAGGCACCTGCGCGGTACATCGAGCGAGCGAGTCAAGTACCGCTGTATTCAGGCTGTAGCGGTGCACATGTGCTGTAAGTGTATGTTGAGCTGGTGCAGTTCATGTCTCGGAGATGGTGTATACTTCTTCCTAGGTAACTATTACCTCGTTTCTTCTTGCGTTATTCACTAAGTTATACGGTGTGAGTTTCAGGTACGAACTCACCCGCCGCCGCATCGCTGCTTGGGGCCGACTCACCCCTTTCTCCTCGATGACATTAACCTTGGTGACTGATAGCCTCTCCTTCTACAGCTCCAGGTAAATACTTTGTTATTCATTTATATACTGTGTAAGAGGTCTGCTATTTACGTTGTTTAAGTACAGCAACCTAACCTCATTCTGCTCTATACTATTCTTTGTATAGCTGTAGTGTTTACATACAGCTGTATATCCTCTTCCTTGCTCCTGGTCCTCTTAATGCGTACTTGTATTGATTACGTTGCTCTCTTACAGCTGCATACTGGTTGGCATTGGAGGTTCCATAGCCTTCCGCCCGGATGGTGCCTCTTCGCCTAGTCTGCTGTTCTGTGGAGCTAAGGAGGGTCCTCGAGGCTTTCTTATTTATAGCCTCCTTGCTTCATTTGCTTGGCGGTGTCAAGCCCGGAGGAGCCTACATGATACTGACCAAGCTCGTACAGGGCCTTCAACGCCCGGACCACCGAAGTGCTTCGGCTGCTTATGATTGATTGAGTCTTTATTTGGGTATTCTGGGGAAAACCCCGTATACACATCTGTCTGGCGAGATAAAAATCTTTACAAATAATAAAAATAATAGAAAATATAAACGTTGGTACCATTGCAAAGTATAAAAACAAAATTTAAAATGAATAACATGATTTAAAACAATAACAATAAATAAAATTAAAAAGGCAAATACAACAATAATTTAAAACTTAACAACTAGATAAAAAATATAAAAGAGTAAAATTTGCGCAAAAGGTTAAGCAAAAATAAAATAAATAAATAAATAATAAAAGTACGCAGAATATACAGAAAAAGCGGTAAAAGCAATAAAATAGAATTAAAATGTCCTGTAGTAGGCGAATAACAATTGCAACGCTCGCAGTGAAAAAATACAAACAAAATATAACGCAAATTCCCAATACAAGAACATAAAATACAGTATAAAACGAAATAAATAAATAAATAACATGACAGACTATTTACAAAAAATGACTATTACAAAGTATGACTAGACTCTAAACTCAGAAATCGGGCAAGGGAGGGCATTCCAATCCCTCGTTAACAATCCTCAACTCCCAAGCCTGTCAATCGAGCTCAGAAAGGTGCAGTGCCAATGAGGACTTAAAGGAAGTGAAAAGGAATGGGTCAAAGTTAGTATAAGGTAGAGAGTTAATGAGGCGAGAGGCTGTGATCTGGTAGTAATTGTTGAGGGCTTCTGTTCTAGGAGGAAGGTAGAAAAGGGACGAGGGAGGTAGACGAGATGAAGAACGGGATGGAAAGGAGGTATCACGTGGGACAAAATGACTAGCGATGTAGGATGGGGACCTATATGTGTGCTGTGCTTGAGATAGGGCTTTATCTTTATACTGTGAGGGTTGGTAGGTGTAGGGAATTATATATGGGTAGGTAGGTGTTCGTTGTGGGTTTGATACTCCCCCCCCCCCCCCCACCAAACCAAAATTACGCGGAAGACGTAATTTCAACAAGAACTCGCTAGGCTTAAGCCAAAATAAAAACGATTATGTTAAAAAAAAAATAGTTGGTGGGGGTAACAATTTACGCTTGCTTACTTAACGAATATCCAAATAACCGGTGCTATTGGTGTGGGGTATAAGTGTATAGTCTCCTTGACTAGCTGCTTGGCTGCAAATCTGTGTACGTATACGCGCTGTATTGTGTATAATAAATTTAGCTGATTTGAAATAGAATAAAATAAATATTAACATAACGACGACTGGCCCCAAAAACATAAAATATATAATAATAATATAGAATATTCGCTATTGTTTGAGAGCTCTATCCCTACTCGCGATACTCTCATACCTCATAATTACATGATGGCAATCATACTCATACTGTTATATAAATTAATATATAAATTTAGGGAATAAAGAAAAATACAAAGTAATTAAAACATGAAATATATAAATTAAGAAAAAGAAATTTAATAAGGTGTGGTGAATTGCCTTCTGCTGCTTGCGAGTTTCTCATTTTGAACTCTTCTGTTTCAATTATCGTATTATCGCTAATAAATTTCATTAAACAGTTTAAATTATTTGCTTATTTGCTCTGCTTTATGATCACCACCCTTATTTGTTTGGGAATATTGCAAATGTGGGTTCATAACATTTAAGCTTTGACTTAACAATTGAACGGGGAAAAGGGAAGGAAAAAAAATGTATTTGATCTTTCTGGGTCTACCTCGTTTTCGAGGAGGGTTATTACTACTTGGGTTGTTTTGCTGTATCTTTTGTGCTATTGGGCGCTGCGAAGGGGAAGAATGAATTGTAGGTGGGATAATGTTTCTAGGAGGACTATAATGCTTTAGATCATTTACATAGACTTTGACTCTTCGCTTAGTATCTTCGTCCTCAACTATATAATAATTTGCTGAAACAACTTCTACTACTCTCGCGGGGCCTATGTTGATTGGTGCCATTTTTGTTGTAAAATGATTATCTTTCGCCAACTTGGTATTGTACTAGTCTACGCCCTTTATTGTAGTGTCTAGCTTGTCTAGCCACTGCCGTGTCTATATGTCTTCTAACAAGATCATTTGTTGCTGGAAGTCTATGTAATCTTTCGATCCATGCTGCTGTATTTGGTGCTGGAGGGGGGTCTGAGGATTCTAGGTGCTTTCTTATAAGAGCTGTTGGGATAGGGTTTCTGCCAAAATTTAAAAATGCTGGGCTGTATTTAGTTGTAGAGTGGATGACTGTATTGAGAGCGAAGCAGAACTCTCCTAAGTGATGACCCCACTTGCGATGATCTTCCTCAATGAAGCTGTTTATCATCGGTTTTAAATTTCTATTTACCCTTTCTACAGGATTTTCCTGTGCAAAATAGGGCGGAATTAATGGCTGTATAATGCCGTATTGCTGTAATTTCTCTGCAATCTGGCGATTCGCAAATTCTGTCCCATTGTCCGAAATTAGATGTTCGGGACAACCCCATCTGTTAATGACTAATTCATCAAACGCTTGGAGTGCGCTTTTTGCGTCGGCTCGTCTTAACGCTTTCATTTCCACATAACGGGTAAATAAATCCTCAAAGACAATTATGTATTTGAAACCTTGCTTTGACGGTGGTTTCGGTCCCATTATGTCTACTGCCACTATTGTCCAAAGTCCATCTATGTTCCTGCCTTCCATTATTCCTGCTGGAGCCTGCTGATTTTATGGGCTTGACTCTCTTGACAAGCTCTAACATAATTGCAAGTATCATAGTATATACCTGGCCAGTAGTAGTAGGTGGCTAACCTTGCATACGTTTTGTCATTTCCCAAATGACCTGATTGCGGGGTGTAGTGCGCTTCATAGAGAGTTTTCTCTCTATCAGCTGCTGGCAGAATTAGCTTCCAAGCATCTAGGTCGGGGGTTAATGGGTCTACGATGGGATTGGGACGGTGTGCGTATAAAAGGTTGTCTTTTATACATAAATCAGGGCATTTTTGGGGAGATTTTATTACTGCTTGGATTTTCATTTGATACCAAGGATCGCTGGTATTAATTCCCTGTTGAATAAATCGAGGTGGATATCCAGCTCGATTTCGAGGTCGATTTCGAGCTGGATTTCGAGCTGGATTCGACTCGATTTTGCCTCGATTTTTGGCCTCGATTTCGAGCTGAAACCACCTCGATTGGAGACTCGATTTCGAGCTGTGGATCGGCCTCGAATTCAAGCTGGAATGACCTTGATTTCGACCTGGATCGGCATCGATTTCGAGCTGATTGGCCACGATTTTGGGCTGGATCGGTCTCGATTTCGAGCTCGATTGGCCTCGATTTCGGGCTGTATATCGGACTCGATTTTGATCTCATTAGGCCACGATTTTGGATTGGATCGACCTGGATCGGCCTCGATTTCGAGATCGATTAGCATCGATTTCGGGCTTGATTTAGCGCTCGATTAACCTCGATTTTGTGCAAAATGGGCGTTGATTTCGACCTTGACTGGTCTCAATTTGTGCTCTAATTGCTTAGATTTCAAGCTGGATCGGCCTCGATTCCGGGCTCGATCGGCTTAAATCGGGGTCTCGATCGAGGACTCGATAGATCTCGATTTCGGGCTCGATCGGCCTCGAGCCTTCGGCCTTGATTTCGGGCTCGATTGGCCTCGATTTCGCGATCGATTGGCCTCGATTTCGCGATCGATTGGCCTTGATTGGCAACTTGATTACCAGCTCAATGGCCTCGATCGGGAACTCGATTTCCAGCAGGATGACCTTGATCGAGGACTTAATTGGCGACTCGATAAGTCTCGATGTTGGGCTCGGTCGGCCTCGATTTTAAATCTCGATCGGCCTCGCTTTTGTGCTCAATTGGCCTTGACGAACTCGGTCGGTCTCAATCGTTGCTTCATTTTGGGATCAATTAGGCGTTCTATTGGCCTCGATTGTGGACTCGATTTCGAATACGGGCTCGATTGGCGTCGATTTTAACCTGGATTCGTACCAGATGTGATGCACTGTATAGATTTAAGAATATCAAAACAGTTTGCTGACTACTGTTTTAAATCTTCTAACAAGCCATACAGCATATCAAATATTTATATGGATAAGATTGATAAACAAATTACGCAATTCAGGGTTCCACAACAGCTCGCCAGATTATCGCGTTCAATATATGATCGCAGCTACTGGAAGGCTAAAGAGTGGGTGAATTGGCTTTTATTTTACAGTACCGTAATATTAGCAGAAATACCTAATTTTGACATATTTCTACAACATTGGGTTTTATTAGTGGAAGGCTATCATTTACTGCTGAAGAAGTCAATTAATCAATTGGAATTACAGCGTGCTGATTACTTATTAAAAAAATTTGTTGCTTTAACGGAGTTTTATTACGGAGTAGACGCAATGTCTTTTAATGTTCACCAATTAACTCACCTAGCACAGAGTGTAGTCAATTGGGGACCACTATGGGTGCATTATGGTTACCCATTTGAATCTGGTAATGGTAAAATTGTTTCAAAAGTTCATGCAGCAAGAGGTGTACTTAGTCAAATTTGTAGAAGTCTTACAGTACAAGAAAGCATAATAATTTTAGAAAAACACGTTGCTTTAAAACAATTTTCTTCTGTTATGGATTATTGTTATTATTTAGAGAACAAAATTACTGCAAAAAGCACGAAATCAGAACAATTTCGATATTTTGGAAAGCCATTACCAGTAAATGAAGATGTATTGCAGCAATTAAATTTGTCTGCAGAAGATGTAACAGCTTATAAAAAATTGTTAAAGATAAATGTTTGTTTAATTTTTCAAAAAAAGTAATC
Source organism: Theocolax elegans (assembly GCA_026168455.1). Classification (NCBI taxonomy): domain Eukaryota; kingdom Metazoa; phylum Arthropoda; class Insecta; order Hymenoptera; family Cerocephalidae; genus Theocolax; species Theocolax elegans. The sequence continues at coordinate 49,306,368 of CM047427.1, forward strand.
GACGATCAGATAATTCGTATGCGCAAACAGTCACTGGTGAGTTTATACAAATGCAACAATTTCTTATTAACAATAACAATTCCAAAGAGTACACAGCGTATAAGCAGCTAATAACAGAACATTGTATATCTAATGAACAATTCATTATTAAGAAGATTGTTGCCACAAATCCTCAAATACAAGTAATCGAAACCAATAAAATAAAAAATATTTGTATTTTAATGGCTGTGAATGAAAACCAATATATATGTCCAGTACCTCATAAGTATTGGCTAACTTGAAATAAATATTTAAATCTAAAAAGGACGTCCGAAAATAATAAGATAAGTAAAGAAAATAATAGTTTTAACCTTAACGTTGCTGTAAGATATAATAAAAACCCAACAGAAATTATATTTTTATAGAAAAATAAAAAGATATTGTTTCCAAAATAGTGTAATATTATTAATACGATCCTATAAAATTTAACATAGCTTATTTAACCTTTAGATTGCCGGTATTTTGATTTCAAAATTAATATTTTTAAAAAGTGAAACTTATATGTATAATCCAATACGTCAACAGGAGTTTGAATGTCACGGGTAGATTGAACTTGAGCTAGTCTGGCTATGAAATTTTGGCAGATATTGAAGATTATAAGATGTTATGCATAATCATATAAGCGAATTACTATTTTTTTTCAACGGTATCAGGTTATCAAGGTCACCTGCAAATGCTCTTGTGTTGTTAAAAGAATAATATCACTTAAACTTTCCTGTAACGAGAGGGTAGAAATTAAAAAAATTCAGTGTTTGTACTTTGAGCGGGAACTAACTTTTATGGAATTTTTCTTACGCTTTAGGCTGTGAAACCGATAAATATATATTAAAATCTTCTCACAATTGATAGTAATGCAACAAGTATGCCAAAAAGTAAACAAACATATCAGTTTTGACTATGGCAACTTCATATAAATTACTGTATCTGAGCCAAGCTGGCAGCCTAAAGGTTAAATTAAGTTTCGATGAATATGTATAACCACATCATGCAGTATCAACTATCAATAAAAATAATCAAATGAAAAGATACCTTGAACACAGATACATTATAACCTGCATAATTAATAATGTAATTAATAATGTAACGTTCAGATAACAATAATACTCAAAAATGTATTTAAAAACGTAGCAAGACTAATACAAAATTAGAATGCAAATCTGGCAAGAATTTCCTCAATAAGGTACGTAAAAAAACTAATTTATTATATAAAATACAATACTTACATTTACAATTTACTTACATTAAACTGCTACTTGTTCTATAAATAAAAGTTATTATTAGTTCCAATAATGCTTTATTTCTACATTATTATAAATATGAGAAAAACAAACCATCTGATTCTAAAAATAATTCTTTTCACTATATGAATTATTATATACTATGAAAACGCTTATTGATCATTAATATCAACTAAATTGAGCTTTAAATCAAGGTCAATTAACACGTCCACGAATCAAGTCCCTAATTAAAGAAAATCCAGCACGAAATTGCGGCCAATCGAGACCAATCGAACCCGAAGTCGAGTCCCCAATCGAGACCGAAGCCGAGTCCCAGATCGAGGCCCATTCAGCTCGCCATCGAGGCCGATCCATCAGCTTGAAATCGAGGGCTAGCGAGTGTCCAATCGAGTCCCCGATAGACGCTATTCCAGCCCGAAAAGGAGGCCAATCGATCTCGAATTCGAGACAGATCCAGGTCGAAATCGAGGCCCCGATCGAGTCCGTACCCACTTGAAATCGAATCTCCAATCCATACCGATTCAGTTCGAAATCGAGGCACTGATTGAGTTTTATCCCACTCGAAATCGAATCCCCGATCGAGTCCGATCCAGCCCAAAATCGAGGCCAATTAAGCTCGAAATCGAGGCTGATCCAGGTCGAAATCGAGGATATTGCAGCTTGAAATCGAGGCCGAACGAACGTGAAATCGAGTTCCCGATTGATGCTCATCCAGTTCGAAATTGAGGCTATTCTAGCTCCAAATCGAGGCTGATCAAGGTCGAAATCGAGGCCGAAGCCGCCCGATATCGAGGCCAATCGAGCTCAAAATCGAGGCCGATCCAGGTCAATATCGAGGCCCATCGAGCTCGAAATCGAGGCCAATCGACTCGAAATCGTGACCAATCGAGCCCGAAATCCACGCCAATCGAGCTCGAAATCGAGTCCCATCGAGCTCAAATCGAGGCTGATCCAGGTCGAAATCGAGGCCGATCCATCAGCTTGAAATCGAGGCCGAAGCCGCCCGATATCGAGGCCAATCGAGCTCAAATCGAGGCCGATCCAGCCCGAAATCGAGCCAATCGAGCTCGAAATCGAGGCTGATCCAGGTCGAAATCGAGGCCCCGATCGAGTCCGTACCCACTTGAAATCGAGTCCCCAATCCATACCGATTCAGTTCGAAATCGAGGCACTGATTGAGTTTATCCCACTCGAAATCGAATCCCCGATCGAGTCCGATCCAGCCCAAAATCGAGGCCAATCAAGCTCGAAATCGAGGCTGATCCAGGTCGAAATCGAGGATATTGCAGCTTGAAATCGAGGCCGAACGAACGTGAAATCGAGTTCCCGATTGACGCCATCCAGTTCGAAATTGAGGCTATTCTAGCTCCAAATCGAGGCTGATCAAGGTCGAAATCGAGGCCGAAGCCGCCCGATATCGAGGCCAATCGAGCTCAAAATCGAGGCCGATCCAGGTCAATATCGAGGCCCATCGAGCTCGAAATCGAGGCCAATCGACTCGAAATCGTGACCAATCGAGCCCGAAATCCACGCCAATCGAGCTCGAAATCGAGTCCCATCGAGCTCAAATCGAGGCCGATCCAGCCCGAAATCGAGCCAATCGAGGGCGAAATCGAGGCCGATCCAGCCCGAAATCGAGCCAATCGAGCTCGATATCGAGTCTGATCCAGCCCGAAATCGATGCCAATCTAGCTCGAAATCGATGCCGATCCAGGTCGAAATCGAGTCACCATTCGAGGTGGATTCAGCTCGAAATCGAGGCCAAAAATCGAGTCAAATCGAGGCAAAATCGAGTCGAATCCAGCTCGAAATCCAGCTTGAAATCGACCTCGAAATCGAGCTGGATATCCACCTCGATTTTTTCAACAGGGTTGTGGCTGTAGCTGCAAATGCTGTATCTTCGTATGCTCTCGAAAGTGCGTCAGGTACTTTTTTTATATGCTCCTTTCCTGTGCACAAACTTGAACTTGGATTGTGTTCCATCGAGCCAATCTACCTGTCGGATCCTTGATGTTATGAAGCCAGAGAAGGCTATGGTGATTTGTTACCACGGTAAACTCTTCGCCTTGAAGGTAACCTTTGAGTCTTTCAATAGACCACATAACGGCCAAACACTCCTTCTCTGTCACCGTATAATTACGTTCCGCTTTACTCAGTGTGCGGCTAACGTAATATATAGGGTGTTCTTCACCATTTATTTCCTGGGTAAGCACACCGGCTATAGCGTAGTCGCTAGCATCGGTTTGGAGGGTAAAAGGGAGGGAAAAATCGAAGAGGGCTAAAACAGGGACTTGGGTAAGTGCTAGCTTCATTTTCTCGAATACATCCTGCTGCTCTTGATGCCATTGCCATCTGACATCCTTTCGCGTTAAATAATTTAACGGTGCTCTGTATTCGGCTAATTTACCGATAAACCTTGAATACCAACCAATTAAGCCAGTAAAACGTCTTAGTTGCTTTAAATTGGTTGGGGCTGGATACTCTAGTATCGGTCGTACCTTATCTATATTTGTTTTGAGGCCATCCTTGTTAACAATGTATCCTAGATAAGTTACTTCCACGCAACAAAATTCGGACTTTTCTCTGTTTATTTGCAGGTTTATCTTTTTGAGGGCGGTTAGTACTATTCTTAACCATTTTAGGTGTTCCTCAAAGGTTTTGGCTGTAATAATTATGTCGTCCATATATGCGAATACATTGGGCTCCCATTCTGGCTTTATGAGCTTGTCCATCATTTTCTGGAAAATTGCAGGTGCATTCGATAGGCCATAGGGGACGGGTAAATTGAAATAATCCTTTACTGGAAAGTGAAAATGCTGTAATTTCACGGCTTTCTGATGCTAGAGGGACTTGGTGGTAAGCTTGCGACAAATCAAGCTTACTGATGTAACGGCTTTCTCTCAGCTGGTCGAGAATGTCGTCCATATTGCGCATAGGGTACGCTATTTTCTTGGTAACAGCGTTAACCTGCCGAAAATATATACAAAAGCGGTATTTTCCATTTGCTTTAGGAACTATTATTGGACAGCTGCGCCACGAGCTTCGGCGAATAACGGCGGTTTCGTTGACGAATAGGTTCGGCACCTTGCACATCGATTTTGTGGGAATCTAGGTTAGTTAAGCCTAGGGTTTTTGGTGTTGGGGAATCATCTCATTTAATAACTGCTGTAATCTTCTTTCTTGATCCGGGGTAGCTCGTTTCAATCCTCCTATGCTTGCTAGGGCGGGTAAGCAACTAGGGTCTTTGCCATAAGGATAAAAATGATGAATGATACCTTTATCAGTCCACCACGTATCATTTTCGTAGCATATATTCATGTTCGCTTTACGTTTAAAGTCGATACCTAATATGCAGTCATAATGCAAGCCGTCTGCTACTTGGAAGGGCATTATAATAGTTTCACCATCTACTTCCATGGTTACATCTATAATACCTTGTATTGGTACAGCTGTTCCATCTGCTAGTTTAACAGCTGAATTGCTCGATTTTCGCAATTTATGCTGTAATACTCTACTCATTCCTCGACCAATGAATGAGTGTACTGACCCAACGTCAAGTAATGCTGTAAGTTTTTGTCCGTATAACTCTATGTTAAAGAAATGACGTGGATCAATACCGGGTATTTGCTGTATTAGGGAATCATTTGCTGCTAACTGGGAGGGTATTGACTCTTTTGGGTGTTTAGGTGAGAAAATACGGGTCTCTATTTTCTCTGGCTGTAGTTTCCCTGGTTTCTGTTCTTATTGCAGCTGCAGATTGTGTAATTTGTGCCTTGAGCACCGCAATTACGACAGGATACAGGTTCTGGACATTCTGCTATCCAATGCCCAAGTTTATTACACCTATAGCAAGGCTCTTTAAATTTTCTTGGGTGAATTGGCTTTTGCTCTACGGAATTTGGTGTGCTGAATTTATTCGGCTTGAATTCCGCTTTTTGGGTGAATCAGCCCTTTGCTCATTTCTTTGTGTTCGCTGCCTATAACTGCTACTTTTATAATTCTTTACAGCTTCGCTGTACTGCTGCTTAGGTTCTTGCTTAAAGGGTGCTGTATATTTTCTAGCTGCTTGGGGGCTCTTCGGCTTCCATGGGTACTGGTGCTGTATTTTCTTTTGTGGATTAGTGGCTATGGGTGCTATGGACTTTTGGAGTACTACAATATTTTCGCTTTGCTTTGAGGAAACTGCTGCTAATTTACGGGTTTTCGTTTGCATAGGATCAACATATGCATACTTTGCTAAGCCGTAATTTTGAATTGTTGGTGGAGGTTTGTACGTTCTTCCATCAAAAACGTCTTGCTTCCTCCTTTTTACCAAGTCGCTGCAGCTGTATAAAATTATCGAAATGGTTCGATTTTCGTTCTATAGCTAGGATGCAGGTTCCAATACGCTCTATCCAGCTGTTCGGATTGAGGTATTGTTGGCTTGACCTGGTCTAGCATGCCTCTGAGCTTGGTGAGGTATGTGGAAATATCCTCATTAGGTCCTTGTGTACGATTTTCAATAGCTTGTCTAAGCTGGCTCTGCGTTTCCTCCGTCCCATATTGTAATCTCAGTGCATCTACAAAATCTAAATAATCCTCCCAGCTGCTTTACTCACGTTTAAACCTTTTCCATGCTTTGTCATCTAAGACTGATGGCAAAGCTTCAAATATATCCTGAGTGGAGAGACCATAACTTTCTCTACATTCCTCAAGATTTGATAAGAATGTCTCCGGATCATTCTTTTTCGCTCCCTCAAATTGGAAAGGACGATTAGCTGCGCTGCTTATTCTTAAATTTTCATTATTTAATCGCTGTATATTCACACACGTAGTTCGGTACACGACGGTACCGCCAGCAGAGAGTAATAATTACCACCAACCTTTAACAGAGAATCCGGAACACTTGGTTGGAAAACTGCTACTCTCTCTCCCTCTCTCTCGCACTCTATACTCATTACGGGATCTAATAGTAGATCCCGTGGTACCACTAACCACGAGAGAGAGAACGTTGATTTTTTAAATTAGTTAAATAAATAATTTAACTAGTTAATAACGCGCACTGATTCAATAAATAATGTCCCCACTGATAATATCATATTATATAAATAAATAAAATAACACACCAACACGATGTAATAACTCAATATAAATAAAGATCAACGAATTTCGCAAAAATGAAATCCTATATCTATATAAAATATTTTATAATCCCTTCTGAACCACTTGCACAATAGATTAATGAAGTAATTTGTTTATTTTTGTACTCCTGATCGATTGCTCCTTAAAATCTCTGGATATTGCTGATAATTACCCTGGAAATCTCCTTAATTGGTAGAATTCAAGAAAAAACAAGACTACGATCTATGATCAATAGAATCAGCATGGCGAGTATCCGCTTTCCGAGCCACGCCAGACTTGTTCCTCGATTTTCTATCTCCCTCAATCTCCTAATATCCCTATCTGGTCTCTCTCTCGTTACCTGCAAGGGATCCGGCGATATTATAATTCTCCAGCCCTTCCGTATCTGTCACAGGTGTAATAAAGCTACCCATATTTACCCCACTATAGATAAAAATTACAACGAATTTGCATAAATTATCATTGTCCCAACTGGTATTTCGACTTTCCGTATTTAAGGTAATTACAGTCATATAGCGTAATATGCTGTTATATTTATCCATACGAAAGTCTTATCTCCAATAAAGTCATCTATTGATTGGTTCAATAGATCACTATATTATTCTCTAGTTAACACCGCGTAATTCGAATATAAATTTATCTCATTATTATACACGTGTTCCCCCACTATCCGCGTTCCGAATTCCCTAGACTATATGCGCGCGATCCCCGTATCGATACGAGCGCGGACCGTGTGTTCAGTGTGCGCGCGCTTGAATCTAGCTCGATTCAAGATGTCGACAACTTAGCGCGGGCCGGCACGTAAACAACGTGCCTCGCGACCGTATCACCGGTTGTGCGCGATCCCCACCGTCGGGAATAGTACCCGGGTACTACCGCGGAGTGGTGCGCGAACGGAGGTGCGCGTACGCACCTACAAAGGTTCCTCCGGGCGACGCAGTACACGGCGAGATCCCACCAACACCGCTGTCAACAAACCGCTTCACGGAGAGGAATCGACATCGCACTATAGTGTAAGTATACACTATTGTGAGTGATCGTAAGTATTTTTGTAACTTTATAGTTTTAAAAATTAATTATTTCTATTAGTATAACATTTACTCCCCTTTAATCAATCCTCTCTCTCTTTAACAAACAACACTCCTTACTTTGTTTATTCCTTACTAAATAATAACTATTTATATTAATTTATTAATATTTGTTCATCCTTCTCACACCTCCTTACTTTCCTATTGTTAGTATCTTATAACATTCTCATTTATTCCTACCTAATACCTGTTCTTACTAATAATTATATTGATTAATAAAATTATTTATTAATATAGTTCTCTTTTTTAGATGCAGCGTGCCAATGAGTACCTGTCACCGAAGGAACCCGGACACGCTGATCAAGAGTCAACCATGGGACATCCGCATCAACCATAAGGAACGACTGGATAAGTATAATCAATTAAGGGGATGTCGGATGGTATAAAACGATGTTACGTAGGTCGGTAATATAGATTGTTAAATTTAATTCTATATTTACGATGTAGATGGCATAAGCGTTCTCTTCTATGTCTATCAAATGTATAGTGGCAATGAGGTAATTTAACGAAAATCGTCACCTCGACTATTTGCGCTGAGGTCAGCCGAGACGTATCCAAAATAATAGTTAATTTAAAAAAAATAAAGACCATATTATGCAAATGGAGAGTTTAGCGGGATTGCCACTCATACGAGAAATATTTATAGGCCGGTTGTCATCTCAAAAATTAATATTCGAATCGTAAAGTGATAAGTACGATTTAGCTGACGAGAAACGACTCCTTTTGCACTCCGCCATTACTTTACGAATTACGTCACGCAGTCGTGCAGTGATGTTTTTTCTCATAGATGGCGCTCGCCGTATCATTTCATTACAAATATTCAAGGTGCCGTAATAAGGAAAAGAAATCTTTCCGCCACTCGATAATTCGGTGTCATTAGTAATACTAATGAGTTTATGCGATCAATAGATATACCAGTGGATGGCACTAGATGAATAATATTTTTGTAATATGTAAAAAGCAACAAACGTGGCAATGCCAATTAAATTATTTAGAATTATAACCTATTCAACAAATGATTATTTTTTACATTGTTTTTATCAACAAAACAATGAGATTTTGAAATAATAGTGTTGTCCTTCAAGTCCTCAAGCGTGTTTTCGACAATGTATCCACATTTTACCAGATATTAAAATCGATCTTTTACTATGACGTTTAGGTGTAGTGTTTATGTCCTTTTTGATTAATAATTACAAACCAATAGTAGTTTGCTCAATTACTATTATAAAAATAATTTTTCATTGAACATTCGAATCATCAGAGCCTTTCTCATGTTTTAAGTCATTTGTATCATTTGTATCACATTTTTTGGTGTAGATCCCTGTACCTTAGGTTCGACATCTCTTTATGCTCTCATGCAGTACACCAGTCTAAAATATCCCATATGAAAGTAAAGTAAAAGAAAATCATGCAAAGATATTATCAAAGCACACATAAAATATTTTACAATATTATTTTAAAAAAACAATAAAGTTTTGAAATAGTAATGCTGTCACGCCCTCAGGCATATTTTCAACAATGTATCCACATTGATTAATAACTAAAAATTAAACTGGTTCGTTTAATTATTATTCAAAAAAAAATTTTTTCTTTATAAATCAAACCATCAGATATTTTCTTTGTAACGATTTTTTAATTAATATTTTAGATGCATGTTTTAGCGTAGATCCCTGTAATTTGAGTTCGACATCGCTTGATGCTCTCATGCAGTAAACCAATCTAAAATATCTCATATGAAAGTAAAGCAAAAGAAAACCATGCAAAGATATTATCAAAGCACACATAAAATATTTTACAATATTATTTTAAAAAAACAATAAAGTTTTGAAATAGTAATGATGTCACGCCCTCAGGCATATTTTCAACAATGTATCCACATTGATTAATAACTAAAAATTAAACTGGTTCGTTTAATTATTATTCAAAAAAAAATTTTTTCTTTATAAATCAAACCATCAGATATTTTCTTTGTAACGATTTTTTAATTAATATTTTAGATGTATTTTTTGGTGTGCTATGCTCTCATGCAGAATACCAATCTAAAATATCCCATAAGAAAGTGTAGCAAATTAAAGTCATGCATTTCTAGTAGCATATCGAGCAATAAAGTAAAACATAAAAGACAATGATGCAAAGTTAATAGTAAATCACTAAAGAAAGTAAAAGAAAAAGCTGGTATCACCAATTGACATTTCCCAGGATTTCTAATAAGGTATCTAAATTTAAATCCATTACATCACTAAAATTATATATATATATTGATAAATAGAAAAGTTAAAGGACTCAGTTTCATGTGAGATTTTAATTACCTTTAATTGTAAAGCATTCAGGTTTCTATTACTTGTTTTTATATTAAACGTTTTGACAACTTCATCAATAAATAACATAAATAAGTAGTAAATAACAAAATCTACAAATGGACAAAAAGATTTTTTGATAATTCTTTGATTTTAAATAACTTTTTACCACATTGGCGGTTAATAAAATCCTCCAAACCATTAATGAGCTATTTATGTAAGGTTTTTGTTAAACTTTTATAAGAAGAAATCAATTGTGGCATGGTCGTCTTATTTCAACTTTCTCTAATGTCATGTCGCTTGTTTATATTTGTTTTTTATATTAAGGAATTTGATCCGGATTTTTACCTTCTACAGAATTTTTGCAGCCAAAGTTATATTACATGTCATAAAATAAGTTGATAGATTTTGAGATAAATAGCTTCAAATATAGTTATTTTTGAAAAAAAATTAAAATTTTTCACTTTTTGAGGTTAGAATCAATGTTGGTAAAATTGTTTCTATCACTTAACAATTTTGACCTATCTTCTGGGTAATATCTATTCTTTACGATAAAAATGGTGTGGTTTAAAATTTTGGCCAGACGTGTTTATCTGAAATTATCCATAAACATATATTGTGACAATATGCTTCGCACATGTCAACATGATTGAATGATATTTGAAACTAAAGGGAATACCTACCTACCCGAATAGCTAAGCAACTATATATTTTAACATATCTACTCATATAACTTCAACCTTTCCCTATATCTACCTACCCGCACTGGATCTAAGTCCTACCTACCCTCACAATCCTAGTAACCCCTCCCAAATTTCACTAACCCACATTAGCACTGGAAATATAAGTAAGCTGAAACGACTAGCAAGAATCCAGATTATCATCAGGACTATCTAGGCACCAGTTGAGGGAGGTCTGAAATCAGCAGCAAGTTGAAATCATCAAACACAAGGGTTCCCAATATCCTGACAAGCACGGAGAAGCTGAGCTGGAAGATATCAGCAGTCCATAGCCAAGGCGAAAAGAGCTATCCTCAACCCAGGGTGTCCGGAGTCAGCATGCAGGCAGCTAGTCCGCTGTGAAGATAATACCATTTATTTTAGTATATGCTAGTGGTATGTAGGAGAAGGACACAAAGAACACATACAGCTGTATCTAATATCACAGCCGTATCTGAGTATGACGGTTGTATGTTAGGAGAAACAAGGCTGAATTGAGGTTATGTTTGTGTGCACAAATTAGGTGTATAGTAGATAACGAATTAACCTGTTGATACAAACGCATATCAGCGCCACCCCAGGACATAAAGAATTACCTGGAGATTTTACATGGAATAGCTGTGGCGACCTCGGTGTTCGGTGTCATCAAGTGAAGCAAAATAGTGGCAGCTCCAGGTAACGAGGTTGGCGGCACAGCAACGTAGTCGACTTCGCTCCTGAATCTCGCGTCATTATAATTATTTAACCAGCTGGGATTATAAACGAGATTATTACCTTAAGAAAGTATCAGCTACGACGTCCAAGTGAAGAGAATATTAGCCAGCAGCAGGATAACAGCCACATCGAGGTGCACGAATGCGGTCCACCGCGTACGAACTTCGCGCATGCGCAAATGCCTAATCATGGCTCTCGAGCAGAACAAATTCTAACTAAAATGCTTCGTTACTGTCATCTTAAACGTAAAATCATAGATATAATTGCTTCTCGAACTGCCAGAATACCTGAGACTGATTGGTGCAGACACGTAAACGTTTTGCGACCGTAAGAAACAGTTGCCGCGAGGAGCAGATCTGCGGGGGACGTGCAGCTATTGTGGCTCGCGCAGCGCACGTCCCCCGTAGGTCGAAAATACGCTTTATCGTTAAACAAAAGGGAGGCAAACAAAATACTCGGTGATAATCACGTTCAATTAAGTATCGCTGATAAACAATAATTCTATCTATTATTTTAAATATTAGTTGTTTTATACACCAGTATTTGTCGAACCGATTTATCATGGATTCAATGTCTCTAATAATCTTTTATTGGAGGGGGAAAGGTAATATTTATTTTTCGAAAAAAATCGAAACGACATGCCTTTACATTATTTGAGGTGTTCCTTCTGTCAAATTTTCATTAATTTTTATGAATAAAAAAAGTACGATGTTTGCATTCAAAAATTTCAAACATAAGAATTGTATTGAAAATATTTAAATAATTAATTGAAAATTTGCATGAATATTTGTCTTATAAAAATGAAGGGCATGGTGTTCGAAATTTTCTTAAATAAAACAAAATTTGTTAATAAAACAATCAAAACCCAGAATTACCTACAAATCGATATGAAACGCAGAGTATTGCTTTGATAGTCTACGGGGACCGTGCGCACGATAGCCGTAAATCGTGCTCGGTCCCCGTAGACCTACCGCAGTAGAAAATTATATATATTTCACATTTATTAATTCTTTTCTCGCAGATTTTTTGTAATTCGGGTTTGTGTGTAACTTTTTACTAAAATAATTGAAAATTCGCTAGTGGATGACAAGAAATTAACCAGAACAGAGATTTACTATTTAGTAAAATTGAGCAGCATTGCTAATTTTGTAGCAAAAAGATTTTCGGTATTAAAATAGCCTTTTCTAGAATATATGCCTCTACTAAACAGTGCATCTGATTTTTCCCGGATTTTTAAATCGATATGTAACGCAGAATATTGCTTCGATAGTTTACGGGGACCGTGCGCACGATTGCCGTCAATCTTGCACGGTCCCCGTAGACCTACCGCAGTAGAAAATTATAAATATTTTACAGTCATTCGTACTTTTCACGCAGATTTTTAGTAATTTGGGTTTGCGTGTATTTTTTACTAAAATAATCGATTATTCGCTAGTCTATGTTAAGAAAATTCACTCGAACAGAGATTTATTATTTAGTAAAATTGAGCAGAATTGCTAATTCAGTCGCAAAAATATTTTAGGTGTTAAAATACCGTATTATAGAATTTTTGACTCTACTAAACAATGCATCTAATTTTTCTCGGATTTTTAAACCGATATGAAACGCAGAATATTGTTTCGATATTCTACGGCGACCGTGCGCACGATAGCCGTAATTCTTGCACGGTCCCCGTAGACCTACCGCAGTAGAAATTTATAAATATTTCACATTTATTAATTCTTTTCTCGCAGATTTTCTGTAATTCGGGTTTGTGTGTATCTTTTTACTAAAATAATTGAAAATTCGTTAGTAGATGACAAGAAACTAACCAGAACAGAGTTTTACTTTTTAGTAAAATTTAACAGAATTGCTAATTTCCTCGCATAAAGATTTTCGGTTTTAAAATACCTTTTATAGAATATTTGTCTCTGCTAAACAGTGCATCCTATTTTTCCCGGATTATTAAATCGATATGAAACGCATAATATTGCTTCGATAGACTACTTGGACCGTGCGCACGATAGCCGTAATTCGTGCACGGTCCCCGTAGAACTCCGCAGTAGAAATTTATAAATATTTCACATTTATTAATTCTTTTCTTGCAGATTTTCTGTAATTCGGGTTTGTGTTGATCTTTAACTAAAATGATTGAAAATTCGACAGTAGATGACAAGAAATTAACCAGAAGAAACATTTACAATTTACAGAATTTAGCAGAATTGTTAATTTTGTCGCAAAAAAATTTTCAGTCATTAATACCGTTAGAAACATTTACAATTTACAGAATTTAGCAGAATTGTTAATTTTGTCGCAAAAAAATTTTCAGTCATTAAATACCGTTTTATAGAATATATGCCTCTACTAAACAGTGCATCTGATTTTCCCGAATTATTAAATTGATATGAATCGCAGAATATTGCTTCGATAGTCTACGGGGACCGTGCGCACGATAGCCGTAAATCGTGCACGGTCCCCGTTGACCTACCGCAGTATAAAATAATAAATATTTCACTTTTATTATTTCTATTCTCGTAGATATTTTGTAATTCGGGTTTATGTCTATCTTTTTACTAAAATAATTGAAAATTCGCTATTAGTTGACATGAAATTAACCAGAACAGTGATTTACTATTTAGTAAAATTTGGCAGAATTGCTAATTTCGTCGCATAAAGATTTTCGGTTTTAACCAGCCTTTTATAGAATATTTGTCTCGACTAAACAGTGCATCCTATTTTTCCCGGATTATTAAATCGATATGAAACGCAGAATATTGCTTCGATAGTCTACGGGGCCCGTTCGCACGATAGCCGTAATTCGTGCACGGTCCCCGTAGACCTACCGCAGTAGAAATTTATAAATATTTCACATTTATTAATTCTTTTCTCGCAGATTTTCTGTAATTCGGGTTTGTGTGTATCATTTTACTAAAATAATTGAAAATTCGTTAGTAGATGACAAGAAACTAACCAGAACAGAGATTTACTATTTAGTAAAATTGAGCAGAATTGCTAATTATGTAGCAATAAGATTTTCGGTTTTAAAATACCTTTTATAGAATCTTTGTCTCTGCTAAACAGTGCAACCTATTTTTACCGGATTATTAAATCGATATGAAACGCAGAATATTGCTTCGATAGACTACTTGGACCGTGCGCACGATAGCCGTAATTCGTGCACGGTCCCCGTAGACCTACCGTAGTAGAAAATTATAAATATTTCACTCTTATTATTTCTTTTCTCGCTGATTTTTTTAGTTCGGGTTGGTGTGTATCTTTTTACTAAAATATTTGAAAAATCGCCAGTAGATGACAAGAAATTAACCAGAAGAAACATTTACAATTTACAGAATTTAGCAGAATTGTTAATTTTGTCGCAAAAAAATTTTCAGTCATTAAATACCGTTTTATAGAATATATGCCTCTACTAAACAGTGCATCTGATTTTCCCGAATTATTAAATTGATATGAATCGCAGAATATTGCTTCGATAGTCTACGGGGACCGTGCGCACGATAGCCGTAAATCGTGCTCGGTCCCCGTAGACCTACCGCAGTAGAAAATTATATATATTTCACATTTATTAATTCTTTTCTCGCAGATTTTTTGTAATTCGGGTTTGTGTGTAACTTTTTACTAAAATAATTGAAAATTCGCTAGTGGATGACAAGAAATTAACCAGAACAGAGATTTACTATTTAGTAAAATTGAGCAGCATTGCTAATTTTGTAGCAAAAAGATTTTCGGTATTAAAATAGCCTTTTCTAGAATATATGCCTCTACTAAACAGTGCATCTGATTTTTCCCGGATTTTTAAATCGATATGTAACGCAGAATATTGCTTCGATAGTTTACGGGGACCGTGCGCACGATTGCCGTCAATCTTGCACGGTCCCCGTAGACCTACCGCAGTAGAAAATTATAAATATTTTACAGTCATTCGTACTTTTCACGCAGATTTTTAGTAATTTGGGTTTGCGTGTATTTTTTACTAAAATAATCGATTATTCGCTAGTCTATGTTAAGAAAATTCACTCGAACAGAGATTTATTATTTAGTAAAATTGAGCAGAATTGCTAATTCAGTCGCAAAAATATTTTAGGTGTTAAAATACCGTATTATAGAATTTTTGACTCTACTAAACAATGCATCTAATTTTTCTCGGATTTTTAAACCGATATGAAACGCAGAATATTGTTTCGATATTCTACGGCGACCGTGCGCACGATAGCCGTAATTCGTGCACGGTCCCCGTAGACCTACCGCAGTAGAAATTTATAAATATTTCACATTTATTAATTCTTTTCTCGCAGATTTTCTGTAATTCGGGTTTGTGTGTATCTTTTTACTAAAATAATTGAAAATTCGTTAGTAGATGACAAGAAACTAACCAGAACAGAGTTTTACTTTTTAGTAAAATTTAACAGAATTGCTAATTTCCTCGCATAAAGATTTTCGGTTTTAAAATACCTTTTATAGAATATTTGTCTCTGCTAAACAGTGCATCCTATTTTTCCCGGATTATTAAATCGATATGAAACGCATAATATTGCTTCGATAGACTACTTGGACCGTGCGCACGATAGCCGTAATTCGTGCACGGTCCCCGTAGAACTACCGCAGTAGAAATTTATAAATATTTCACATTTATTAATTCTTTTCTTGCAGATTTTCTGTAATTCGGGTTTGTGTGTATCTTTTAACTAAAATGATTGAAAATTCGCCAGTAGATGACAAGAAATTAACCAGAAGAAACATTTACAATTTACAGAATTTAGCAGAATTGTTAATTTTGTCGCAAAAAAATTTTCAGTCATTAAATACCGTTTTATAGAATATATGCCTCTACTAAACAGTGCATCTGATTTTCCCGAATTATTAAATTGATATGAATCGCAGAATATTGCTTCGATAGTCTACGGGGACCGTGCGCACGATAGCCGTAAATCGTGCACGGTCCCCGTTGACCTACCGCAGTATAAAATAATAAATATTTCACTTTTATTATTTCTATTCTCGTAGATATTTTGTAATTCGGGTTTATGTCTATCTTTTTACTAAAATAATTGAAAATTCGCTATTAGTTGACATGAAATTAACCAGAACAGTGATTTACTATTTAGTAAAATTTGGCAGAATTGCTAATTTCGTCGCATAAAGATTTTCGGTTTTAACCAGCCTTTTATAGAATATTTGTCTCGACTAAACAGTGCATCCTATTTTTCCCGGATTATTAAATCGATATGAAACGCAGAATATTGCTTCGATAGTCTACGGGGCCCGTTCGCACGATAGCCGTAATTCGTGCACGGTCCCCGTAGACCTACCGCAGTAGAAATTTATAAATATTTCACATTTATTAATTCTTTTCTCGCAGATTTTCTGTAATTCGGGTTTGTGTGTATCATTTTACTAAAATAATTGAAAATTCGTTAGTAGATGACAAGAAACTAACCAGAACAGAGATTTACTATTTAGTAAAATTGAGCAGAATTGCTAATTATGTAGCAATAAGATTTTCGGTTTTAAAATACCTTTTATAGAATCTTTGTCTCTGCTAAACAGTGCAACCTATTTTTACCGGATTATTAAATCGATATGAAACGCAGAATATTGCTTCGATAGACTACTTGGACCGTGCGCACGATAGCCGTAATTCGTGCACGGTCCCCGTAGACCTACCGTAGTAGAAAATTATAAATATTTCACTCTTATTATTTCTTTTCTCGCTGATTTTTTTTAGTTCGGGTTGGTGTGTATCTTTTTACTAAAATATTTGAAAAATCGCCAGTAGATGACAAGAAATTAACCAGAAGAAACATTTACAATTTACAGAATTTAGCAGAATTGTTAATTTTGTCGCAAAAAAATTTTCAGTCATTAAATACCGTTTTATAGAATATATGCCTCTACTAAACAGTGCATCTGATTTTCCCGAATTATTAAATTGATATGAATCGCAGAATATTGCTTCGATAGTCTACGGGGACCGTGCGCACGATAGCCGTAAATCGTGCTCGGTCCCCGTAGACCTACCGCAGTAGAAAATTATATATATTTCACATTTATTAATTCTTTTCTCGCAGATTTTTTGTAATTCGGGTTTGTGTGTAACTTTTTACTAAAATAATTGAAAATTCGCTAGTGGATGACAAGAAATTAACCAGAACAGAGATTTACTATTTAGTAAAATTGAGCAGCATTGCTAATTTTGTAGCAAAAAGATTTTCGGTATTAAAATAGCCTTTTCTAGAATATATGCCTCTACTAAACAGTGCATCTGATTTTTCCCGGATTTTTAAATCGATATGTAACGCAGAATATTGCTTCGATAGTTTACGGGGACCGTGCGCACGATTGCCGTCAATCTTGCACGGTCCCCGTAGACCTACCGCAGTAGAAAATTATAAATATTTTACAGTCATTCGTACTTTTCACGCAGATTTTTAGTAATTTGGGTTTGCGTGTATTTTTTACTAAAATAATCGATTATTCGCTAGTCTATGTTAAGAAAATTCACTCGAACAGAGATTTATTATTTAGTAAAATTGAGCAGAATTGCTAATTCAGTCGCAAAAATATTTTAGGTGTTAAAATACCGTATTATAGAATTTTTGACTCTACTAAACAATGCATCTAATTTTTCTCGGATTTTTAAACCGATATGAAACGCAGAATATTGTTTCGATATTCTACGGCGACCGTGCGCACGATAGCCGTAATTCGTGCACGGTCCCCGTAGACCTACCGCAGTAGAAATTTATAAATATTTCACATTTATTAATTCTTTTCTCGCAGATTTTCTGTAATTCGGGTTTGTGTGTATCTTTTTACTAAAATAATTGAAAATTCGTTAGTAGATGACAAGAAACTAACCAGAACAGAGTTTTACTTTTTAGTAAAATTTAACAGAATTGCTAATTTCCTCGCATAAAGATTTTCGGTTTTAAAATACCTTTTATAGAATATTTGTCTCTGCTAAACAGTGCATCCTATTTTTCCCGGATTATTAAATCGATATGAAACGCATAATATTGCTTCGATAGACTACTTGGACCGTGCGCACGATAGCCGTAATTCGTGCACGGTCCCCGTAGAACTACCGCAGTAGAAATTTATAAATATTTCACATTTATTAATTCTTTTCTTGCAGATTTTCTGTAATTCGGGTTTGTGTGTATCTTTTAACTAAAATGATTGAAAATTCGCCAGTAGATGACAAGAAATTAACCAGAAGAAACATTTACAATTTACAGAATTTAGCAGAATTGTTAATTTTGTCGCAAAAAAATTTTCAGTCATTAAATACCGTTTTATAGAATATATGCCTCTACTAAACAGTGCATCTGATTTTCCCGAATTATTAAATTGATATGAATCGCAGAATATTGCTTCGATAGTCTACGGGGACCGTGCGCACGATAGCCGTAAATCGTGCACGGTCCCCGTTGACCTACCGCAGTATAAAATAATAAATATTTCACTTTTATTATTTCTATTCTCGTAGATATTTTGTAATTCGGGTTTATGTCTATCTTTTTACTAATATAATTGAAAATTCGCTATTAGTTGACATGAAATTAACCAGAACAGTGATTTACTATTTAGTAAAATTTGGCAGAATTGCTAATTTCGTCGCATAAAGATTTTCGGTTTTAACCAGCCTTTTATAGAATATTTGTCTCGACTAAACAGTGCATCCTATTTTTCCCGGATTATTAAATCGATATGAAACGCAGAATATTGCTTCGATAGTCTACGGGGCCCGTTCGCACGATAGCCGTAATTCGTGCACGGTCCCCGTAGACCTACCGCAGTAGAAATTTATAAATATTTCACATTTATTAATTCTTTTCTCGCAGATTTTCTGTAATTCGGGTTTGTGTGTATCATTTTACTAAAATAATTGAAAATTCGTTAGTAGATGACAAGAAACTAACCAGAACAGAGATTTACTATTTAGTAAAATTGAGCAGAATTGCTAATTATGTAGCAATAAGATTTTCGGTTTTAAAATACCTTTTATAGAATCTTTGTCTCTGCTAAACAGTGCAACCTATTTTTACCGGATTATTAAATCGATATGAAACGCAGAATATTGCTTCGATAGACTACTTGGACCGTGCGCACGATAGCCGTAATTCGTGCACGGTCCCCGTAGACCTACCGTAGTAGAAAATTATAAATATTTCACTCTTATTATTTCTTTTCTCGCTGATTTTTTTTAGTTCGGGTTGGTGTGTATCTTTTTACTAAAATATTTGAAAAATCGCCAGTAGATGACAAGAAATTAACCAGAAGAAACATTTACAATTTACAGAATTTAGCAGAATTGTTAATTTTGTCGCAAAAAAATTTTCAGTCATTAAATACCGTTTTATAGAATATATGCCTCTACTAAACAGTGCATCTGATTTTCCCGAATTATTAAATTGATATGAATCGCAGAATATTGCTTCGATAGTCTACGGGGACCGTGCGCACGATAGCCGTAAATCGTGCACGGTCCCCGTTGACCTACCGCAGTATAAAATAATAAATATTTCACTTTTATTATTTCTATTCTCTTAGATATTTTGTAATTCGGGTTTATGTCTATCTTTTTACTAAAATAATTCAAAATTCGCTATTAGTTGACATGAAATTAACCAGAACAGTGATTTACTATTTAGTAAAATTTGGCAGAATTGCTAATTTCGTCGCATAAAGATTTTCGGTTTTAACCAGCCTTTTATAGAATATTTGTCTCGACTACACAGTGCATCCTATTTTTCCCGGATTATTAAATCGATATGAAACGCAGAATATTGCTTCGAAAGTCTACGGGGCCCGTTCGCACGATAGCCGTAAAACGTGCATGACACCCGTAGACCTACCGCGGTAGAAACTTATAAATATTTCACTTTTATTAATTCTATTCTCGCAGATTTTATATAATTCGGGTTTGCGTGATTATTTTTACTAAAATAATTAAAAATTCGCCAGTAGATGACAAGAAACTAACCAGAACAGTGATTTACTATTTAGTAAAATTTGGCAGAATTGCTAATTTCGTCGCATAAAGATTTTCGGTTTTAACCAGCCTTTTGTAGAATATTTGTCTCGACTAAACAGTGCATCCTATTTTTCCCGGATTATTAAAATGATATGAAACGCATAATATTGCTTCGATAGACTACTTGGAACGTGCGCAAGATAGCCGTAATTCGTGCACGGTCCCCGTAGACCTACCGCAGTAGAAATTTATAAATATTTCACATTTATTGATTCTTTTCTCGAAGATTTTTTTTAATTCAGGTTTGTGTGTATCTTTTACTAAAATAATGGAAAATTCGCTATTCGAAGACAAGAAACTTACCAGAACAGAGATTTACTATTTAGTAAAATTGAGCAGAATTGCTAATTATGTAGCAATAAGATTTTCGGTTTTGAAATAGCCTTTTATAGAATATTTGTCTCTACTAAACAGTGCATCCAATTTTTCCCGGTTTATTATATCGATATTAAACGCAGAATATTGCTTCGATAGTGTACGGGGCCCGTCCGCACGATAGCCGTAAAACGTGCACGGTCCCCGTAGACCTACCGCAGTAGAAATTTATAAATATTTCACATTTATTAATTCTATTCTCGAAGATTTTTTTTAATTCAGGTTTGTGTGTATCTTTTACTAAAATAATGGAAAATTCGCTATTCGAAGACAAGAAACTTACCAGAACAGAGATTTACTATTTAGTAAAATTGAGCAGAATTGCTAATTATGTAGCAATAAGATTTTCGGTTTTGAAATAGCCTTTTATAGAATATTTGTCTCTACTAAACAGTGCATCCAATTTTTCCCGGTTTATTATATCGATATTAAACGCAGAATATTGCTTCGATAGTCTACGGGGCCCGTGCGCACGATAGCCGCGAAAAGTGCACGGGCCCCGTAGACCTACCGCAGTAATAAATTATAAATATTTCACATTTTTTAATTCTATTCTCGCAGATTTTTTGTAATTCGGCTTTGAATGTATCTTTTTACTCAAATAATTGAAAATTCGCTAGTGGATGACAAGAAATTAACCGGAAAAGAGATTTACTATTTAGTAAAATTGAGCAGATTTGCTAATTTTGTAGCAAAAAGATTCTCGGTTTTGAAATAGCCTTTTATAGAATATCTGTCTCTACTAAGCAGTGCATCCAATTTTTCCCGGATTATTAAATCGATATGAAACGCAGAATATTGCTTCGTTAATCTGCGGGGCCCGTGCGCACGATAGCCGTAAAACGTGCACGGGCCCCGTAGACCTACCGCAGTAGAATATTATAAATATTTCACATTTATTAATACTTTTCTCGAAGTTTTTTTGTAATTCGGGTTGTATGTATCTTTTACCTAAAATGATTGAAAATTCGCCTGTAGATGACAAGAAACTATCCAGAACAGAAATTTACTATTCATTAAAATTAAGCAGAATTGCTAATGTCGTCGCAAAAAGATTTACGGTTTTAAAATAGCCTTTTATAGAATATTTGTCTCTACTAAAAAGTGCATCCAATTTTTCCCGGATTATTTAATCGATATGAAACGCAGAATATTGCCCGATAGTCTACGGGGACTGTGCGCACGATAGCCGTAATTCGTGCTCGGTCCCCGTAGACCTAACGCACTAGAAAATTATAAATATTTCAATTTTATTAATTTTTTTCTCCCAGATTTTTTGTAATTCGGGTTTGTGTGTATCTTATACTAAAATAATGGAAAATTCGCTATTAGAAGACAAGAAACTAACCAGAACAGAGATTTACTATTTAGTAAAATTGAGCAGATTTGCTAATTATGTAGCAAAAAGATTCTCGGTTTTGAAATAGCCTTTTATAGAATATTTGTCTCTACTAAACAGTGCATCCAATTTTTCCCGGTTTATTATATCGATATTAAACGCAGAATATTGCTTCGATAGTCTACGGGGCCCGTTCGCACTATAGCCGTAAAACGTGCACGACACCCGTAGACCTACCGCGGTAGAAAATTATAAATATTTCACTTTTATTAATTCTTTTAACGCAGATTTTTTGTAATTCGGGTTTGTATGTATCATCTACTAAAATAATTGAAAATTCGCCAGCAGATGACAAGAAACTATCCAGAACAGAAATTTACTATTCAGTAAAATTAAGCAGAATTGCTAATGTCGTCGCAAAAAGATTTTCGGTTTTAAAATAGCCTTTTATAGAATATTTGTCTCTACTAAAAAGTGAATCCAATTTTTCCCGGATTATTTAATCGACATGAAACGCAGAATATTGCTCGATAGTCTACGGGGACCGTGCGCACGATAGCCGTAATTCGTGCTCGGTCCCCGTAGACCTAACGCACTAGAAAATTGTAAATATTTCAATTTTATTAATTTTTTTCTCCCAGATTTTTTATAATTCGGGTTTGTGTGTATCTTTTACTAACATAATGGAAAATTCGCTATTAGAAGACAAGAAACTAACCAGAACAGCGATTTACTATTTTGTAAAATTGAGCAGATTTGCTAATGATGTAGCAAAAATATTCTCGGTTTTGAAATAGCCTTTTATAGAATATCTGTCTCTACTAAACAGTGCATCCAATTTTTCCCGGATTATTAAATCGATATGAAACGCAGAATATTGCTTCGATAGTCTACGGGGCCCGTCCGCACGATAGCCGTAAAACGTGCACGAGCCCCGTAGACCTACCACGGTAGAAAATTATAAATATTTCACTTTTATTAATTCTTTTAACGCAGATTTTTTGTAATTCGGGTTTGTATGTATCATCTACTAAAATAATTGAAAATTCGCCAGCAGATGACAAGAAACTATCCAGAACAGAAATTTACTATTCAGTAAAATTAAGCAGAATTGCTAATGTCGTCGCAAAAAGATTTTCGGTTTTAAAATAGCCTTTTATAGAATATTTGTCTCTACTAAAAATTGCATCCAATTTTTCCCGGATTATTTAATCGATATGAAACGCAGAATATCGCTCGATAGTCTACGGGGACCGTGCGCACGATAGCCGTAATTCGTGCTCGGTCCCCGTAGACCTAACGCACTAGAAAATTGTAAATATTTCAATTTTATTAATTTTTTTCTCCCAGATTTTTTATAATTCGGGTTTGTGTGTATCTTTTACTAACATAATGGAAAATTCGCTATTAGAAGACAAGAAACTAACCAGAACAGCGATTTACTATTTTGTAAAATTGAGCAGATTTGCTAATGATGTAGCAAAAATATTCTCGGTTTTGAAATAGCCTTTTATAGAATATCTGTCTCTACTAAACAGTGCATCCAATTTTTCCCGGATTATTAAATCGATATGAAACGCAGAATATTGCTTCGATAGTCTACGGGGCCCGTCCGCACGATAGCCGTAAAACGTGCACGAGCCCCGTAGACCTACCACGGTAGAAAATTATAAATATTTCACTTTTATTAATTCTTTTAACGCAGATTTTTTGTAATTCGGGTTTGTATGTATCATCTACTAAAATAATTGAAAATTCGCCAGCAGATGACAAGAAACTATCCAGAACAGAAATTTACTATTCAGTAAAATTAAGCAGAATTGCTAATGTCGTCGCAAAAAGATTTTCGGTTTTAAAATAGCCTTTTATAGAATATTTGTCTCTACTAAAAATTGCATCCAATTTTTCCCGGATTATTTAATCGATATGAAACGCAGAATATCGCTCGATAGTCTACGGGGACCGTGCGCACGATAGCCGTAATTCGTGCTCGGTCTCCGTAGACCTAACGCACTAGAAAATTATAAATATTTCACATTTATTAATTCTTTTCTCGAAGATTTTTTGTAATTCAGGTTTGTGTGTATCTTTTACTAAAATAATGGAAAATTCGCTATTCGAAGACAAGAAACTTACCTGAAAAGAGATTTACTATTTAGTAAAATTGAGCAGAATAGCTAATTGTGTAGCAAAAAGATTTTCGGTTTTGAAATAGCCTTTTATAGAATATTTGTCTCTACTAAACAGTGCATCCAATTTTTCCCGGTTTATTATATCGATATTAAACGCAGAATATTGCTTCGATAGTCTACGGGGCCCGTCCGCACGATAGCCGTAAAACGTGCACGAGCCCCGTAGACCTACCACGGTAGAATATTATAAATTTTTCACATTTATTAATACTTTTCTCGAATATTTTTTGTAATTCGGGTTGTATGTATCTTTTAACTAAAATGATTGGAAATTCGCCAGTAGATGACAAGAAACTATCCAGAACAGAAATTTACTATTCAGTAAAATTAAGCAGAATTGCTTATGTCGTCGCAAAAAGATTTTCGGTTTTAAAATAGCCTTTTATAGAATATTTGTCTCTACTAAAAAGTGCATCCAATTTTTCGCGGATTATTTAATCGATATGAATCGCAGAATATCGCTCGATAGTCTACGGGTACCGTGCGCACGATAGCCGTAATTCGTGCTCGGTCCCCGTAGACCTAACGCACTAGAAAATTATAAATATTTCAATTTTATTAATTTTTTTCTCCCAGATTTTTTGTAATTCGGGTTTGTGTGTATCTTTTACTAAAATAATGGAAAATTCGCTATTAGAAGACAAGAAACTAACCAGAACGGAGATTTACTATTTAGTAAAATTGAGCAGATTAGCTAATTATGTAGGAAAAAGATTCTCGGTTTTGAAATAGCCTTTTATAGAATATTTGTCTCTACTAAACAGTGCATCCAATTTTTCCCGGTTTATTATATTGATATTAAACGCAGAATATTGCTTCGATAGTCTACGGGGCCCGTCCGCACGATAGCCGTAAAACGTGCACAAGCCCCGTAGACCTACCACGGTAGAAAATAATAAATATTTCACATTTATTAATTCTTTTCTCGAAGATTTTTTGTAATTCGGGTTGTATGTATCTTTTAACTAAAATGATTGAAAATTCGCCAGTAGATGACAAGAAACTATCCAGAACAAAAATTTACTATTCAGTAAAATTAAGCAGAATTGCTTATGTCGTCGCAAAAAGATTTTCGGTTTTAAAATAGCCTTTTATAGAATATTTGTCTCTACTAAAAAGTGCATCCAATTTTTCCCGTATTATTTAATCGATATGAAACGCAGAATATCGCTCGATAGTCTACGGGGACCGTGCGCACGATAGCCGTAATTCGTGCTCGGTCCCCGTAGACCTAACGCACTAGAAAATTATAAATATTTCAATTTTATTAATTTTTTTCTCCCAGATTTTTTGTAATTCGGGTTTGTGTGTATCTTTTACTAAAATAATGGAAAATTCGCTATTAGAAGACAAGAAACTAACCAGAACGGAGATTTACTATTTAGTAAAATTGAGCAGAATTGCTAATTATGTAGCAAAAAGATTTTCGGTTTTAAAATAGCCTTTTATAGAATATCTGTCTCTATTAAACAGTGCAGCCAATTTTGCCCGGATTATTAAATCGATATGAAACGCAGAATATTGCTTGTCGATAGTCTGCGGGGCCCGTGCGCACGATAGCCGTAAAACGTGCGCGGGCCCCGTAGACCTACCGCAGTATAAAATTATAAATATTTCACATTTATTAATTCTTTCTCGAAGATTTTTTGTAATTCGTGTTTGTGTGTATCTTTTTACTAAAATAATTGAAAATTCGCCAGTAGAATGACAAGAAATTAACCAGAAGAGATATTTACAATTTACTGAAATTTAGCAGAATTGCTAATTTTGTCGCAAAAACAATTTTCGGTTTTAAATAGCTTTTATAGATTCCCGTATTATTTAATCGATATGAAACGCAGAATATCGCTCGATAGTCTACGGGGACCGTGCGCACGATAGCCGTAATTCGTGCTCGGTCCCCGTAGACCTAACGCACTAGAAAATTATAAATATTTCAATTTTATTAATTTTTTTCTCCCAGATTTTTTGTAATTCGGGTTTGTGTGTATCTTTTACTAAAATAATGGAAAATTCGCTATTAGAAGACAAGAAACTAACCAGAACGGAGATTTACTATTTAGTAAAATTGAGCAGAATTGCTAATTATGTAGCAAAAAGATTTTCGGTTTTAAAATAGCCTTTTATAGAATATCTGTCTCTATTAAACAGTGCAGCCAATTTTGCCCGGATTATTAAATCGATATGAAACGCAGAATATTGCTTCGATAGTCTGCGGGGCCCGTGCGCACGATAGCCGTAAAACGTGCGCGGGCCCCGTAGACCTACCGCAGTATAAAATTATAAATATTTCACATTTATTAATTCTTTTCTCGAAGATTTTTTGTAATTCGTGTTTGTGTGTATCTTTTTACTAAAATAATTGAAAATTCGCCAGTAGATGACAAGAAATTAACCAGAAGAGATATTTACAATTTACTGAAATTTAGCAGAATTGCTAATTTTGTCGCAAAACAATTTTCGGTTTTTAAATAGCCTTTTATAGAATATTTGTCTCTACTAAACAGTGCAGCTGATTTTTCCCGTATTATTAAATCGATATGAAACGCAGAATATTGCTTCGATATTCTACGGGGACCGTGCGGGCGATAGCCGTAAATCTTGCACGGTCCCCGTAGACTATCGCAGTAGAAGATTATAAATAATTCACAGTTTTTGTAATTTGGGTTTGTGTGTATCTGTTTACTAAAACAATTGTAGATTTGTTAGTAGATGATAAGAAATGCACCCGAACAAAGATTTATATAAAGAAACAAATTTAAAATTATGTAAATTAGACATGGCAACCAGCTTTATGATTCTTGAAAATAGTAAAAAAAAAACATTATAAACGTGATTACATATAACATGAAATATGTATATAATTTTCAATGTATAAAACAACAATGCATTTTACTTTTCGGAAAGCGTTGGTGGCGCCATCTCTCGCAACAACTTTTATATTATTGTTTTAGCTAACGTCCACATTGCAAAAATATATTTATTATTAAGATTAAGTAATTATACTTATTAACTGAATTCATGTTTCATAAAAATAATTTGAATAATAATTTTTTTGATGACATTTGTTAAGACATGTCGAGAATCCGCCAATTCTCAAAAATCTTTGTGGAGTGGGGGAAGGTAATAGTAGATTTCTTTATTGCTTTTTTTATTTTTTTCAGAAAGTAAGAACGTCAAGCCCTCACATAATACATAAATTGTGGTGATAGTTCAGCTGAATTGTCGTTAAATTTTATATGTATTAAAGGTACGATGTTTGGGTTCAAAATTTTCAAACCAAAGAATCATATCAAAAATATTTATTTTTACTGTTTCAAAATTTATTTTGAGCTTCCTCATAAAAAACTGAAGGGCTTGACGTTCGCACTTTTTCAAAATAAAACCTCAATCCTTATTTAAAAAATAAAAAGTCCAAATTACCGACTATACCGGTAAGGTAGGTATTTTCAGGAGTATCGGACATCCCCTTAATATAATTTATTTCATTACCAATTGATACCAATATATATGGGGTATTCCACGTGAAGTGGTTCGATCAAAATTTTAAAATGCCCCAAATTTTGGGTACAGTTTGCAAATGTTTTTCAGAATACAGAAAAAAATTTTTAGGTACTGGAATCTATTTACTCAAAAGTTATTCTAACGTCAAAAAGTGAATTTTTCCATATTTTTTTCAACACCAGCTGGTTTACCGCTATTTAACTCAAAAGCTATCAACTTTTACTATAGAACATTATATGTAACATTCGTTGCTAATTATATCTAGAATTTATTCTTCTGGGTTAGAATTTCTAATCTCAAGGACAATGTTACATAAACTACATGTCAATATTCAACTTAAAAAAAGTGTAACTTCGCCACCTTTGATTTTTTCATCTAAAAGTCTAAAAGAAAGCTTGGAGCAATACCTTTCAAATGGTCTGTAGCATTTTTATGGCCTCTATTTCTGTAAAAAGTTATGACAATTTAAAGAAACACGAAATTTTTTTAAAAATTTAAATGGGAATTACCATGTTAATTTTTGTGAATTTTTTGTCTTTCTTTAAATTATTATAACTTTTTACAGAATTGGAGGCCATAAAAATGCTACAAACCATTTGAAAGGTATTGCTCCAAGCTTTCTTTTAGACTTTTGGATGAAAAAATCAAAGGTGGCAAAGTTACAGTTTTTTCAAGTTGAATATTGACATGTAGTTTATGTAACATTGACCTTGAGATTAGAAATTCTAACCCAGAAGAATAAATTCTCGATATAATTAGCAACGAATGTTACATATAATGATCAATAGTAAAAGTTGATAGATTTTCAGTTATATAGCGGTAAACCCAGCTGGTGTTGAAAAAAATATGGAAAAATTCACTTTTTGAGGTTAGAATAACTTTTATGCAAATAGATTCCAGTACCTAAAAATTTTTTTCTGTATTCTGAAAAACATTTGCAATGTGTACCCAAAATTTGGTGCATTTTAAAATTTTGATCGGACCACTTCACGTGGAATACCCCATATATATATATATATATATTGTTTTTAGGTGACCTCAGTGATGTCCCCACATCACATGTATTAATAGTATGACGGAATTCATCTCGATGTTCATTCCAGCTACGATGATCGGAATCCACAAATGCCGCGATCTTCGTCTTTAATGTCCTATTCGTACGCTCGACGGGGTTGGTTTTGTGGTTGGTAAGGAGGAGTCGTGATCTGTTTTATCCCGTAATCCTCAAGCATTTGTGTCATCTTATTATTGACGAACTCTGTACCATTATCCGTAAGGAAGTAATCAGGAGTTTCCCAACAAAACAGTATGAGTTCCTCAAATGCTTTCGCGACCGTCTTACCGGTAGCAGCTCGTAACGGTTTTAACTCAACCCACCTCATAAACAAATCCTGTAAGACCAATATATATTTGTATTGGTTCTTGCTATGAGGAACTATGAAACGATATGCTTGAATGGTTCTTGCTATGAAACGATATGCTTGAATATATGGCCGAAGTTTCTTAATTGCCCAGATTAAGGCTAGACACTCTTTCTTCGTCGTCATGTAATTATGCTCTGCCTTGTTCAACACTCGGCTGACGTAAACGATCGGATGCTCGAAACCATCTTCATCTTCTTCGGTCAACACAGCCCCAATAGCGTAATTACTCGCGTCACTCTGGACCGAGAAAAGCTTAGAGAAGTCTGGGCGAGCATGTACTGGCGCGCCGGCTAGAGCTAACCTGAGTTCACGGAACGCCGCGTTCTGCTCTGGTCCCCACTCCAATGGCTGGTCCTTTCGAAGTAATCTCGAATTTCGAAGGGATCTTAATATCCGACTCTTGATTTATAAAACGAGAATACCAACCGACCATGCCAAGGAAGGAACGAAGTAGTTTAACATTTCTTGGGGTCGGATAGTTTAGGACAGGAGCAACTCGATCCACTTCCGGACGAAGTCCATCACTATCCAGGCGGTACCCAAGGAAGGTAACGCTCGAGCAACAGAACTCACACTTCTCTCTGTTCAATTCTAACCCTGCATCCACTAGTGTCCTTAGAATCTTTTCCAACCATTTCAAATGTTCCTCGAAAGTTTCGGTTATAACGATTAGATCGTCCAGGTAACCAAAAACATGAGGTTCAACTTCGGGACCAAATAGAGCATCTATCAACCGTGCAAATGTCATGGGTGCATTCATCAGTCCGAACGGCATCCGCGTGAACTGCCATAACCCAGATCCAGGCATAGCGAAGGCGGTGTAATGTCGACTAATTTCTGACATTAACACTTGGAAATATGCTTTCTTAAGATCGATTTTAGAGATAAATTTGGCATTATGTAACTTATCCAGAATCGAATCCATATTCAGTATTGGATATGAGTCACGTTTTGTTACCGCATTCAGATCTCGCAAGTCTATGCCGGTCAGAGAACTGATCGTCATTCCTGAAGTCTTGTAGACTATCTAGGAACTCTTTAGCATCGTCGTTGGTCTCCCCATCAAACGATAGACCCCAGTCTCTGAGGGCTCTTGCACAACCAGGCCGATCCTTTTTATTTCTCGTTGGTGGCTGGTTTTGTCCCAAAGGGACTAATGTACCCATGTTCTTACTTTGGTTATTCGTATTACACCGGTGGACATCTCGACTTGGCGATGGTACTCTACTACGTCTGTCAGGGAAGCGCTCCTTGCGATATCTTCTCGCATAGTAAGCGGTTGTATCTTCCCTATTCGCAGCGTAATATTCGACCGAATCTATGTTACTAACATTAGAATCGGTTTGAGTACCTTGATCGCGTCTAGCGACAGCTCGCTCATGCTCGACGGGATCGTTATTCGCTGCGCGGGATCTGTTGTAACCATTGTCACACTGCGTAGAGGCTTCCCTCCTAGTGTAAATACTTTGGCTACGATCGAACGCGCGAAACTTACGATTCCCTTCATTCGGTAACCGTCTAGAAGTGGACGTTTCATTCCTGTGATAGAGCTCACCTTCCGAGAATGATTCATCATCTGCTTCTTCTGGTGCTGGCGCATATCTGTGTGAGGAGGTCCTGTTGTTATGCTTGTCATAACTAACCTTCCTCTGACAGGTACCGTATTGACCACGACTATGTGAAAGATAATCTGGGGCTACCCTCCGATTATCAGTCGACTGCCTGCGATCATTGGAAGGGAATTCATAATCCCTGCTCATTAGTTGTCGCGACTTATCTGACTGAATCTCTGAAACGCGCTTTTTAATAGCTCCAGAACTAATAAATTGGCTGGGAGTGGACCGACCATGTGCATCGGAGTTCAGACAAAAATCGTTGCGACGAATAGCGCCCCTTTCAACTGGATTGTGGTTACCAACCAACGAGTTACGTTGATCCCGGTGTGACGTATGTGGTGAATTTATATCATGCGTCTCACCTAGACAAGTATATGTAGCGGTCGACACCGTCAATTGTCTTGAAGTTGGTACGTTAGCCGTCGAAATTGCCGCTTCTGTGTCAATGCCTGCTGCATTATCAGAAAGCGGTCTCAATTCACCCGTCGGCGTGGGCACTCTACTATGGCAGAGGGGGAAATTTTTCTTCTTGCGTAACAGCAAAGGATAGCCGCGCGGTATAAGCCGTATAAACTATATGTTCTCTCTCTCTCTCTCTCTCACTCCCGTTACTCGTTACACTCACGCCGCGCGAGTCTATCGCCGGCTAGTTAGGACTGTCTCTCTCTCTCTTTTACTAGCGGAATGCTTCTCTCTCACGCACAGGTTCACTCTCACACTCTTTCTCTCTCACTCTCACAACTACAATATACGGCCAGGGATACACGCGCGTTCTTACTCTAGCGCGAACCCGAACATTTCGAATTTTACTCTCTTTCTCTCTCTCTCTCTTACTTACTGCTGCTTACCCTACGGAGTTCTTCGATGCTCTTGCTGACATTCTCTCCAACTATAAACATGTCATTATTACTGGTGATCTCAACATTGACATGACATCCTTTAGCGCTGCAGCGAATATGTTGAGAGGGACTGTGACAGCTCTGGGCCTTTTCCTCGTTCCATCAGAACCTACGCACCACGCGGTGACACCGGCGGGAACATCTCATATTTGGTTGGATCTTTTCCTGGTTCGTGAACCAGTACCTGATTTTGTTTACAGTAAATCTACTTCTCCCTTTGCGGCGGGGCATGATGCTATTTGCATCTCCCTTATGATTAATAAATCGCAGGATCATGTCAAGAGGTTCTGGGTTAGGGACTTGGAGAGGATCAACCTTCATCATCTTGCTACCACCTTCACTTCATTCTTGAATCAATCGTCACATAACTCAGTACTTCCACCTTCAACAGTCACAGATTCACTTTCATCTAATCATTTCGACCTACTTTCATCATCATTATCCTCCCTTTGTAGTTCGATCACATCAACGTTTAATGTCATTGCTCCATCTAAACTAGTAACAATCAAAATATAACATAAGCCATGGGTTACTCAAGAGATAAGAACTATTATTAAGGCCAAGAATGATGCTTTCAAGCAGTTTCGTAACTCTGGCTTGTTTACAGACTACAATGCCTATAAGTTGTTAAGGAACAGGGCTAAAAATACCATCAATTCTAGCAAATTCCACTACTTGCAAGTGAAGCTCGATAATGAAAAGGATCCTATTAAGTCCTGGAAACTTCTCAGAAATATGGGTCTAGACTTGAAGTCTAATCCGTCGCCACTAAAACATTTTTTAACTTGTCAACTCAATGTTACTATGCATCTGTATCAAATCATTCTCCACCACTCACTATTCATTCATTCGCATCCATCTTATCTAACCTTTGTCATTTTCCCTTGTCTCCTTCCTTCGATTTCCTACCTGTGTCAGCCAAAAAAGTTCAACGGACTATTGTTAGAGCCTCTTCCAAGGCGTCGGGCATCGATGGCATATCAGTCAATGTGTTGAAATTGTTGGAACCGCAAATTACCCCACCATTAACAGAACTTTTTAACGGTATGCTCTCTGCCGGATGGTTCCCCGATTGCTGGGAGAGGGTCGTGCTGTTTCCGTTGGCGAAGTCGAGTAGGTTAGAATCGTGTTCGGACACGAGACCAATTGCTAAGCTTTGCGAGATTTCAAAGGTGTTGGAGAGATTAGTGCATGATGAGCTGGTTGAGTACCTCGAATCTAATCATTTGTTAATCTACAGGCAAGCGGGCTTCAGAAAGAGCCACAGTACTCAATCAGCTCTTCTGGGGGTATTAGATGATGTTAGAAGAGCTATTGACTCCAGAATGATCATGATCTTAGTTTTATTTGATTTCGCCAAGGCCTTTGATACAGTTCCGCACGATAAACTTATCCGCAAGTTGGGTGATATCGGCTGTACAGACTCGGTACTTAACTGGTTTTACAGATACCTTGTGGGTCGCACGCAGGCCGTCGTGGACGAGGTTGGTATGTTGTCTGACTGGCTCGAGGTGAATGCTGGTGTGCCTCAGGGCAGTGTTCTGGGTCCGATCTTATTTTCCATTTTCATCCATGATTTACCTAAGGTTTTAAAGTACAGCAACTATATGTTATTTGCCGATGATGCCCAGGTCTATCATTCGTTCTTTCCTTCTGATTTCGACGCTGGTGTTTAACGCGTATCTCATGATGCGAACGCGATCGCAAATTGGGCATCGGAAAATGGCCTCTCATAGAATGTTAAAAAGACGAAGGTTATGATCCTGGGCAGTCAGGCTTTTATTTCGCGTATCAACCTGAACACTTCCCCGAAGGTTAAACTATGTAATGACTTGTTGAATTATGAGAATGTGGTCAAATCACTAAGGTTACTTATCACCCCTACCCTCGAATGGTCTAAGCAGGTCGTGTCAATCTCTAGGCGTGTCCACGGAGTTCTGCATTCTCTACTCTATTGCAATAAAGCATTATCGGTTAAGCTCCGCAAGAGTCTTGTTGAAACACTTATTTTTCCCCATTTCGATTATGCATGTGTGGTATATAATAATGTAGATCAAACTAAAAATCTAAAACTTCAATGACTGTTGAACGCTTGCGTTAGATTTGTATGGGGCACCATAGAGAAACGCGAACACGTCACCCCGTTTAGACTGGGTCTAAAATAGCTGTTTGTCGAGTCCAGACGCTCATATGTCATTGGTTCCCTAGCGTTTAATATCATTGCTCACAACTCACCCTCATATCTAGCAAACCACTTTACCATACTTAATACCCCTGGCCAAAATCCCCGCTTTAATTGTACATATTATTTCTATTTTATTTTATTTTATATCAGTTCACACCTCGTAACTGTATTATATTACAGCCTCAATTTTAATGTTATTTTATTTTATAGTTATAAGAATTTATTTCTGTAATCATGTGCTAACAGTGCTTACGGGGTTTTTACCCCATAGAAGCCAAAATAAAGATCAATCAATCAATCAATCTCTCTCTCACGAGACTTACGAAGCAAAAGTTTTAAAATTAAATAACCCGCTGTTCCCCATATAAATACAGGGAAACCTGTACATAAAAGAAACACTTATGTAAAAAAAAAAATAAGACAGATTTCACCGATCCGAAATCCCTCGACACGCAGGCGGTACAACTACCGCCCTGTCCCGGTCGCCATTTGTAACGTGGTATTTCGTTCTAATACCACTTACAACTTACTAATTAATTTTTACGCCGTCGGTAAATAAGTTAACCCGTTGGGACACGGTAGCGAAGATTGGACGATCTCCTACGTACCGACACACGTGGTGGGAAAATCGGGAATCGGAATATTGATTGCGGGTTAATTTATAATCAAGAACGCAACCGTTATATTAACATAAAATAAATAATCATTTATTTAAAAAGATTACACGGTGGTGCCCGACAATATACAACGGGGCGTTCTCCCGGACGCGTGGTATACGCGGCAAGCAGGGGCTGCCCCCGCGCTCGCCCCGCGCAATACCAAATCGGTTTCGGTAGCACCGGTGTGCTACCGAACAAACATATATGCACACTCACTCTACACACTCTAGAACATACCGACTGACGTCGGGTACTTGCCGGACTGGCTTGTCCATTGGCCTTGGTGTGAGTCGGCGCCTCGACTTCTGCTGGCCGGTGGAGTCGGCCCGGTTTCCCGTCGTCCTCGACAGTGGTCTGCAGGCGCGGCCTGACGCCGCGGCGATTCGTCTACCTCGGGGAATACTCGACCCGAGGTATAAGGTCCTTCATACTGCACTTACACGAACTCACTAGCACTCGCATACGGCTTCCCGGTGCAAGAACGAACCGGTCCGGTACTTCCCGCGGCGCACGAAACTAAACGTGACGATGTGTAAGAAGGGTGCTGTCGCTGTCAAGACCGGCAGCGTACTGAGCTTTTCGGGAATTGTCGTATCCCCGAAAAGTACCTATACATACACACACAATAACAATTGAATATCCGGATGCTCGTACACATCCTCGTTCGTCGATATAAACACGCGGGTTTTGTGGCCTTGAAGAGGTAACGCACGAAACAATAACAACATGCGAGATTTTAACAAAGAATATCTAATACATCCAAATATATTGATTAGAGTTTCACTTTCAGTAATTTTATTATTCATTATTAAATATTCCACATTGAATTTGTGCCTCTACACAGTACTTTATATAAAACACCTTCCACGAAGGTGTCAACATTCGCAATCTGGTTTCCAATCACACTTTTAAAAATGTTATCTGATAAAAAAATCTTTAATTCTTGTTCCCATCCTACTTCTACTTATATTTTGCTTAAACTTCATAGAGTTTCTGCAATATAAAATACTGAAATCAAATCGACATTAAGCAACAAGTATCTTTAATTAAATATTTATAAATTTTTTTTGCTTAAACTCCATAAAGTTTCTGCAAAAATCAAATCGACATAAGCAACAAGTATTTTTAATTACATAAATATATATTTTTTTTGTTTAGACCGACACGGTGGCGGAGTGGCGGAAACGCACCTCGGCCGATCACGAAAGTTAACCAGCACTGAGTGCGGTTGGCACTTGGATGGGTGACACCATTCTTGTGCGGCTTTCAGGATTGGTTAGGTGTTTGTTCACACTTCACAAGGTGAGCGGAAGGTTTGGAACATTCGGTTTCGGTGTTTGGGCCTACGCAAGGTGTCCTGAACATCTAAACAGAATGTTTCAATACACCGGCCGTCTCGAGGAAGGTTTTCCTACAAGGTTTTCCCTTACTCACGGGCATAACCCCGGGCGAATGCGGTACGGTGGGGACCGGGATGGGAAAAATTGAAATGTTTTCACCCCCACACATAGGTGATAGGGGTGTCCCTGTAAAAACCCGTTTAATGAGTATACGGGGTGATGAGCAAAGAGAATAAAAAAAAATATATCTATATATTTTTTTTGTTTAAACTCCATAAAAAGTTTCTGCAATAGAAAGTACTGATATCAAAGCGGAATAATCGACAAGTATTTTTTACGATTATTTAATAATGAATAATAACATTACTGAAAGTGAAACTCTAATATATATATATATATATATATATATATTGTGACAATGTGCTTTGCACATGTCAAGAGCGAGCGACAGAACCCCTAGCGAACACCTACCTAACCGTACAAACTAGACGTGTCCCTAGCTACACCTAACTACCCATATATTTTTCCCTAGCTACCTACCCGCACATCAACTACGCCCTGCCTACCCTCACATACTAAATACCCTTTCCCAAGCACGGTACACAACACTGAGGTGGTCCTGGCGATGAGGACCTTGGGTGAGCTCAGATTAACAGGTGGGCTCCTCCGAGTCTGACACTGCAAGCAGGATACTAGAAGGGAGGCGATCACCAGGAAGCCTCCAGGACTCTCCGAAGCCTCACAGTATAGCAGTTAAGGCGATGAGGTAGTATCCAGACAGGAAGCAGAAGCACCTCCAACGCCAAGAAAGATACAGCTGTAAACAAGATACTTAATAAGAACAAATACGCAGTAAGAGGGTAAGGAACAAGGAAGAGGATAAACAGCAATAGGCAAAAGACAACGACAAGGAAATACATGTACAGCTGTATATAATCACTACAGCTGTACAAGGATCATCATAGGAAATTGAGGTTAGCTTGCTGTACACAAACAACGTGTACAGCCGATCTCCCGGATAATCACGCATACAAATACATATATGTGCGTAAACCTCACGACCAAGTACTTACCTAGAGCCGTAGACGGAGCGGCTATCCATGAGCGAGGTCAACGTCGTCGAGGAGAGAGGAGTGACTCGGCCTCGAGCAGCAAGCGGTGGCGGGTGAGCTTCGTACCTGAAACTCATGCCGTACCAATTAGATGAATACAGATAATAAGGAACGAATTTTAGTTACCTGGGAAGAGGTTGTACCGCATCTCCGAGACGGCAGCAGCACCAGGTCATCATCACCATACAGCTGAGTTATACCGATACAGCCTGAACACAGCGGTACTCGACTCGCTCGCGAGACGCGAAATCGAGGTACCGCGTACGAGTACGTACTGCGAAGGCGCGCGGTATGAACACGAAGCTCTCGAGCATGCCGAGAGCCAGAGCTCTACGGACGGTCGACCCGACTACGCCGAACGCAGCTATAGCGAGTGTGACTCTGTGTGTGAGAGAGAGAGCGAGAGAAATAGAGAGAGAGAGAGAGAGAGAGAGAGAGAGAGAGAGAGAGAGAGAGAGAGTAGCAGCAGTCTCCCGACCAAGTGTCCCGGACTTATTAAAAAGGTTGGTGGTCATTACCTCTCTCTGCCGACGGTACCGCCGTGTACCCTAGGAAGTGCGTGCAAGCATCCCGTTCCTTTCCCGTCCTTCCCTTTTCCCTCTTTACAGCGTATCCCAGTGTAACCGAAACTCGGCCACGTTTCGGAACGGCGAGTGTACTGCCGTTTGTATTTTGTTCAGCTAAGATAACCCGCGTGTTATCGGTATTCGTCACGTATTAACACGGCTCGCACCCACCCACTAGTTATCATTTTTATTAATAAATACATTTTTTATTTATAATTAATTGCTGACCCTCATTAACCTGCACCCTGATCCCCAGTGCAGCGTTACATTGGTGCCCAACGTGGTTGTTTTATAAGGGATCTCTTTATTAAAATAATTAAAGTGGCGTAAAGCATTATGGTTTTTTGTTGTTTCCTTAGTAGTTAAAAGCGAGCGAAAATAAAAATATTGTAAGCGTCCAAGCGCGACGCAAACAGGCGGCCATATTGCCCTTCCTTTCCTTCAAGCAAGCTCGCACACACCCGGAAGAAGCCGGTCAGACATTTTGACGGCCATTTGCATAAGTAATAAATTGAGCACGTGCACGGAAAAATAATTAAGTTTGTTCTTTAAATAATATTTGCACTGCTTTACATAATTGGTTATGTATTGTTTTTTTTTGGTACGCTGGTTAATATTAAAAAAAAATATAATTCATTTTCCCTCTCCTTCTAACCCATACAGCTATATTAACCAAGTATTAATAATTTTTTTTTTAAGTGCTTCTATAAGAGAATAATATTTTTATTATTTTTCTTTTAAATTGTAATATATATAAATTGATAACCAATTTGCATTTTATAGTTATAATTATAACTCAAGCTGCTTGAAGCATAATTTATAATTTGTTTTTTTAAGCATATTAATTTCCATTGGCTATATATATAATACATATTAATGCTATTGAATGTTCCCTTGCTATTATCACGTTTGATTAAATTGTGTTTTTCTTTTTGCTTATATACAATTAATGCTTATTGAATTAAATCACACATTTTGCTAGTTTTATTTATTGTTAGCTTAATAATTAATAATAATCAATTTTGCTTGACCTGCTATACCCATTGTAACGAAAATTTAATTTCTTCTCATTGCTCCCCGATAATAATAGTTATTATACAAATTATACTACATAATTTTTGTTTGCTGTTATTTTGCTGCCTGCCTAACCCAGTTTATATTGTATTTATATAAGCACAATTTGCACGTTCCTTGCACATATACCCCAATATTTATTGATTTGAATAACAATAACAATAAATATTTAGTGAATATTTTGGTGTATAAATAAAAGCTGTATATATTATTTTGCCAGAATAATAACGCTGCGCATCACATGTAATAATAATTAATAATAACCAACATATATAAATATTTTCCCGCTATATTTTATTTTCTATACTGCCCAGCTGATGATAAAGCAAGCTTATTTAATTTTTTTTTTGCTGTTTGTGGATTGCTTGGTTAAAAGTGATTTAATTAGTTTAGCTTGAAAATTGTTTTTTGTTTCTTTTCATTGGTATTTTTTGATTTTTGCTTGGTGTGTTTAATTTAATTTAGATATAATTAAACAAGAGCTAAGAAATTTCACTGCAGTCGAGCTAAAAAGAGCTATTAGTAATAATATTTATTTAACTATTAAGATAAAATAAGCTACAATAAATTAATCAAAATGTCTCACAACGGTGATGACCTGGATTTAATTTTGTAAGAAGACTTATCGGTGTTACAACCAGCAGTAGGTGCCAGTGTAATACGACGCAGTATTAATAATACCAGTGATGGTAGAATCACGGTATACGCGAGCAAAGTCGGAATAAATATAGACGCGGATTGCAAAATTATTAGAGATAGGTTAGCTAGGTACGAAATTAGACGTAACTTCGGACCATCGTCTGCTGACTGTAATGCAGCAGTAGATGAGGCTAACCCGATTATTGAAACAGATTTGTCCCTAACGCAATCAGAAAGAGGAAATATCCCCACTATCGCTATAGATACAGCCCCAGAAAGAAGCAGTAAAGCAAGACGAATGCTTTATATTCAATTGCCAAGCGGTCAATCAAGAGGACAGCACCGAGATCCAATCTCCATAAGTAATGAGAATTTGTTGTCATTACCGGAAATGGAATACGGATTGGAAATGCAATCGGCTGTAATGGAAAGCAGCAACGCGAGAGAAAATATACAGCGATTAAATATTGAAAATTTAAGGATAAGCAGCGCAGCGAATCATCCTCAAGCACAATCTACAGCATATAGATTGAGTCCACCGTCACCAGTCTGCGATAATTCGATGATGGAATTAACGCACACAATACCGAGCTTAACAACGACACAGTTAAGCATAAATTCGACTTCGTATTATCCCATCCACACATTAGCCCCTTCATCTCCCACAAACCTAAATCTCATAGATAACCCGTTTACCCAATATACAGCTCCAGTTACCACATACAGTACCAATATTTATACAGATACCCGACCTAGATCTACCCAATCAATCCAATCCTCAGCTTTTCGTCCAATAAGCACAAGCCTCTTTTCCCCTATTGCACTCATACCTAGACCAGTAAGCCGAGCAAATACGTCACCGAACAGCAATGCCGAACCCGAAATAGCGACCCAAGGATCAAGAATCAATCAGGCATATTGAAACAGACAGAACCCCAGAAGCAGCACGCAATTGAGCAATGTACATAGAAATGTACAGAGTGTCCATTGGGAAGACGATAGAGTTACAGAACCCAACGCTTTAAAAGAGAAGACGAAAAATAATGACAAAGAGCTCGAAAATAAATATGATGAACAACTCAGGCGATTGGAGCAGCAAATACAGCAAATGCAGCAATTATACAGCAGATTAATCGAAATACACAGCACTCAGCAAAATAACGAGCAGCAAACTAGACAGCATAATAGCAGATCATTAGTGCACCAGGAAAACAATGAAACGTACTCAATCCCAACTAACTCACACATACAGCCACAGCAAAGTACGTTTAACCCAGCATTCAGGTACAGCCGTTCGTATGAAACAAGCTTAGAAGATGCTACCTTTATAAGGGAGAAAAGGACAGCACAGATATTCTCACGCCACCACATCCAATTTAAAGGAGCGAAAAAGAATGATCCGGAGACATTCTTATCGAATCTTGAGGAATGTAGAGAAAGTTATGGTCTCTCGACTCAGGATATATTTAAAGCTTTGCCATCAGTCTAAGATGACGAAGCATGGGAATGGTTCAGGCGTGAGAAAAGCAGCTGGAAAGATTTTGTAGATGCACTGAGACTACAATATGGAACAGAGGAAACGCAAAGCCAGCTTAGACAAGCTATTGAAAATAGGACACAAGGACCGAATGAGGATATTTCCACATACCACACCAAGCTAAGAGGCATGCTAGACCAGGTTAAGCCAACAATACCTCAATCCGAACAGTTGGATAGAGCGCATCGGAACCTGCACCCTAGCTACAGATCAAAAATCGAAAGACACCATTTCGATAACTTTATACAGCTGCAGCGACATGGTAAAAAGGAGGAAGCAAGACGTTTGATGGATGAAACGTACAAACCTCCACCAGTCATTCAAAATTACGGCCTAGCAAAATATACATATGTTGATCCTTTGCAAACAAAAACACGCAAATTAGCAGCAGTTTCCTCAGAGCAAAGCGAAAATATTGTAGTAACCCCAAAGTCCATAGCACCCATAGCCACCAACCCACAAAAGAAGATACAGCACCAGTACCCATGGAAGCCGAAGAGCCCCCAAGCAGCTAGAAAATATACAGCACCCGTTAAGCAAGAACCTAAGCAGCAGTACAGCGAAACAGCTCATTAACCTGCACCCTGATCCCCAGTGCAGCCTTACAATATAAATTGTAAATACTTTTGATATCAAACTATAATAGTGTTTAAATCAATTTTGTTGTATTTACAATAATATTTTTCATTTTTTCAACATTTTTACCAACTTTTTGGAATAAAAGCAATCAAAAAATTTTAATTAAGTTTTTTTCTGACTTATTTTATACATTTAAAGTTGTGTACAAATGTTAGATCAAAGTATACAAGAAGTTGAAAATTCACCGACACTTATAAAATTGACAGATTCAATTTTGACATTATATTTATTCTAATTATTTTAATGTTAATGTAATTACATTAAATAATCAAGTTTAATATATATATAATAATAGCGGTCTCTCCGAACTAAATACTTTACTTTTAGAATAAAGCAGGCCTATTGTACTCTTTGTCCACTATGGTTGGTAGAATTTCCCATAGCACAGCCTTTTAAAATAATTAAATATTATTATATATATATATATACATATTACCGAACGAAAAAATTTTGTATTAAATAACTCGCGACACGGTCTAACACGTCGCACTCTGGCTGGTGGCTTTTCCCACCACCAGAGGGAGACGACTATCTCTCTACACTCGTTGGAGAGATCGTCGTCTATTTTCTATATATATAGACGCAGAACATCTTGCTAGCGTCGCAGATCATCTTGCGACAGGCGTCTAAGGTAAGATCTCCAGTTCCTTACTGAGGAGTACAAGCTGGAGATCGAGGACGAAACGCCTTTAATTATTTTAAAAGGCCATGCTCTGGGAAATTCCACCAACCATAGTGGACAACGAGTACGATAGGCCTGCTTTATTCCAAAAGTAAAGCATTAAGTTCGGAGAGACCAATATTATTATATATATATACATATTACCGAACGATAAAATTTTGTATCAATTAAGTTTAATGTCTATACTACACTTTAGTTAGTGCCTTGAACGACTTTAAGTCACATAATTTTTGTTTTTATGTTAATATTTTTTATGTTAAGAATATGTGATAGCTAAATTACAGGGATCTACTTTTAAAAATCCAAAAATTTTCTGTAAATACGGAAATAAAAATCTGAAAAAATTATACGTGATACTTGTTTCACCACCTAACCTTGAAATAAAAAGATTCTATACCCATTAGTTCATATATAATTATTAAATATTATACAGTTGCCAAAGATTCAAACACATATTGCCTTTATAGAAAATAAATAAGGTTTTTCAGTAACTTTAATACGGATGGAGAATTATAGAGTTACCACTATAAAAGTTATAAAAGTTACAAAATTATTAATGACTTTCCCAATTGCCAATGCATCAAACACATATGTTGGGTTTATATAGAAAATAATAAAAAATTGTTTTAAAGTACGATAAGGCATCCACTTGATTATACTATATGTTTTTAAATTATGTTAGTCAATGTGATTATCATTCATATTACACAGCATTGGAATAAAAATAATCCTATACATATGTTATAGTTCATATAA
The DNA here is from genome assembly GCA_026168455.1 of Theocolax elegans. Lineage (NCBI taxonomy): Eukaryota > Metazoa > Arthropoda > Insecta > Hymenoptera > Cerocephalidae > Theocolax > Theocolax elegans. The sequence goes on from CM047427.1 coordinate 49,349,156, forward strand.
TTATTAAATATTATGCACTTGCCAAAGTATCAAACAGATATATTGGCCTTATAGAAAATAAAATGATTATTCAGTAAGTTTAATTAAGATAGAGAATGATAGAGCATCCATTTAAATGTAACATTATGTTTCTTTTAAATTATATATGTTAGTCAGTGTCACTATCAAACATTCAGATCACGCGGCACTAGAATAAGAATCATTATAGGCATGTGAAAGTTACAAAATTATTAAATGGCTTTTACACTTACCAAACAACTGACACATTGATTTTATTTAAATATTAAAAAAGGGATTCAATAAATATATAAGTAAAGAGAACAATAACTTATCAACATTCCTTTAAATTATTTAAGTTAGTATATTATAACTATTAAGCAATCATTTCACTTAACGTTGAAAAGAATATCATCCTATATGTGTTATAGTCCATATAATTATTAAATATTATGGCCTTGTCAATATATCGAACACATATGTTGAGTGACGAACGTTTTATTATAATATAATATTATTATAATACAATCGAAATCGTTTTATTATAATACATTCGAAAATCTAAATCAAATCATTAAATTGAAACATTCGACACTCAACGAACAGTGTATTCAAACGGCCTTGAAGCTCGAAAACTGCTGTAATTGCAGTTGCAGCTTGGCGGAGGAGGCAAGGAATTTACCGTTACCCTCCCCCGCAAGGCTGGCGTGGCGTCACCAAGCCACGCCAGGGCACTCTCGTTCTGGAGCCCGTTAAGGCCGGTCACGTTTAGTCTATCACATATACTTATTGTTATAATATTCACTAGTTATATTAATAATATACTAATATTTAAAACAGGTCAATAAAACGATTAATTAGTTTTTTTCCTTATTATCTATAAAAATACGAAACGTATACTATTATTCTCTATAAAGATACAACTTGTTCTACAAGAAAGAATCTAAAAAGGTAAGATTATATATTATATATTATATAAATAATTAAATAATAATAATTTAAATATATCATATAATAAAATCAAAGTTATCAAATATCGGCCTATCTGCGGGGATTTTTATTCTTCTCGTATGAGATGCGAGGGCAGGTCCACTATAACAAATAATATATTTAATTTGTTAAATAAATAAATCCCGTTTGATTGTTAAACGAGATTTAACATGGTAGCAGAGCGTGGTTAAATGGTGAATTTTAAATATATTTAATAGAGATTCTACTAAGTCTGAGAGGAAGCTTGTTCCTCTATCCGAAAGAATGGCTTTCGGTGCACCGAAATTACAAATTAAGTGTCTGGCTAACGCGTCCGCAATAGTTGTGGCCTTTAGATCTGGGATCGGCACAGCTATGACGTATTTAGTGAGGTTGCACTGCATTGTAAGGATGTGCCGATTACCATCGGGAGTAGTTTTTAATGGTCCAACGGTATCAATTGATACTTTGTCGAAGGCTTCTATTGGGTGTCAGTTATCAACATAGGTTCTCTGGTTTTGAATCTATCAATTTTCTTTTCTTGGCAAGCTGGACAGCGCCGAATGTAATCGAGCACGTCATTACGCATGCCGGGCCAGTAGAATCTTTCGCGAATTTTTCGATATGTTTGGTTGATACCCTTATGGCCGCCAGCCAAACTATCATGTAAGGTTTTAAGAATGGTCTGTCGTTCATCTGGAATTGGTAACGTGGCATTACCATGGCAGATAATAACTTGAATAGGGGTTCCTTCGAATATTTCGACTAGGAGTTCGGTAAGGAGTCCAGGTTCGAGATGATCGGTCAGTTCACCCCTACGGGATATCCGGAAGCTTTTTATATTTTTTATTAATAATATTTGCCTGAGATTTCGAAATGTGGTACGAAGATTTTCATATTCGATAGGATCATAATATTTATCCTTCACTACTAAGGAAAATATATTGTGGTTTCTATATGGAGTTGTTAGTATTTGATTTACTTTCGGCTTCTTGTCTTTAAGTGATTTCGAATTAATCGCTCCTAATTCCGTTAGTAGGCGCGTGACGGTGCTGTTGTTGCTACAATCGCGGGATATAAAATGGACTAGGTTATCTCGTTTATAGGTTAGGCAATTTCGGGTGGTAAAAACGTTGTTTTTTAGTAACGGGATGTGTTTAAACGTCTCATTTGAAGAGCTATTATAATTGGTCCGGGTCCGTTCTGCTAATAAAGGGTCCAGGTATTGATTTAATGGTGGAATTTGTGGTAGGATAGGTAAAAATATAGGTGTATTGTCTTGTGGGGGTTTGGAGAAGTCGATATTAATCGAATTTTCTTTTTCTTCTGGTATGTGTTCTAATCCCTTGGGTTTAGAGGATTGGGCTTTAACTGATGTTCCAGGTTCACTTGATGGCGTGCTATTAGCTATTGGTGGATTGGTCTTAATGTTAGGGGTGGCAGAGAAAGAACATCGATGAGTCGCGACCGGGAGATCAGACTCTACAGGTGCCTGGACGTTTCCTAGCTCGCCTGTGTTGCCCGTCTCTATGTCGGACTGCATCAGTAGTTCTTCTGTCTTTCGTAAAAGTCTTATAATAAGTTTCTTTTGAATAAAGTCTTCAATAAGATCTTTATGTAGTTGAGGATATCTATACTGTTTAGTGTGTATGGGTATGTCGTCTGTAGTTGGTATTTCATGTGCGACTTCTGTTGTACATGATAGCGGCTCTCCTGGTATAAGAAAGACATCGCTGTATTCCTCGATAAGCTTGTTTACGCTTTCTTGTTCTTCGGGGTTCAAATGCTCCTTTTAAACATTTGTTTGATTTGTTGAATCCTCTGCTCTCTAGACATTTGTGGCGGGTCTAGTTCTAATTCGCTTTCTGAGTAAAATGTGGGCTTCACATACTCAAATGGTAGGATGGCCCTTGGATCTATTTCAATATTTACATCTTCGTCTCGTGTGTTTACTGCGAAAATATTACAGGTATTATTGTCATTTTTCACTATCCCTCCTCCCATATAGACGTACGGTTGTCCTACATCTATTAAAGGTAGATAACCTTCCTTTAATTGTGTATTAATTAGATTTATTTTTATGACTTGTCTATTTCGAGCCTTGATGGTGTATTTTAATTTCCCTTGTGGTTTACAATTGAGTTGTTCAGTTTTTGGTTGAATCAACGGTCTGGTTTTAACTCCAATGATTCTAAATCTTTCATTAGTTTTTCCTTGTACTTGTTTACTTCGCAGTCATTATATAACTGAGGTAAAAATGTATCATCTAATTTGTAATGATATTTGTCCCTGGAAATTAATGGGTATTGATATAGCTTCCGATTGTTCAATGTATCTGTAGGTTCCTTTCTTACTGGGACCTCGGGTTCGGTTTGTAAAAATGGTATTGGATGCATGACGTCGCCACTGATCATCAATGCATTTTTGTAGTATGACACGACTGCTTCTTCTTCCTTGAGAAATGCTCTCCCTAATATTCCATCTTGATTAATGGGGAAATCGTCGCATACTATATGGAAAGGTACTGGTTTCCCGGCAATTTGAAGCCAAGTCAACCCGATTGTTTGTATAGTATCTGGTGTAATGCCACATAATTACGTTTGATTTGTGTGTCTACTAAACAGTCTAATCCTAAGGTTGAGAACTTCACTAAGTTTACGGAAGCTCCATTGTCTACCATGAATATCATCCATGGATTTCTCCCATTGGGTACGTACATTCTTACACTCGTGGGTTCGTTATCGTCGATCCCCTCAACGTGAGATCCTTCACAGTTTGGAGCTTGTTCGGGTAATTGGCTGGATGTGATAGGACTCTCATTACTGAGTTCTGTCCTTGGTTCAAAGAAGTTAATTGCGTAGGGTTGCTCTGTGGTCCATTCTGGATCATATTCGGGTTCGTAGCTATCATATTTTGGGTCATGTCCGTAGTATAATTCGTATTCGGGTTCATAATCATAGTATTCGTATTCATCCCCTGGGTGTCCATAGGAAAATCTGTCATCACTGCACCAATCTGATTCATTCCTGTTTTCTGGTTCGTCATAACATTGGTAGAATAAGCCGCCTGCTGTGATTGTGTGTATGGGGTCTGGCTCGCCGCATTCGGGTTTGGGCGAGCCCCTGAGTAGTTTAAATGTTGGTTATTATTAACATTTTGTTGAGCAGGGTTTGGTAATAACCCTGGTTGATTGGTTGGAAATCGACGTCTTTGGTAATAACCGTTATTTTGATTCGGGTTAAATAACCTGGGATCCCTGTATAAGTCTCTCTGATTTTGATTTGCGCCATATGTTCTTCGTTGTCCATAATTTTGTTGTGTGGACTCTGTAGTAGGTTGAATATTAAAATTTGTAGGCTGGTAATTGCCTTGTCTTGAGAAATTTCTTTGTGGATTATTTGCGTAGTATTTCCTGTTTGCAGATGAGAATTCGGACTTTTCCCAATCGTCGTCTCTGTGCGTTTGAGTCCTTAAATCCGGCAATATTTTAGCGTCCATTCTTGATTCTATTCGGACAGCTATTTCATAAGCTTCTTCTAGGGTTTTTGGTCTTTGAGCATCTACCATAGTTGCTATAGACGCAGGCAGTGCTCTGATAAATACATCTATCGCCGTGTCCTTAAGTGGCATAATCATTAAATCTAATTGATCCGGTGTAGGCTTTGGATCTTTATCTAACAATGAAGATCTGGCTCCACTCAATAGTATGTTCAGTTTATCATACAAATATCCAATAGTATCTCCTTGTCTCATTTTTAATTCGTTAATTTTTCCTGTGTAATAGGAATAGTTTTTGCCAGGTGCAAATCTTGTTCGTAAAACTTGTATTAAGTCGTCTATTGTATTTATTGTTTTTCCATATGTACAGTCTCTTGCGCTTCCTTGTAACTTATTTAAAATAACTGCCAAATAAGGCTTTATCTGTATTTCGTCTATGGTTGATGCTCCATTCCTAATATCCTGAATGAAGTCTTTCAATGGCATGTTTTGACCATCAAAATATCTTATGCCCATTAAGGCATTTTGTAAGGTAAATCCATGAGCCAGTGTGTTAGCCATATTTGTAGTTGCCGTTAAGGCTTGTAAGGTCTCGTTGGGGTTCATTGCTTGTTGATTGTCTGGCATGTTATCCAAAAATTCCTCGGGTATTATACTAATAAAGGAGGCTGGCTGATTTGCCTTTGCCAGTGTAATTTGTTTAAATTTCCTTATTAATCTAGGTTTAATCTAGTCTAAGTATTCTTTACTTCTCTAAATCTAACCTCTAATTCAAATCAAATGATTGAGTATAACTCAATTATGGAGTAAAAATAAAATCGCGAAAAATAAAATCAAAAACGGAAACTGAACTATTGAACATAAAATTCCCGTATATTATAAAAGAAAGGGGAAGAAAATAAGGAGAAATGGGAAAAATTTCCAAGTCTGAATGTGCAAAAGTTTCACAAAAACACAATGAAACTTATATGAAACATATATGGAGACAACGACTTATATGTAATTAAATTATTTATTCAACAGGCTGGTACACGTATATTTCACAAAAACAAATGAAACTTCCTAATAGGGTAGCGCTGGGTATGTTGGGGTTAACACTTGGTCTTAAAACTTAATATAATATAGGATCTGAAATGTATATATTTCTATGCGCACAAATAATTAATATTTTTTTTTCTTTTAATTATATATACATATGTATGATTAATAATAAAATAACAATTATAAAATATTGGTTAATTAAAAATACGTGATAATCCAAAATATTTATTATACTATAAAATTGTTAAATCCCATATAATAAAAAAAAATTCCAACAACTGAAAGTTAAATTTATAATTTAGTTGTATTATTTAATTTTATTTAAATTAGACAAAATTATTGAACTATAGTTATTTGCAATAAAATTTTTGTTATATAATAAATTAGTTTGTTGACTCAAGCGCGACTTTATTATTTATTCAATTAGTTAATAGTATTAAATTTAGATCAAATGTTCAATATCAAAAATTTCAATAATAGTTAATTATTAAATAATACAACTAAATTATAAATTTAACTTTCAGTTGTTGGAATTTTTTTTATTTTTAGTTAGATAAAGCATCCACTTAATTATAATATATTGTTTTTTAAATTATTTCGGTCAATGTGGAAAACATTGAGATATCATGAGGGAATCATTATACAAACACAAGCATAAGTCCCTTCAAATAATATAAAACTTAAAGCAAACATATAAAATTATGTAAATATAATGAAATAATAATATAATAAATATAATTAAAATAATATAATAATATACATTTATTTTTTGTACAATTTTTATAACATACTTTAAGATTAAAAAAAGTTAGATCATCACTTGCATGAAAATGAAAACATTGTTTTCATGGTCAGAATTTTATCAATGTTTGTCTCTCTCTCTCTCTCTCTCACTCTTTCTTTCGTCGAGAAGTCAAAGGTTGACATGCTGGTATACGGTAAGAGCAATAGTATCTGCATTGCAGTACAATAAAAAATACCGAAACGGAATAATGTGAAGTATTGGAAATAATTACGTAAATAAATAATTGTAATTCATAACTTTTCACACAAAATCAGCCAGACGATTCAGCTGTGATGAAAGTGTTCATCTGAAAGTAGCTCCCTCTCACGGCCACGTGTCAACTACTTTTATATGTTTTTACTTCTGTCCGCGTTCTCTCACGGACTGGAAAGCATTGTATCTCTTTCTATCTTATGGATTTTACATACTATTGCTATCTCTTTTTGTTTCGAGTTGACTATATATATAAAACCGGAGAAGTCAAAAATCGAGTAACGGAAATCGACATCCAATTTCTTTATCGCGACTTTTCTTAATTATGCGTGAATGAATTCGGACACAATTGGATGTAAACAGAAGATAAATAAATAGGCAAAGTAATGTTTCATAGATTTCATGAAAATAAATAGTATATAATAAACGATTATGAAATGAAAAATATGAGGACTGAGTTAGCTGTATACATGGCTTACGCGCCGATACTTGCGTCGGGCGCTATCGCGCCCTTTGACACATACTCAATAATACAATATTTCAAAAATTATTTGCTTCATTGCAACGACGTCTCGTCGCAATATATATATATATATATATATATATATATGCGCTGCCGATCTTGACCGCAACAGCACCATTGTTACACATCGTCACGTTTAGTTTCGCACGCCACGGGAAGTATCATGTGAAGTGCAGTGCGAAGAACCATATACCTCGGGTCAAGTATTTCCCGAGGTAGGCGAATCGTTGCGGCGTCAGGCCGCGCCTGCAGACCACTGTCGAGGACGACGGAAAACCGGGCCGACTCCACCGGCCAGCAGACGTCGGAGCGCCGACTCACACCAGGGCCAATGGGCAAGCCAGCCCGGTAAGTACCCGACGTCAATCGGTATACCGGTCGGTATACCGGCCACACCGAAACCGATTTGGTCCTGCGTGCCGCATATACCACGCGTCCGGGAGAACGCCCCGTTGTATATTGTCGGGCACCGCCGTGTAATCTTTTTAAATAAATGATTATTTATTTTATGTTAATATAACGGTTGCGTTCTTGATTCTAAATTAACCCGCAATCAATATTCCGATTCCCGATTTTCCCACCACGTGTGTCGGTACGTAGAAGATCGTCCAATCTTCGCTACCGTGTCATGACCGGTTAACTTATTTACCCACGGCGACGATAAAGACTCGTTCTTCGGGCCGTCGTCCCTGTACAAAATTAATCCATATTAATCCGCAATCAATATTCCGATTCCCGATTTTCCCACCACGTGTGTCGGTACGTAGGAGATCGTCCAATCTTCGCTACCGTGTCCCAACGGGTTAACTTATTTACCGACGGCGTAAAAATTAATTAGTAAGTTGTAAGTGGTATTAGGACGAAATACCACGTTACAAATGGCAACCGTGTCAGGACAGTAGTTGTACCGCCTGCTTGTCGAGGGATTTCGGATCAATGAATTCTGTCTTATTTTTTTTTTTTAAATAAGTTTTTTCTTTTAATTAGAGGTTTACCTGTATTTATGTAGGGAACAGCGGGTTATTTATTTTTAAAGTTTTTGCTTTGTAAGTCGCGTGAGAGAGAGAGAGAGAGAGAGAGAGGGAGAGAGAGTGAGAGAGCAAATAGGTTGATAATGGCATGGACGCATGCCATTACGATTGAATCGTTTGTGTGAGTGAGAGAGAGAGAGAGAGAGAGAGAGAGAGAGAGAGAGTAAAATTCGAAATGTTCGGGTTCGCGTTAGAGTAGGAACGCGCGGGTATCCCTGGCCGTATATTGGATCGTGTCGTGGAGTCGTATAGTGCTGAGTGAGCACGAGTCCGCCAGTGGGAGGGAGAGAGAGAGAAAATCCCAACTAGCCGGTGTAGACTCGCGCGGTGTAAGTGTAACGAGTAACGAGAGTGAGACAGAGAGAGAACAACAAAAGCTGTTGTACATTCACCAACATACTCTAATTGTTTATCTGAAATAGTACTAATAATTATTGTTCTTGCTTTCAAATCCATTTTGTTCCACTCAGTTTCTTTGTCTTGATATGCTGCAGTTATTTTACTGACTGCTGTCTCTTTACACTCCTTGTATTCTAACAAGATCATTAATCTAATTTTCCAGCTTGAATAATTAGCTCCATCAAAAATTGGCATCATGATATCTTCAACTTTAGCTTGTTTAGCCATTTTTAAATCGTTGGTACTTATATTATCGTACACTTGATTTTTTAACACTATATTCCTTTTAGTTTCTTTCAAAAGTATTTTTCGAATCTTATTCCTTATTTCTTTATTTAATTCAATATCTATTCATGCTCTTGTTTTATTATAATTTTAAGCCACGAAAACATGTGCTTAACCTCACTTTATGTCATGTGCTAGTACGCACGTTGCCACGTTTTTCACTCGCCGACTTTTATCCATTGACATCGCACTTAAATCTTGATTATTTTTCAAAAATCTTCTTAGTGATTAGTAGCTGACGACTTTATCTTCGTCATTGAGCATATATTTCTTGACTTTAACTTCACTATACTTATTTTTCATCACTTGAAACTTTTCATTTTTCGACAGTTATTTCCATATGATAAATCGAATTTCATGCTTCACAAACATATAGTCTTTATGAGAAATTATTTCCTTTTATTTCAGTGCTCAATATTTCACTGTGCGATTCACTTTGTTAACTAATACCGTTAACTAATTTTCCACGTGGCGTTTTAGTAACCTCACTTTAAATTATCTCTATAAGACTCGAGAGTCATTATAGATGATAAGTAAATTTTTTACAAACCATGTAACCACGCTCTCCTACCATGTTGGAGTGGTGAAGTAAAAAAATACACTGTGAGGTTAATGTTAACAATAATATAATTAATGTTAAGAAAGTATATATATACAAACGGCAATAGCCGTAGTCGGCTACACGATTACATCGGAGGTTGAACGTACAGGGAGCGAACAGTCTATACAGCACGGCAGTTGCTTAGACTATAGATGCGAGGCATGCGCAATGCGGTCGCTTTCGTATGAGCTCGTCTCGTTGTACGACATCGTTACGTATCCATTTGAGTATATAATCAAGATTATAACACTTACTATATTACAACACTATTTTTATTATTAATATTATTTTGATTAAGTGTTTACCATTTAATCATTAATTCTGCTGACGGGAAAATCTCTTTTGATTTATTTCCTTAATTTTTTTGCTTTGCCTCCATATCAAGGAATAGATTGCAATTAATTTGTTTGTCCAATTAATTGCATATTTATAATTAATTTTTTTTTTTTAATAAATTAGTATTTTTTTTTAGAGATTCACATTAAAATGAATTTTTTTATGTGTGTTTTAAATCAAATTTAAAATTTTTTTTGTTGTTTCAATCACATTCAAAAAAATATTTGTTTGTGCAATTTTGTTTTCGAAATTTCTTTTCTTTCGAAGCTACTCCTTACAAAATTTTTGTTTTCTTTTTGTGTGAGATTTACATTTTGTGTAAAGTTATAATTATTTTGTTTGTCAAAATAATTATATTTGTGGCTTCCAGAATTTTTTTTTCTTTCCTTCAATATTTAATATCTCGAGTCAGCGAATTAAAAAAATCTTTTTTATTATTATTTTTTTTTTGTAAGTTGCAATCGATAGCATTTTTAATTTTTTTTAAATTGTTACCAAATTAATTTGTTTGTCAAATTAATTCGGTCTTGGATTGGTCCAAATATCGTTTGCAATTTTACTTAGATTTTGAAGAGAAATTCGAAAACAAAAGGGAAAATTTTTTTTCTATCCGAGTACAGATTCGATTAAGCTTTCGAATCTGGCGGCAAACAATTTTTTTTATAGTTTGTTTATAAAAATTATATTAATTTGTATTAATTTTCCTTGTCGTTTTATTTTGATATTATTTAGTAGTTTGCCAAACTCGGATCGGAATTTTTTTTGTGTTTCTTTTCTTTTCATATAAGGTATGCCTTTTCAAATATAGTAGTTTTGTACTCTATATTTGAATCTGGACTCTGAGCTATCTCCTCAGTTGTCCAAACTTTACAGGGCATACAGGGACGCAGTTGGTGTGCCAACCGAGAAGAAATCCCCAGGTGCACAACGCCGTCTCTGTCGTATCAAAAAGATTACGATGGATAGCTACGAGACGCGTATGTGCAAAATACTTAGTGACCCGCGGGACGCAAGGCACATTAATAAGGACATCAAATCAATTCCTTTGGAGGAGATCTGCGCCCAACTCAATCGTTTTCGCCTTAATGCAAAAAGCGAAGAGTTTGAGTGTAGAGAGCGCCTTCTAAGGCATAGAATTAAGTGTTATGATCCTCAAATTGACGTGCCTTGGTATCCCAATTACGACGAGGATACTTCTACCCAACCAGCGACCAAGCCTTTAGCTTGTCCACAGTTCTGACAGAAGCACCAAAAGCGTTTCAGAAGAGGCAGTGTGATACCTTCTGGTATTGACAGGTCTACAGAGTGTGAGTTGTCAGACGATAGACCAACAAGTAAGTACATAACCCCCATTCAAGAAGAAGAGGGAAATGGAACTATACATAGTAGAGTGCCCACGCCGACGGGTGAATTGAGACCGCTTTCTGATAATGCAGCAGGCATTGACACAGAAGCGGCAATTCCGACGGCTAACGTACCAACTTCAAGACAATTGACGGTGTCGACCGCTACATATACTTGTCTAGGTGAGACGCATGATATAAATTCACCACATACGTGACACCGGGATCAGCGTAACTCGTTGGTTGGTAACCACAATCCAGTTGAAAGGAGCGCTATTCGTCGTAACGATTTTTGACTGAACTCCGATGCACATGGTCGGTCCACTCCCAGCCAATTTATTAGTTCTGGAGCTATTAAAAAGCGCGTTTCAGAGATTCAGTCAGATAAGTCGCGACAACAAATGAGCAGGGATTATGAATTCCCTTCCAATGATCGCAGGCAGTCGACTGATAATCGGAGGGTAGCCCCAGATTATCTTTCACATAGTCGTGGTCAATACGGTACCTGTCAGAGGAAGGTTAGTTATGACAAGCATAACAACAGGACCTCCTCACACAGATATGCGCCAGCACCAGAAGAAGCAGATGATGAATCGTTCTCGGAAGGTGAGCTCTATCACAGGAATGAAACGTCCACTTCTAGACGGTTACCGAATGAAGGGAATCGTAAGTTTCGCGTGTTCGATCGTAGCCAAAGTATTTACACTAGGAGGGAAGCCTCTACACAGTGTGACAATGGTTACAACAGATCCCGCACAGCGAATAACGATCCCGTCGAGCACGAGCGAGCTGTCGCTAGACGCGATCAACGTACGTCTCGTCGCTATATATATATATATATATATATATATATATATATATAATAAATTTGGATCTTCTGTCTGCTTCCCATCACTGGTTGGAGGTGGGCGGTTTATGGAGCCCGGGCTCCATAATCTAAACCTCTCTCTTGCACATAGAAACTAGGTATCTTTCCTCTCTGTCTTGGGCGTCATAAACCCCTACTAATAAATCTATATATCTAATAGAGTAAAATAAACTCTAAGGTGTCAGTTAATTATTTTAACTCTATTAGGGTTGAGAAATTGAAATCTAGTTAGAGTTAAATTAAAATAACTCTAAGGTAGAGTTCAACTAAATCTAAGATAGTGTATTAGAGCGCTTTCTTATTTCCGATACATTCGATGATTTTAAAAATGTAAAGAATAAACAAAACTACATACTTAATAAAGTAAAATTTGTATTAAATTATTTAGGGTAACACTTAAGGACACACTTGAATTTTTAGATTTATGTAACCTCATTATACAGCCAGTAATAAAATCATAATAATTTCGTAATGCTAGTGGGAATTCAATATACGAACATAAAGGGTTTAAATTTGAGTAAATACAAGAACCCTTTTTTGCAATAATGATGTAAAATAATATGTAAAATGTTTTATATTATATTGACCCTTTGAAGCATACATTTATCAAAGAAAATAGTCAGTTCTTTATGTATCTTTATAAATGTTTAACAAATAAATATTCGGAAAGTTAATATGCAAATTAGTGATAGATATAAGCAAATAACAATTACTTAAATAGGACAAAAAATTTTTTTTTAAGTTTAAAAACAATTTGCAATTATGTTAAATACATATAAATTATCATAGAAATCTCCATAATAGGTTTATAAACTAATTTATTAATGTAAAGAACCTAAATGGTCCATGGCTGACCAATTTGACTTCAGATTGCAATTTGTAAACTTTGCTTGAGTCGGAGCAATCAAAAATGAAATATACAAGATTTTTAAATTTAATTTTTGATTACTCGGTCTCAAGCAGATTTTATCATTGGCATTCTGAAGTCAAATTGATCAGTGAAAGATATTTAGGTCCTTTACATTAATAAATTAGTTTATAAACCTATTATGGAGATTTGTAAGATAGTTCGCTGCATATCTTCAAATTACTCTTGACTGACCTGTCACTTTATAATTCATTTGCTATTTATTTATCTTTCTACAGATTTGATGGTCTAATGCATTCAGACAGTAACAGAAGTAGGTTAGATTAAGTGTTGAGAAAATTATTTAAAGAACTTAATTTGAAATTAATTTTACATTTACGTTAATAAAGTTTAAGAAATATATATAAATCACTTCTGGAAATTTAATCACTTTTTTATAGTAACAATAGGTCTTTATATATGGGCTATTTCACGTCAAGTGGTACGATGAAAATTTTAAAACGCTCCAAAATTTGAGAACAGGCTGGAAATATCTTCCAGAAGATAGAAAACAAATTTTAGGTGTTAAAAATAATTTGACTCAAAGTTATTCCACTATAAAAAATGGAAATTTTTCAATATTTTATAAAAATTGCTATTTTTAAAGCCATTTATCTCAACATCTATTGATTTATTTGAAAAAACATTACAAATAACTTTTGTTCAAAATCATCTTTAGAACTAACCTACCTTGTTTACAATTCTTAATTTTAAAATCTCGAAGAGATAGAACACCCGGAAATATTGAATATGAAAAAAGGCGACCACGTCACAATCAATTTTGATCTATCACCGTTCAAAAGATCACATTTTTCGAGATCTTTCGAATGACGGTGGTTAGATTATTGGCCAAGACCGCTAATGTAAGTTATGCCCTAATATACATGAAAATTAGTGATTTTATGAGGTAAAGTTAAATTAAAGCTATCACTAGAGGTAAAATTAACACTGATACATACAGAAAATGTGTTCAGAAAACAGAAAAAAATTTTTAGATAGTAGAATCTTTGTGCTCAAAAGTTATTCTAACCTCAAACAGTGAATTTTTTAACATTTTTTTAACACCAGCTGTGTTCACCGATATTTAACACAAAATCTATCATCATTTACTATATCACATTATATATGTCACATTCGTTGCTAATTATGTCTAGAATTTATCCCTCCGGGTTAGAATTTGTAATCTCAATGTGAATGACACATAAACTACATATCAATATATGAATTGAAATAAGTGTAAGAACGTCCGAATTGATTTTTTTATACAAAAGTCTAAAAAAAGCTGGAAGCAATTCCTTTCAAAAGAATCGTAGCTTTTATATGACCTTCAATTCTAGTATTGATTAAATCGCACTTGTGCAATGACAGTCCGATTGTTATAAGTTGAAATAAATAAATAATTCATCCAGGCTACGCAAATAAACCTCTTGAGGACCTACAAGACTAGTCGATTTTCACGTCCCGTCTGGTGGACTAGCCTCCTAGGCTCTGAGCGCGCAGATATTTTTATTTATTCGAGAATTATCGGAGATTATAATTGTTATAAACAAAATTTTTAATCTTCTGGAACTGGTCAAAAACAGTATTTATTATATCGTACTTGTGCACTGACAGTCCGATTGTTATAAGTTGAAATAAATAAACAATTCATCCTGGCTACGCTAATATACCTCTTGAGGACCTACAAGGCTAATCGATTTTCACGTCAAGACTGGTGGATTAGCTCCGTAGGCTCTTAGCGCGCGGATGTTTTTTTTACACTGGATTTATCGGAGTTTTATCTTGTTATAAAGAAAGTATTTAATCTTCTTGACCTGGTTAAACGTAGTATTTTTTAAATCGCACTTGTGCACTGACAGTCCGATTGTTATAAATTGAAATAAATAAATAATTCATCCTGGCTACGTTAATATACCACTTGAAGACCTACAAGGCTAATCGATTTTCTCGTCCCGTCTGGTGGATTAGCATCGTAGGCTCTTAGCGCGCGGATTTTTTTATTTACACAAAAATTATCGGAGGTTTTTCTTGTTACAAAAAAAGTATTTAATCTTCTGGAACTGGTCAAACGTACTATTTATTAAGTCGCACCTGCGCACTGACAGTCCGATTGTTATAAGTTAAAATAAATAAACAATTCATCCTGGCGACGATAATATACAACTTAAGGACCTAGAAGACTAATCGATTTTCACGTCCGGATTGGTGGAGTAGCTCCGTAGGCTCTTAGCGCGCGGATGTTTTTATTTACACTGGATTTATCGGAGTTTTATGTTGTTATAAAGAAAGTATTTAATCTTCTAGACCTGGTCGAACGTAGTATTTATTAATTTACACTTGTGCTCTGCCAGTCTATTGTTACAAATTTGAAATATATAGATATTTCATCCAGGTTGCGCTAATACACCTATTGAGGATCTACAAGGTTTGTCGATTTCACGTCACGTCTGGTGGACTAGCTTCCTAGGCTTTGAACGCCGTGATGTTTTTATTTACAAGAAACGTAAGGAAAGTTTTTATTGTTATAAATAAAATATTTAATTTTCTGGAACAGGCCAAAACCAGTATTTATTAAATCGCACTTGTGCACTGAAGTCCAATTGTTATAAGTTGAAATAAATAAACAATTCATCCTGGCTACGCTAATATACCTCTTGAGGACCTACAAGGCTAATCGATTTTCACGTCAAGACTGCTGGATTAGCTTCGTAGGCTCTTAGCGCGCGAATGTTATTTTACACTGGATTTATCGGAGTTTTATCTTGTTATAAAGAAAGTATTTAATCTTCTTGACCTGGTTAAACGTAGTATTTTTTAAATTGCACTTGTGCACATTCAGTCCGATTGTTATAAATTGAAGTAAATAAATAATTCATCCTGGCTACGTTAATATAAAACTTGAAGACCTACAAGGGTAATCGATTTTCTCTTCCCGTCTGGTGGATTCGCTTCGTAGGCTCTTAGCACGCAAATGTTTTTAATTACACAAGATTTATCGGAGTTTTTTCTTGCTATAAAGAAAGTATTTAAACTTCTGGAACTGTTGAAACGTAGTATTTGTGACGTGTGATAAATACACGCACTAGTATTGCGTTAAATTATTATATAAATTGTTAATTTACTATAATTATCCGAGACCAAATCCTCTGTAACCAATAAGAATGTATAATAATATTTACAATAGAGCCGCGGTGGCTCATGGGTAGAGCTCCCGACTCTCACACCGAGGGTCGTGGGTTCGATCCCAGACGTGTACCTCTGAAATTTTTTTCATGTACATTTTTCGAACACCGCGACTCAGTGGCTCGGCGTGTTACTATAATGTGACGCCAGTTCAGGTGCGCGTGCGTTTCTTGCACTTGTCAGTGCATGAGAGGCACGGGCATCTGAACTATAGGGAACGTTAGGGACGCGAAGATGTAAAGAGGATCGCGGTGGTTCCATCGGGAGGACAGGAAACTGTAATTATTAGACTAATTACAGTGACCGATGATATCTTCCGATGGACGCAAGCACTGTTTCAACTACATGTGCTTTGTTTACAGACACACCGTTCACCTCCGTCGCTGATTAGCCCTGGCAGCATAAATAGAGCGACGTTAAATAACATAAAAAAAAAATATTTACAATCAATTAATAAACTTTGTTTATATAATATGTGACATGGCAGTTCTAACTGCATGTCACATACTTGATTTATATTTATATTATATATTTAATATTCCAAAGCCCCGTAGCTTATATGAATTAATTATAAAACTCACTCAGAATCCAGATAGGCTAGACCGTGAGGAAGGAGTACGCACTCCAGTAGAAGATGCGCATAAGCACACAAGCACACAATCACTGTCCTTGTAACATTCCTGTAAATAATTATCCGGTTGTTGAAGTTGAATCCTGAAGTAGTTGAGTGAGGTCCTGCTATAAATCCTGTTCCTTATGTCCTGGAGAAGGTGATCGTAGAAGGTAGCAGTTGAGGTAGAACATATAATATTGGACAGCATCGACAACCAGTAAACATCCAGCCTCCTCCAAGAAGTAATAATCCTTCGTTGGTACAAAACCTCCTTCCAGTACCTGCAACAGTATTAAATAAATCATACTGAATATAAAATTAGAATTGAGGAAAGCAGTAGGTTGTCAAAACCTAGTTGCAGGTAAGGAGAAGGAGAGGTGAGTTGAGGTTAGGATATTACTTCCACAAGAGATTAATGTTAAAAGAAGAAACGACGCTATTTATACATTACCTCGGACAATCTAGCTAGATATTGACTTGAGAATAGAACAGGCATCTCCGGAACCTGGTGAGGAAGAAGTAGCTGAGGAAATCTGCAATACAGTGTTGATGTCGTCGTTCCCGCATGCCGCACCTGAAACAAATAAACAAACTCGGACGAACTGACATTAATACAGGTTATTGTATGGAACGAGAGTATTTTACCGTTTATTGACGTTGTTCCTGTAGAAGCGACTCCGGGTTGTTAGTATCCAGCAGTTGAGACGGTGCACGGGGACGGAGGTGTTCACTGTACATAAACAAGACACGCACGTCGGATCGGCCGAGTCAAGCGAACGAGAGCCAACTGTTGCGCGTGGCGCATGCGCGCGGACTCGCTGATCGGTACATCGAGACGAACTCGGTGATTCCGAGTCGGGCCGTCGAACGAGACGTTTCGTTTAAAACCTTTGTTATAATTATTACCGAGAGTGGATATATTTTTATTAATTGTTTAAATTCGAGCATCTGCAGGTGAGAGTTCCTGCCTAAACTCCCTGTTTCCAGCTTCCCGGCAAGCTGTGATTGTGCGTGTGTGTGCGGTAATCGCGTGTAGTACAAGATATAAATTTTGCCGCGTGAACGCGGCTGGCGACCGTGACTAGTTTGTTCGTTTATTTTGTGTATTATTATTATTTGATTAATATTAAATCTCTAGCTTAAATAAAAGTGTTGTTATTTTATGATATGGGAGCCGTTTACCCTGATCCCCAGTGAACGTGTTTTAAATAATAATAAGTACGTAGTATATTAAGATAGCTTCGCGATAGACACGTGTCGTTAAACGCGAGTTCAACGACCGCTCTATAAATAAATTAGAGTCAGTGACCGCCTCCCCACTACTGTGCCTACATGCCAGTTCATTGACCCCGTCCGGAGTCGGGAGACAGGCGTTATATGCATGCGCGCTCTCGTAGAATCAGGTATATAAGGCGCACCGAAACCACCCGTAGGCAGTCTGCAACTGGACGTCAGATCGGACTGGCCGTGAGCACACGACCAGCCCCTTTCTCCGACCTAGTGCAGCAACCGTGGATACTTTCGTGAGCACACGTTCGTAAACTCGGGTTACCGTATACCGCACCGACCGTTACCGTAACCGCATCCTACCGTAGTCACCTCGTGAGCACATGTGGTGTCTAATCCTGTCCGTAGCCTTTTCGTGAGCACACGTAAGGTTATTAAAAGTCCCGACCGTATCCTCGGGAGCACACGTGGATTATCCCGACCGTATCTTCGTGAGCACACGTAGACTATCCCGACCGTATCCTCGTGAGCACACGTGGATTATCCCAACCGTATCTCCGTGATCACACGTAGACTATCCCAACCATATGCTCGTGAGCACACGTGGATTATCCCGACCGTATCCTCGTGAGCACACGTGGATTATCCCGACCGTATCCCCGTGAACATACGTGTATTAGCCCATACCGTATTTCCGTGCGAGCATACACGATAACCGTTAGTTGCGTCCGTTTAGGAAACTAACTATAAGATAGCATTGTAAAGTTCGTAAATCGCGTAATAATTAAGTATTTTGTCTTGATTTGATTACAGACTAATTAACCAATCCACCCGACCAAGACCAGGCGAACTGCAACATTTGCATTATATCTTTAGTTCTCTTGTATATTTGTACATAGTCTTAATATAATTAGCCTTTAGTATAAATAGTGGTACTTTATATCAAATTCCTTAAAACCTGAATCCTGGAATCTGAGTAAAGTCCGGCAAAGATTCACACCGTTACATATTTATTAAATCGCACTTATGCACTGACAGGCCGATCGTTATACGTTGAAATAAATAATCTATTCATCCCGGCTACGCTAATATACCTCTGGAGGACCTACAAGGCTAATCGATTTTCTCGTCCCGTCTGGTGGATTAGCTACGTAGGCTCCTAGCGCGCGGATGTTTCTATTTATACAAGAATTATCGAAGGTTTCTCTTGTTATAAAGAAAGTATTTAATCTTCTTGACCTGGTAAAAGGTAGTATTTTTTTAATTGCACTTGTGCACTGATAGTGCGATTGTTATAAGTTGATATAAATAAACAATCCTTCCTAGCTACGCTAATATATAACTTGAGGACCTAGAAGACTAATCGATTTTCACGTCTGGATTGGTGGATTCGCTTCGTAGGCTCTTACACGCGAATGTTTTTAATTACATAAGAATTATCGGAGGTTTTTATTGTCATCAATAAAATATTTGAACTTCTGGAACTGGTCAAATGTAGTATTTATTAAATAGCACATGTGCACAGAAGTTCGATTGTTATAAGTTAAAATAAATAAACAATTCATCCTGGCTACGCTAATATATAACTTGAGGACCTAGAAGACTAATCGATTTTCACGTCCGGATTGGTGAATTAGCTTCGTAGGCTCTTAGTACGCGAATGTTTTTAATAACACAAGAATTATCGGAGGTTTTTATTGTTATCAATAAAATATTTGATCTTATGAAACTGGTCAAAGGCAGTATTTATTAAATCGTACATGTCCACTGAGAGTTCGGATTGTTATAAGTTGAAATAAATAAACGATTCAATCTGGTTATGCTAATATACCTCTTGAGGACCTACAAGGCTAATCGATTTTCACGTCAAGACTGGTGGATTAGCTCCGTAGGCTCTTAGCGCGCGGATGTTTTTTTTACACTGGATTATCGGAGTTTTATCTTGTTATAAAGAAAGTATTTAATCTTCTTGACCTGGTTAAACGTAGTATTTTTTAAATCGCACTTGTGCACTGACAGTCCGATTGTTATAAATTGAAATAAATAAATAATTCATCCTGGCTACGTTAATATACCACTTGAAGACCTACAAGGCTAATCGATTTTCACGTCCCGACTGGTGGATTAGCTTCGTTGGCTCTTAGCACGCGAATGTTTTTAATTACACAAGAATTATCGGAGGTTTTTATTGTCATCAATAAAATATTTGAACTTCTGGAACTGTTCAAATGTAGTATTAATTAAATAGCGCTTGTGCACAGAGGTTCGATTGTTATAAGTTAAAATAAATAAACAATTCATCCTGGCTACGCTAATATACCTCTTGGGGACCTCCAAGGCTAAATGATTTTTACGTCCCGACTGGTGGATTAGCTCCGTAGGCTCTTAGCACGCAAATGTTTTTAATTACTCAAGTATTATCGGAGGTTTTTATTGTTATCAGTAAAATATTTGATATTCTGGAATTGGTCAAATGTAGTATTTATGAAATCACACTTGTGCTCCGATAGTTTGATTGTTTTAAGTTGAAATAAAGAAATATTTCATCCCGGCTGCGATAATACACCTCTTGAGGACCTACAAGGCAAATCAATTTTCACGTCCCGACTGGTGGATTAGCTTCGTTGGCTCTTAGCACGCGAATGTTTTTAAGTACAAGAGAATTATCGGAGGCTTTTTGTTATAAATAAAATATTTAATCTTTTGGAACTGGTCAAACTTAGTATTTATAAAATCGCACTTGTGCACTGCCAGTCCGATTGTTATAAATTTAAATAAATAAATAATTCATCCTGGCTACGTTAATATATCACTTGAAGACCTACAAGGCTAATCGATTTTCTCGTCCCGTCTGGTGGATTAGCATCGTAGGCTCTGAGCGGGCGGATGTTTTTATTTACACAGGATTTATCGGAGTTTTATCTTGTTATAAAAAAAGTATTTAATCTTCTTGGCCTGCTCAAACGTAGTATTTTCAAATCGCACTTGTGCACTGACAGTCCGATTGCTATCAATTTAAAGAATTAAATAATTTATCTTGGCTACGTTAATATACCACTTGAAGACCTACAAGGCTAATCGATTTTCTCGTCCGTCTGATGGATTAGCTCCGTAGGCTCTTAGCACGCGGATGTTTTTATTTACACAAGAATTGTCGGAGGTTTTAATTGTTATAAATAAAGTATTAAATCATCTGTAACTGGTCAATCGTAGTATTTATTAAATCGCACTTGTGCACTGACAGTTCGATTGTTATAAGTTGAAATACATAAATATTTCATCCAGGCTGTGCTAATACAACTAGCGAGGACCTACAGACTAGTCGATTATTACGTCTCGTATCGTGGATTAGCTTCGTAGGCTCTGAGCACGCGTATATTTTTATTTATTCGAGAGTTTTCGGAGTTTTTATGTTGTTATAAAGAAAGTATTTAATCTTCTAGACCTGGTCGAACGTAGTATTTATTAATTTACACTTGTGCTCTGCCAGTCTATTGTTACAAATTTGAAATATATAGATATTTCATCCAGGTTGCGCTAATACACCTATTGAGGATCTACAAGGTTTGTCGATTTCACGTCACGTCTGGTGGACTAGCTTCCTAGGCTTTGAACGCCGTGATGTTTTTATTTACAAGAAACGTAAGGAAAGTTTTTATTGTTATAAATCAAATATTTAATTTTCTGGAACAGGCCAAACCAGTATTTATTAAATCGCACTTGTGCACTGAAGTCCAATTGTATAAGTTGAAATAAATAAACAATTCATCCTGGCTACGCTAATATACCTCTTGAGGACCTACAAGGCTAATCGATTTTCACGTCAAGACTGCTGGATTAGCTTCGTAGGCTCTTAGCGCGCGAATGTTATTTTACACTGGATTTATCGGAGTTTTATCTTGTTATAAAGAAAGTATTTAATCTTCTTGACCTGGTTAAACGTAGTATTTTTTAAATTGCACTTGTGCACATTCAGTCCGATTGTTATAAATTGAAGTAAATAAATAATTCATCCTGGCTACGTTAATATAAAACTTGAAGACCTACAAGGGTAATCGATTTTCTCTTCCCGTCTGGTGGATTCGCTTCGTAGGCTCTTAGCACGCAAATGTTTTTAATTACACAAGATTTATCGGAGTTTTTTCTTGCTATAAAGAAAGTATTTAAACTTCTGGAACTGTTGAAACGTAGTATTTGTGACGTGTGATAAATACACGCACTAGTATTGGCGTTAAATTATTATATAAATTGTTAATTTACTATAATTATCCGAGACCAAATCCTCTGTAACCAATAAGAATGTATAATAATATTTACAATAGAGCCGCGGTGGCTCATGGGTAGAGCTCCCGACTCTCACACCGAGGGTCGGGGTTCGATCCCAGACGTGTACCTCTGAAATTTTTTTCATGTACATTTTTCGAACACCGCGACTCAGTGGCTCGGCGTGTTACTATAATGTGACGCCAGTTCAGGTGCGCGTGCGTTTCTTGCACTTGTCAGTGCATGAGAGGCACGGGCATCTGAACTATAGGGAACGTTAGGGACGCGAAGATGTAAAGAGGATCGCGGTGGTTCCCTCGGGAGGACAGGAAACTGTAATTATTAGACTAATTACAGTGACCGATGATATCTTCCGATGGACGCAAGCACTGTTTCAACTACATGTGCTTTGTTTACAGACACACCGTTCACCTCCGTCGCTGATTAGCCCTGGCAGCATAAATAGAGCGACGTTAAATAACATAAAAAAAAAATCTTACAATCAATTAATAAACTTTGTTTATATAATATGTGACATGGCAGTTCTAACTGCATGTCACATACTTAATTTATATTTATATTATATATTAAATATTCCAAAGCCCCGTAGCTTATAGGAATTAATTATAAAACTCACTCGGAATCCAGATAGGCTAGACCGTGAGGAAGGAGTACGCACTCCAGTAGAAGATACGCATAAGCACACAAGCACACAATCACTGTCCTTGTAACATTCCTGTAAATAATTATCCGGTTGTTGAAGTTGAATCCTGAAGTAGTTGAGTGAGGTCCTGCTATAAATCCTGTTCCTTATGTCCTGGAGAAGATGATCGTAGAAGGTAGCAGTTGAGGTAGAACATATAATATTGGACAGCGTCGACAACCAGTAAACATCCAGCCTCCTCCAAGAAGTAATGATCCTTCGTTGGTACAAAACCTCCTTCGAGTACCTGCAACAGTATTAAATAAATCATACTGAATATAAAATTAGAATTGAGGAAAGCAGTAGGTTGTCAAAACCTAGTTGCAGGTAAGGAGAAGGAGAGGTGAGTTGAGGTTAGGATATTACTTCCACAAGAGATTAATGTTAAAAGAAGAAACGACGCTATTTATACATTACCTCGGACAATCTAGCTAGATATTGACTTGAGAATAGAACAGGCATCTCCGGAACCTGGTGAGGAAGAAGTAGCTGAGGAAATCTGCAATACAGTGTAGATGTCGTCGTTCCCGCATGCCGCACCTGAAACAAATAAACAAACTCGGACGAACTAACATTAATACAGGTTATTGTATGGAACGAGAGTATTTTATCGTTTATTGACGTTGTTCCTGTAGAAGCGACTCCGGGTTGTTAGTATCCAGCAGTTGAGACGGTGCACGGGGACGGAGGTGTTCACTGTACATAAACAAGACACGCACGTCGGATCGGCCGAGTCAAGCGAACGAGAGCCAACTGTTGCGCGTGGCGCATGCGCGCGGACTCGCTGATCGGTACATCGAGACGAACTCGGTGATTCCGAGTCGGGCCATCGAACGAGACGTTTCGTTTAAAACCTTTGTTATAGTTATTACCGAGAGTGGATATATTTTTATTAATTGTTTAAATTCGAGCATCTGCAGGTGAGAGTTCCTACCTAAACTCCCTGTTTCCAGCTTCCCGGCAAGCTGTGATTGTGCGTGTGTGTGCGGTAATCGCGTGTAGTACAAGATATAAATTTTGCCGCGTGAACGCGGCTGGCGACCGTGACTAGTTTGTTCGTTTATTTTGTGTATTATTATTATTTGATTAATATTAAATCTCTAGCTGAAATAAAAGTGTTGTTATTTTATGATATGGGAGCCGTTCACCCTGATCCCCAGTGAACGTGTTTTAAATAATAATAAGTACGTAGTATATTAAGATAGCTTCGCGATAGACACGTGTCGTTAAACGCGAGTTCAACGACCGCTCTATAAATAAATTAGAGTCAGTGACCGCCTCCCCACTACTGTGCCTACATGCCAGTTCATTGACCCCGTCCGGAGTCGGGAGACAGGCGTTATATGCATGCGCGCTCTCGTAGAATCAGGTATATAAGGCGCACCGAACCACCCGTAGGCAGTCTGCAACTGGACGTCAGATCGGACTGGCCGTGAGCACACGACCAGCCCCTTTCTCCGACCTAGTGCAGCAACCGTGGATACTTTCGTGAGCACACGTTCGTAAACTCGGGTTACCGTATACCGCACCGACCGTTACCGTAACCGCATCCTACCGTAGTCACCTCGTGAGCACATGTGGTGTCTAATCCTGTCCGTAGCCTTTTCGTGAGCACACGTAAGGTTATTAAAGTCCCGACCGTATCCTCGGGAGCACACGTGGATTATCCCGACCGTATCTTCGTGAGCACACGTAGACTATCCCGACCGTATCCTCGTGAGCACACGTGGATTATCCCAACCGTATCTCCGTGATCACACGTAGACTATCCCAACCATATGCTCGTGAGCACACGTGGATTATCCCGACCGTATCCTCGTGAGCACACGTGGATTATCCCGACCGTATCCCCGTGAACATACGTGTATTAGCCCATACCGTATTTCCGTGCGAGCATACACGATAACCGTTAGTTGCGTCCGTTTAGAAACTAACTATAAGATAGCATTGTAAAGTTCGTAAATCGCGTAATAATTAGTATTTTGTCTTGATTTGATTACAGACTAATTAACCAATCCACCCGACCAAGACCAGGCGAACTGCAACATTTGCATTATATCTTTAGTTCTCTTGTATATTTGTACATAGTCTTAATATAATTAGCCTTTAGTATAAATAGTGGTACTTTATATCAAATTCCTTAAAACCTGATCCTGGAATCTGAGTAAGTCCGGCAAAGATTCACACCGTTACATATTTATTAAATCGCACTTATGCACTGACAGGCCGATCGTTATACGTTGAAATAAATAATCATTCATCCCGGCTACGCTAATATACCTCTGGAGGACCTACAAGGCTAATCGATTTTCTCGTCCCGTCTGGTGGATTAGCTACGTAGGCTCCTAGCGCGCGGATGTTTCTATTTATACAAGAATTATCGAAGGTTTCTCTTGTTATAAAGAAAGTATTTAATCTTCTTGACCTGGTAAAAGGTAGTATTTTTTTAATTGCACTTGTGCACTGATAGTGCGATTGTTATAAGTTGATATAAATAAACAATCCTTCCTAGCTACGCTAATATATAACTTGAGGACCTAGAAGACTAATCGATTTTCACGTCTGGATTGGTGGATTCGCTTCGTAGGCTCTTACACGCGAATGTTTTTAATTACATAAGAATTATCGGAGGTTTTTATTGTCATCAATAAAATATTTGAACTTCTGGAACTGGTCAAATGTAGTATTTATTAAATAGCACATGTGCACAGAAGTTCGATTGTTATAAGTTAAAATAAATAAACAATTCATCCTGGCTACGCTAATATATAACTTGAGGACCTAGAAGACTAATCGATTTTCACGTCCGGATTGGTGAATTAGCTTCGTAGGCTCTTAGTACGCGAATGTTTTAATAACACAAGAATTATCGGAGGTTTTTATTGTTATCAATAAAATATTTGATCTTATGAAACTGGTCAAAGGCAGTATTTATTAAATCGTACATGTCCACTGAGAGTTCGGATTGTTATAAGTTGAAATAAATAAACGATTCAATCTGGTTATGCTAATATACCTCTTGAGGACCTACAAGGCTAATCGATTTTCACGTCAAGACTGGTGGATTAGCTCCGTAGGCTCTTAGCGCGCGGATGTTTTTTTTACACTGGATTTATCGGAGTTTTATCTTGTTATAAAGAAAGTATTTAATCTTCTTGACCTGGTTAAACGTAGTATTTTTTAAATCGCACTTGTGCACTGACAGTCCGATTGTTATAAATTGAAATAAATAAATAATTCATCCTGGCTACGTTAATATACCACTTGAAGACCTACAAGGCTAATCGATTTTCACGTCCCGACTGGTGGATTAGCTTCGTTGGCTCTTAGCACGCGAATGTTTTTAATTACACAAGAATTATCGGAGGTTTTTATTGTCATCAATAAAATATTTGAACTTCTGGAACTGTTCAAATGTAGTATTAATTAAATAGCGCTTGTGCACAGAGGTTCGATTGTTATAAGTTAAAATAAATAAACAATTCATCCTGGCTACGCTAATATACCTCTTGGGGACCTCCAAGGCTAAATGATTTTTACGTCCCGACTGGTGGATTAGCTCCGTAGGCTCTTAGCACGCGAATGTTTTTAATTACACAAGAATTATCGGAGGTTTTTATTGTTATCAATAAAATATTTGAACTTCTGGAACTGGTCAAATGTAGTATTTATTAAATAGCACATGTGCACAGAAGTTCGATTGTTATAAGTTGAAATAAATAAACTATTCATCCCGGCTACGCTAATATACCTCTTGAGGACCTACAAGGCTAATCGATTTTCACGTCCCGACTGGTGGATTAGCTCCGTAGGCTCTTAGCGCGCGGATGTTTCTATTTATACAAGAATTATCGAAGGTTTCTCTTGTTATAAAGAAAGTATTTAATCTTCTTGACCTGGTTAAACGTAGTATTTTTTAAATCGCACTTGTGCACTGACAGTCCGATTGTTATAAATTGAAATAAATAAATAATTCATCCTGGCTACGTTAATATACCACTTGAAGACCTACAAGGCTAATCGATTTTCTCGTCCCGTCTGGTGGATTAGCTACGTAGGCTCCTAGCGCGCGGATGTTTTTTTTACACTGGAATTATCGAAGGTTTCTCTTGTTATAAAGAAAGTATTTAATCTTCTTGACCTGGTAAAAGGTAGTATTTTTTTAATTGCACTTGTGCACTGATAGTGCGATTGTTATAAGTTGATATAAATAAACAATCCTTCCTAGCTACGCTAATATATAACTTGAGGACCTAGAAGACTAATCGATTTTCACGTCTGGATTGGTGGATTCGCTTCGTAGGCTCTTACACGCGAATGTTTTTAATTACATAAGAATTATCGGAGGTTTTTATTGTCATCAATAAAATATTTGAACTTCTGGAACTGGTCAAATGTAGTATTTATTAAATAGCACATGTGCACAGAAGTTCGATTGTTATAAGTTAAAATAATAAACAATTCATCCTGGCTACGCTAATATATAACTTGAGGACCTAGAAGACTAATCGATTTTCACGTCCGGATTGGTGAATTAGCTTCGTAGGCTCTTAGTACGCGAATGTTTTTAATAACACAAGAATTATCGGAGGTTTTTATTGTTATCAATAAAATATTTGATCTTATGAAACTGGTCAAAGGCAGTATTTATTAAATCGTACATGTCCACTGAGAGTTCGGATTGTTATAAGTTGAAATAAATAAACGATTCAATCTGGTTATGCTAATATACCTCTTGAGGACCTACAAGGCTAATCGATTTTCACGTCAAGACTGGTGGATTAGCTCCGTAGGCTCTTAGCGCGCGGATGTTTTTTTTACACTGGATTTATCGGAGTTTTATCTTGTTATAAAGAAAGTATTTAATCTTCTTGACCTGGTTAAACGTAGTATTTTTTAAATCGCACTTGTGCACTGACAGTCCGATTGTTATAAATTGAAATAAATAAATAATTCATCCTGGCTACGTTAATATACCACTTGAAGACCTACAAGGCTAATCGATTTTCACGTCCCGACTGGTGGATTAGCTTCGTTGGCTCTTAGCACGCGAATGTTTTTAATTACACAAGAATTATCGGAGGTTTTTATTGTCATCAATAAAATATTTGAACTTCTGGAACTGTTCAAATGTAGTATTAATTAAATAGCGCTTGTGCACAGAGGTTCGATTGTTATAAGTTAAAATAAATAAACAATTCATCCTGGCTACGCTAATATACCTCTTGGGGACCTCCAAGGCTAAATGATTTTTACGTCCCGACTGGTGGATTAGCTCCGTAGGCTCTTAGCACGCAAATGTTTTTAATTACTCAAGTATTATCGGAGGTTTTTATTGTTATCAGTAAAATATTTGATATTCTGGAATTGGTCAAATGTAGTATTTATGAAATCACACTTGTGCTCCGATAGTTTGATTGTTTTAAGTTGAAATAAAGAAATATTTCATCCCGGCTGCGATAATACACCTCTTGAGGACCTACAAGGCAAATCAATTTTCACGTCCCGACTGGTGGATTAGCTTCGTTGGCTCTTAGCACGCGAATGTTTTTAAGTACAAGAGAATTATCGGAGGCTTTTTGTTATAAATAAAATATTTAATCTTTTGGAACTGGTCAAACTTAGTATTTATAAAATCGCACTTGTGCACTGCCAGTCCGATTGTTATAAATTTAAATAAATAAATAATTCATCCTGGCTACGTTAATATATCACTTGAAGACCTACAAGGCTAATCGATTTTCTCGTCCCGTCTGGTGGATTAGCATCGTAGGCTCTGAGCGGGCGGATGTTTTATTTACACAGGATTTATCGGAGTTTTATCTTGTTATAAAAAAAGTATTTAATCTTCTTGGCCTGCTCAAACGTAGTATTTTCAAATCGCACTTGTGCACTGACAGTCCGATTGCTATCAATTTAAAGAATTAAATAATTTATCTTGGCTACGTTAATATACCACTTGAAGACCTACAAGGCTAATCGATTTTCTCGTCCGTCTGATGGATTAGCTCCGTAGGCTCTTAGCACGCGGATGTTTTTATTTACACAAGAATTGTCGGAGGTTTTAATTGTTATAAATAAAGTATTAAATCATCTGTAACTGGTCAATCGTAGTATTTATTAAATCGCACTTGTGCACTGACAGTTCGATTGTTATAAGTTGAAATACATAAATATTTCATCCAGGCTGTGCTAATACAACTAGCGAGGACCTACAGACTAGTCGATTATTACGTCTCGTATCGTGGATTAGCTTCGTAGGCTCTGAGCACGCGTATATTTTTATTTATTCGAGAGTTTTCGGAGATTATTATTGTTATAAACAAAAAATTTAATTTTCTGGAACTGGTCAAACGTAGTATTTATTAATTCGCACTTGGAACTGACAGTTCGATTGTTATAATATGAAATACATAAATATTTCATCCAGGCTGGGTTAATACACCTCTTGACGATTTACATGGTTTCTCGATTTTCACGTCACGTCTGTTCGACGAGCTTCCTAGGCTCTGGTAGCCATGATGTTTTTATTTACAAAAAGAATATGGGGAGTTTTTAGTATTATAATTAAAATATTTAATCTTCTGTAACTGGTCAAACATAAAAACCCTCGGGAACTTACAAGGCTAGTCGATATTTATGTCCCGTCTGGTGGATTCGCTTCGTAGGCTCTTAGCACGCGGATGTTTTTATTTACACGAGAATTATTGCAGGTTTTTATTATTATAAATAAAGGATATATCTTCTGGAACTGGTCGAATGTAGTATTTATTAAATCACGCTTTTACACAGCCTGAGCGATTGTTATAAGTGAAATAAATAAATAATTCAACTAGAGTGCGCTAATACATCTCGTGAGGACCCACAGGCTAGTCGATTTTCACCGCATGTCTGGTCCAATAGCTTCCTAGGCTCTAAGCGCGCGGATGTTTTAATAACACGAAATAATTGGAGATTATGATTGTTATAAATAAAAAATTTAATCTTCTGGAACATGTCCAACGTAGTACTTATTAATCGCACGTGTGCACTGACAGTCCGATGGTATAAATTAATATAATAAATAATTCATCCTCGCTGAGGCCTGCGATGGCTCGGTCTGTGGGCGTCGGGCTCGTAATCTGGAGGTCCCAGGTTCGATTCCCGGACCCGGCCGATTGATACAAGCACCACTGGCGAATGTATTTTCAGTGCTTTTTTCACCAAGACATCGCATGACCTCCGTCGCTGATTAGCACCGGTTGGGAGCATAAAAGAGCGACGTTAAAATAATAAAAAAAAAAAAAAAATTCATCCTCGCTAAGGTACTATACCTCTTGATGCCCTACAAGGAAAGTCTATATTCACGTCACGTCTGGTCAAGCGTAGTACTCATTAAATCGCAATGTACATGAGAGTTCCGATTGTTTGTAAGTTAGCATAAATAATTAATTCATCTTGGATACGCTAATATACCTCTTGATGACCTACAAGGCTAGTTGATTTTCATATCCCGTCTGATAGATTAGCTTCGTAGGCTTCGAGCGCGCGGATGTTTTTGTTTGCAAGAGAATTATCGGAGGTTATTATTGTTATAAATATAATATATAATCTTCTGGAACTGGATAATCGTAATATTTATTAAATCGCACTTGTGCACTGACAGTCCTTATGTTATAAGTTGAAATAAATAAATAATTCATCCAGACTGCGCTAGTAGACCTCGTGAGAACATACAGGCTAGTCGATTTTTACCGCATGTCTGGTCCAATAGCTTCCTAGGCTCTAAGCGCGCGGATGTTTTTATTTAGACGAGAATTATCAGAGGTTATTGTAGTTATAAACAAAATATTTAATCTTCTGTAACTGGTCAAACATAAAAACCCTCGGGAACTTACAAGGCTAGTCGATATTTATGTCCCGTCTGGTGGATTCGCTTCGTAGGCTCTTAGCACGCGGATGTTTTTATTTACACGAGAATTATTGCAGGTTTTTATTATTATAAATAAAGGATATATCTTCTGGAACTGGTCGAATGTAGTATTTATTAAATCACGCTTTTACACAGCCTGAGCGATTGTTATAAGTGAAATAAATAAATAATTCAACTACAGTGCGCTAATACATCTCGTGAGGACCCACAGGCTAGTCGATTTTTACCGCATGTCTGGTCCAATAGCTTCCTAGGCTCTAAGCGCGCGGATGTTTTTAATAACACGAAAATAATTGGAGATTATTATTGTTATAAATAAAAAATTTAATCTTCTGGAACATGTCAAACGTAGTACTTATTAAATCGCACGTGTGCACTGACAGTCCGATTGGTATAAATTAATATAAATAAATAATTCATCCTCGCTGAGGCCTGCGATGGCTCGGTCTGTGGGCGTCGGGCTCGTAATCTGGAGGTCCCAGGTTCGATTCCCGGACCCGGCCGATTGATACAAGCACCACTGGCGAATGTATTTTCAAGTGCTTTTTTCACCAAGACATCGCATGACCTCCGTCGCTGATTAGCACCGGTTTGGGAGCATAAAAAGAGCGACGTTAAAATAATAATAAAAAAAAAAAATTCATCCTCGCTAAGGTACTATACCTCTTGATGCCCTACAAGGAAAGTCTATATTCACGTCACGTCTGGTCAAGCGTAGTACTCATTAAATCGCACATGTACACTGAGAGTCCGATTGTTGTAAGTTAGCATAAATAATTAATTCATCTTGGATACGCTAATATACCTCTTGATGACCTACAAGGCTAGTTGATTTTCATATCCCGTCTGATAGATTAGCTTCGTAGGCTTCGAGCGCGCGGATGTTTTTGTTTGCAAGAGAATTATCGGAGGTTATTATTGTTATAAATATAATATATAATCTTCTGGAACTGGATAATCGTAATATTTATTAAATCGCACTTGTGCACTGACAGTCCTTATGTTATAAGTTGAAATAAATAAATAATTCATCCAGACTGCGCTAGTAGACCTCGTGAGAACATACAGGCTAGTCGATTTTCACCTCACGTCTGGTTCACTAGCATCTTCGCACTGAGTGCGCGGATGTTTTTATTTAGACGAGAATTATCAGAGGTTATTGTAGTTATAAACAAAATATTTAATCTTCTGGACCTGGCCAAACGTAGTTTTTGTTAAATCGTGCTTGTGCACTATCAGTGCGATTGTTATAAGTTGAAATAAATAAATAATTCATTCTGAATGATGAATTACAAGGAAAGTCTATATTCACGTCACGTCTGGTCGACTCTGAGCGCGCTGATGTTTTAATTTACACGAGAACTCTCGGAGGTTAATATTGTTACAAATAAAATATTTAATCTTCTGCAACTGGCCAATCGTAGTGTTTATTAAATCGCTCTTGTGCAGTAACAGTCCTTATGTTATAAGTTGAAGTAAATAAATAATTCTTGCATTTAACTCCAGTGAATTTAATACTTCCTTTCCCGAATCGCGCTGATCCTCGGTAATTCGTACGCTCTTCGAATTTTCCTTGCCGTTTTGCTTGACTTTTTGTTCACGCGAGAAACCATTAAGCGGTGTAACACGCGAATCAAGTCCCGCTGCTCCAGTACTAGGTATATTCGCGTTTTCTCTCGTATACCCGATCGCGCACCCCATAGCAGCTATAGTGTTGCCTAGCTCCGTCACTCTTACGGTCAATCTCGTTATATGCTCCTTTAGTTGTGAGTTGCTATCGGCTCGCGATTTCGATTCGTTCGGTACAAGAGATCGAGATTGCCTAGTTTTAAAACTATTCCGGAGATTGCGGTTTTCAGCTAATCCCGGCCGACTATCTCGCGTTTTCGGCCACGTACCGGTTGCCGCCATATTTCCATCTAACTGCAGTACGTTCCGAGTGGTTATAGATAAGGACATATCTGATACCTCGTCGTCCATTCCAGACAATTCATCCGCTTTCCCTGAATCTTTGTGAGTTGCGACATTTTTCCCCGACGCTATCGCGCCTTCTTTACAGCCAATAATTACTAGCGGATCAAAAATTTCCTTATGCTCTTCGATTTCCATCGGAAGCCCTGTACCGAGAATAACCCATCCTTTGTCCCATGAACATCGAGTTTCGTAGAATATGTACGCACTTCGAATCTCACAATTCTTTCTTTTAATTGTTTGATCGTCCTGATATCGCTAAGTCCAAACTCGCGACTTCTAGCCAATACCCTGTTATCGTCTAATAAACTAATCTTCTCCCAGAATTTCCGTATCGACCTATTCGTTTTTATCAATTCCGTCATACGCGAACAGTAATTTAACAGGGAATACGCGCCCTTTTTCCCATTATCTCCTCGCAACGTCGGCGCCATTTTCGAACCGTCCTTCCGCTCCGCGCTCGAACTGCACACAATGTTTATCGGAACTCGATCATTTTTTTCCAAACACTCAATTCATCCTACCGAGTAACCACGCTGTCACGATCACGAACACGATGTATCATCACCGAAACCGAATAGATTCCATTTCCCAAGCCCCACATTTGGCGCCATTTTGTAACGGTATTTTACTTAGTCATCGTTACTTAATAAATAATCGTTAAGTATTACACAAAAATTATCAGAGGTTTTTAACGCACCTCAATGTAGCGTTAGTGGGGGTAGCCGTCGTCTAGCCGGCGCAACTTATACGGCCGGGGAGATATGTATGCGCACTTTACTCTGACACCTACATTAATACGCGCACACATTTATGTTCGCGTATCACCCGGGCGCGACGCGATAGAAAACGAGCGATACACGGGCAACGGTGCCGGCATTTACTCGCGCGAGTCCGATCGGCCATATTATCATCAGATTCGCGCGCGGATAGGGAACACATACGGTGCCCTTGTATACTAGATATTAGATTCAGGAGTTAGTTATTACCTTTAGAAGCAGCATATAATCCTCGCATCAATTGTACAATCCCAAAACTCTGCAGCAGCTGGCCCGACGCGCAACAGCTGATCGAACGCCGTGAGAGCGATAGAGAGCGAAGATCTGATATCGGCCGTCTCGTAAACCTGTAGCAAAGAGGAACTTATTAGCCGATAAGCAAAATAATACGGAACGATGTATAATTGTTACCTTGAGCACAGCATCACCAGAAACAGCATCTACCTCATATCAAGCAGCAGCCACCGCGGGAAGCTGTCTTCGTCGTATACGACGTATACGTCGCACGCTCTAATCCCCAGCGTGACCGTTACAAAATGTGTATAGTAAAAAATTTTACATGAATAGTCATTTCTCGACTGAGCTTGTTAAGAACTAGCAGACGACGGTTCCCTCTACAAAGTTCGTGCACAGTTCGGCTCGACGATCACATGCACCTCCTACACTCGGCAAACGGACTACGATTTCAAGTTGCACTTCTATTAGGTTATCTTTAGTTATAATATTACGACGTATTATATATTGTCATTTATTCTACTGTATCATAATAAATATAAATTTTGTAATCAATATATATATTTAGGATAAATAAAACATATTTGCAATTGTATTCAACGGCCTCCTTAGATGTAGGTTTTCTTATTGGTCACCAATAACTGTTTTGCTCAGTGCTTAATTTAATAGTGGTTAAAACATTGAATTAATCATACTAATTAGTTGAGATAATTGTGGACGTTGTGGAGAAATAAATAGTTTATTAATATTAGAAGATTTTGAAAACTTTAACAATTGAAACTTCATTTTAAACTATACAAAGTATATATGGGTTAAAACGATGGCAATGAAAATTGAACTTTAGTTATAATCTATTATAAATCAAAATTTACAATTAAATTGCAATGCAAATCAAAGAGTAAATTGAAAAGTACAATACCCACTGACATTTCGTTACCATAAAGTGTACGTGCGGTACACGTAACAATAAAGTGTACGTGCGGTACACATAACAATAAAGTGTATGTCTAGTACACGTTATCATAAAGTGTACGTACAATACACGATACCATAAAGTGTATGTACAGTACACGGTATCCCATAAAGTGTACGGATAGTACACGTTACCATAAAGTGTATGTACAGTACACGGTATCATATTAAGTGTACGTACAGTACACGTTTCATAAAGTGTACATACACCACGCTACCATGAAGTGTATGAACAATTCACGTTACCATAAAGTGTATGTACTATAACATGAGGCTCTGCTCGTGCGAAAATTAAAAAATGAAGCGGGCGTTGGGTCTTGAACCCGAGCCCCTTCGGATCCGAAGGCGTTCACGCTAATCACTGCGCTACGCCCGTACTGGTCGTAGCGCCTGCTTATTGCTCTTACTTGCTACCGATAACGCGCCTCCTCGCAGTATCGGTAATGCTGGCATCTTTGACAAGTGGATTAAATCCACTTTGTCACAGTACAGTACATGTTACCATATAACATGTACGTACAGTACATGTTACCATAAAGTTCAAATACAGTAATATAGTACAAACATAGTGAACGGAAAGTGCAGGGTTAGTACACATGTGCTAATACTTTAATTTTTTGTATTTATAACAGTGTATTTATATCACACATGTATAATCGGAGAATAGTTTGCAAATATAATTTGCCATTTGATAAAATTGCTGTATACAGTAAAGGAAACATTTGTTTATATGTATGTCTTATTACTTTAAACTAAAATTAAAAAACTTACAGAAAGGTAAGATATTATGGTACTATAATTATAATCAATAGAATGGTTACACATTTAATAATATTATGTACTTATAAGTTTTGCAGTAAACTATACATTTACTTTTACAGTAAATGTTATATATTTTTTTACTATCAATAATGTAATTAATTTTTACCAGCGCTGTGTTCTGTACCTTGTGTTACATATTCGCTTATTAGCGCCATCTGTGGGCATGCAACTATATATGTAGTAGTGTATAATACAGAGAGCGCCACAAATATTTTCTGTTAGGTTAATTTTATGTAGCTTTTATGTATAGTTTTATGTACAAATTCACTGCACTCACAGATAGTCACAGTAGCACATACAGTCTAAATAGATTAAACTCAGTAGAATATAGAGCAAGGTTAAATACGACTAAAAAAGCGAGCAAAATCGATCCGAAATTAAGAGCGATGAGCAATTAAATTTGAAATTAGCCAACCGTACTCTAGGAGGACTAAAGTCTACACACTAACCATCAGCAGCCATAGCAATAACGGCAAAATATCCTGGAACAACACCAATAATAACAGCAGCCAGCCAAGTTATAAAATTCCATGTTCCCCTATTCTCCAAGTACACCAGTAGCAGCCAAGTTATATTAGCAATCAACAGCCATCAAATTATTAACAGACATAAAATTTTAACACCCTACCCTCCTTAACAGCACGTAAAGAATATAAACAACGCGATTGGACGATACTACGTTTATCAGAGAGAACAAACAGTCGAAATCTTTAAAGGAAACAAGAAAATCGACCCTGAAACATTTTTGTGCAATTAAAAAGAATGCAAAACAATGCATGGATTTAGCGCAAAGGAAATAATATTCTCTTTACTAGCATATTTGATAAGAAATTATTTAATTGGTTTAATAGACATAACTGAAAATAAGCATGTGTTACACAGCGAAGCTGAGGATCCAAAGATCTAACGAGGGTATCGCTACCTAGTTGCAGAAGTTGACAGGAATGTTTGATCTCTTCAAGCCACTGCTTTCTCTTTAAGAGGAGCTTGATAGAACATAGAGAAACACGTACCCAATCTATCGAGTGAGAACTGAAAGACAGCACATTAATGATTTGATGGAGCTGCAAAGATTTCGCATTGATTACAGATTAGTAAATGTAATAACTATAAAAATAGCTTACACAATGCGCAATATGAAAGCCGTTTCATTATCAAGCTAAATTTCTCCAAGCCTACCATCAAGTTCCCCTAACCTCCGAGAGCCACGAAATCACATAATTTACCCTGCCTGGTAAAGGACTATTCCAATTTAAGTGATTTGGTAATTGATAAATAAATGAATTAAACCGCAGTGGGAGTCACGTTTTTGAAAATTTAGACGATGTAATCATTAGGAAAATAACATTTGAAAAGCATTTTAAATGGCTGAAAGCAATTCTCATAGCTATCAAAAAAGCTAACTTTCAAATAAATTGTCAATAATCCGAATTTTTTTTGCTCAAAAGTCACTTATATCGAGTACAAAATTAGCGAGATAGTTTTACAAACTAATCAGGATAAGATCAAGCCAATTCTAGAGTACCCAGTACCAAAAAACTTAAAACAGCGAAGACGTTTTAACGGCTTCGTTGGCTGGTTCTCTAAATTCACTAAGTACTTTGCATTAAACTATTCAACCAAAAAAGATGTTAGATGGTAGTGGTACTAAGAGCAACAAGAGGCACTAACCCAAGCCCCGATTTTTCTCGCCTTTTTACCCAACAGTTTCCAGCGATTACGTCGTAGCAGGTATTCCAGCGCAAAAGGTTAAGGGCGAAGAACATCCTATTTATAATGTCAACAGAGTGTATGGTTATTCTCTGATCCGTAGACAGACTGCGGGGATAAACAAAGTAAAAGATACAGCTGCCAGGTCAGACGTAACACTATACTGGAACATTATAACATCAAATTTGTGCAGCGTAATAAAGCAATGCATAAAGTATCTGAAACGCTTTCTAATCCCTTGGAAGAACCAAAAGCCTTAGCAACGACATTGGCAGTATATACAAATAATCATTGTTAGATCTTGAATATTTGAGCTAATTTTTGCATTACTTTTCTAATGAGAGCAGGAGTTTTATCTGACAAGATTATCTTCGGGGATCAGTATATGGCTATAACGTGTTTGGCCAGTACGTCGGCGATGGTGTTGGCTTTTGCATATGGTATAGGTACATCTGATTGAAAGGCTCGAATGACGTGTCGGTTATAACCATAGATTGACGACATTTGACGCGATGTAATTGTTATTCTTGGTGGTACTTACAATTTCTGATATATTCCTTCCTATATATAAGTATGTTTGGGCTACACCTCGATATCCTCGAGGATCATGTAGTCATATTATCCAAGTACTTCTTTTAATATGTCCATATATGTAGAGAAAGGGATTTTTTTAATAATATCCTTTTTTTATAGTCTTTTGAGGTTATACTACTCGATGCAGTCTCCAAAGGTTACCAGTAGTTACTTTAAATATATTGTGAAGTTATCATATTATCTATTAGCATAGCACTAAATATTTTAATATTGTTTAGTTATGATATTTCCCATTTTTGTTTTTAATTATTTTATTTTATTGATCTATTTTCTTCAGATCGACTAAAATCATTTAAGATATATAACGTATGTTCGATTATTTCTGTTAAGGATTTACCGATATCACTTGCAACTATTTCAATTTCTGATTGAAAATCTTCGAGGATATTATCTTTGATAGGCGTGGATCTTGTTAGTGGCTAAATATTAGTTTTAGGTAAAGCCAGATATGAGCTGTCCTATCAAAATTCGTCTTGTAAACTGGTTTTACATTGGTTAGCTTCGTTTGTTAGAACTTCTTTGATGTTATTATTTTTTTGAGAATTAATGGTTTCTTCAGGCACTTTTATTTCCGTTTCGATATCAGAGCATGGTATTGGGCAGTTAATCGTAAGATTGCTTTTTACGAGACTAGGAATTCCACTATTTCTTTTCCGAAGATTTGGAGGTGGTTCGTTTCCGTCACTACCTTTTGTGTCGCTAGTGAAGGTAGCTCTCTTCTATTTTGATGTGGTCTTTTCTTCATCTCTTGATCTCAGCGTTATAGTTTTGTTTAAAATAGGGTGTGGTGTCAAAGACATAGGTTTTGATGTCAAAGCGTGAGGATTAAATGTTGGTTCTTTGGGTGCTACGGTTTTTTGCGGCGAAATAGTCGTTCGGCGCTTGTTTCGCCGATGTTTTGTGCGTACAACAGAATGTGTAATGGTTTGTTTTTAAAACCCTTTGATCTTCCGCGTTGGGAGGAAGTCCTTTGTTGTGGTTTCACTGATATTTTTACTGCTTGTGATGATGTTGGTAGAGCTACTGCTTCAAATAAAACGGAGTTACGCGAGAGTGCATCTACGTTCACATTTCGTCGTTCGGTCTTGTATAGGAACTTGTATTGATATTTGCAAAGTCTAGTTCTTGAATGGATTAGTCTTTGAACAGGAGGTTTTACAGAAGCTATCCACTTTAAAGGTTTATGATCACAAATTAAAAAAATCTTCCGGCCGAATAAATATGACCGGTAGTGTCGTATAGTCTAAATTATAGCGAGACATTCCTTGTCTGTGATTGTTTTATCATTGCCAATCATTTCTTGACTAAGAAAAGCTCCTACAGCGAAGTCTGAGACTTTCGTTGTGAGGATGATGAGCTCGTTAAATTCAGGCAGACGAAGTACAGGTGCATTACATAGGGCATTTTTCAAATCCTCGATACTTTCTTCCTGCTTTTAGGTCCATCCGAAAAGTGTTGTCTTCTTAAAGGGTCAAGCCTGGGTTAAATGTTTTAAATAAATAAACAATTATTATTATTAGAATAAATTTTTTTTTTTAATTCTTCTTACAAATTTATTTTTTTTACATAATATATATACATTCTACTTTATAGTTATCAATATAAAAAATGTTTATTATGCATTTTTAATTCTGGTTATTAAACTTATAATGATATTAAAAAATTGATCAATTTTTACAGTTGCCGCAGGATATTGAAGCACTGAATGCATCTTTTAATGTCTAATAAGTCTTAAAATGTTCATGGAACATATGTTTACAGACTTATGTTTTTCTTTTTCTGAAAAAAAAATTAATAACAATGTATTAAATATAAAAGTTGATAATAATAAGAAAAATAGTGAATGTTATGTACGTATACGTACATAACATTCACCTAAAACTTATCTTTTTGAAAATTGGGCAACATAAGTCCGTAGAAATATATATTTTAAAATTTTTCCCAAAATTTCAAAGTGATTTATCAACCTGGCTCTGAAATATCCTGCGGCAAGTAAGCTAAAATGATAAAAAAACCATTAATGAGATAAATGCATTTAAAGTTTCACTCATTAGATTTAAAGTTTTACTTATTTTATAATTCTAATACCGTATTCTTCAGGTATCATACAATTGACTTTTTTCTGGTTTTATTAATATAATACTCAATATATTTTTTTAATATACATGTATTATCTAAAATAACAGAAAATCAACTTCAAGAATCAGTTTCTTTATAAAAAGAGGAATAAAATTTTTAAAACTACAAGAATACTTAGCTATTATTGAATATTAATGCATTATTATATGGATTTTAAAAAATATTTTGATAAAAAATCATATACTATATTATATGATTATAATTTTTATTATAAGCATTAAATTTAATTAAAAATATGTAAAGAATGCAGTAAAAACAAATACTGTTTGACAGTTGTGTACAATATCTCTTTCTCTCTCTCTCTCTCACATGACAAGTCATGTAAGTCATAGCCTTGTCACGTGGTAGAGAAAGAGAGAGGCATATATAGTGTTACAGCTGTTAATGGAAGTGTGCACCAGCCACACGTTTGTAGTTCAGTTTTGAGCTATTATAATATCAAGTAGAATTATATATCAATTATAATTATATATGGGTGGTTCTCTGTGACATCGAAGATGAAAAAAATAAATATTGCTATAACTGTGGGAATATGTTTTAGAGGTATCCAGTAGTTCTCCTGAATTTTTTCAGATTTTTTCTGGGCCATTATTTTAAGTTACAGAGAGTCAAAGTTGACATTTTAGCACTTTTTTGCATTATATGCCCATTTTCATGAATTTTTAGCTCCCAGGGGATGCATTTTTCACTAAAAACATAAGTATGACTTTTTTGTAAAATTTTCCGAACTTTTCATTAAAAATACTTTTAAAGACATAATGTATGCTGACACACTCTGTAAGCCATTTAAAACCTTAAATAGTAAAATCAGTTTATTATGCATTTTTAATTCTGGTTATTAAACTTATAATGATATTAAAAAATTGATCAATTTTTACAGTTGCCGCAGGATATTGAAGCACTGAATGCATCTTTTAATGTCTAATAAGTCTTAAAATGTTCATGGAACATATGTTTACAGACTTATGTTTTTCTTTTTCTGAAAAAAAAATTAATAACAATGTATTAAATATAAAAGTTGATAATAATAAGAAAAATAGTGAATGTTATGTACGTATACGTACATAACATTCACCTAAAACTTATCTTTTTGAAAATTGGGCAACATAAGTCCGTAGAAATATATATTTTAAAATTTTTCCCAAAATTTCAAAGTGATTTATCAACCTGGCTCTGAAATATCCTGCGGCAAGTAAGCTAAAATGATAAAAAAACCATTAATGAGATAAATGCATTTAAAGTTTCACTCATTAGATTTAAAGTTTTACTTATTTTATAATTCTAATACCGTATTCTTCAGGTATCATACAATTGACTTTTTTCTGGTTTTATTAATATAATACTCAATATATTTTTTTAATATACATGTATTATCTAAAATAACAGAAAATCAACTTCAAGAATCAGTTTCTTTATAAAAAGAGGAATAAAAATTTTTAAAACTACAAGAATACTTAGCTATTATTGAATATTAATGCATTATTATATGGATTTTAAAAAATATTTTGATAAAAAATCATATACTATATTATATGATTATAATTTTTATTATAAGCATTAAATTTAATTAAAAATATGTAAAGAATGCAGTAAAAACAAATACTGTTTGACAGTTGTGTACAATATCTCTTTCTCTCTCTCTCTCTCACATGACAAGTCATGTAAGTCATAGCCTTGTCACGTGGTAGAGAAAGAGAGAGGCATATATAGTGTTACAGCTGTTAATGGAAGTGTGCACCAGCCACACGTTTGTAGTTCAGTTTTGAGCTATTATAATATCAAGTAGAATTATATATCAATTATAATTATATGTAAGGGTTGTAAAACTAAAAATCCAGCATTATAAATGTTTAAAAAATAATTTTTTATAATTTCATAATAATATTTGTATTTTTAGCAGCTTACAGGGGATTAGATGGATACTGAAAACAAGTGGAGATACTTTTCTACCATTCCAAGGTAAGTGCATAAATTTTTTGCATGAGCATGCTACTAGATTCATCGTTATAAGGCAACAAATATACATTGTTAGTAATATTTCGGGCACTTTTCCCGGATATTTGACCATAAGTGATCGTAATGATTTAGACCCACTCTGGAAATTTTTAGGCAGTTTCTGACTATAAAAAGACATCTTTTAGACAGTATTAGGTTACCAGAGTCCGGAGCAGAATTGCTGATTTTTACTATTTAAGGTTTAAATGGCTTACAAGAGTGTGTCAGCATACATTTATGTCTTTAAAAGTATTTTTAATGAAAAGTCGGAAAATTTTACAAAAAAAGTCATACTTATGTTTTTAGTGAAAAATGCATCCCCTGGGAGCTAAAAATTCATGAAAATGGGCATATAATGCAAAAAAGTGCTAAAATGTCAACTTTGACTCTCTGTAACTTAAAATAATGGCCCAGAAAAAATCTGAAAAAATTCAGGAGAACTACTGGATACCTCTAAAACATATTCCCACAGTTATAGCAATATTTATTTTTTTCATCTTCGATGTCACAGAGAACCACCCATATATATAATATAATTATATAGTATCTAAATAAAATAAGTAAAAGAAATAAGTGGTTTATAAAACTGCATGAACAAATTGTATCAGATAAGTATTTGCATAACCTTAAATTTATATTTGTTTATGTCAAGAAATTGATTCTTTGTTTTTCGATTTCAGCATAACCAATGTGTCAACACTTAGATATACATTATTTGCAGTATAGGGATAAAATTATATCAACAAGTGTTTTCTTATGTTCAGTGTATTTGTGCTTAGTGTGATATTATGTGGTTGAAGTTATTTTATGTATTTGTGAAAGTGTTACAAACCTCAATATGCTCCAGTGGAACAAAAATCATCTTTTCCATAAGGTTTGACATCGCATAAAGCTTTAAACTTTGGAGTCTCCATCTCCAATATAATTAGCATATTTATGCCAAAGTGATTCAGCTCTTTGAAACATTTCTACAATCCATCTACTTCCATCTTGCCAGAACTACCAGTGTGGTTCGCAGAGCAATTAGTTGATGTACGTTGTACCATTCTCTATATTCTCTGTGCCTTCTTCTGGTCGCAATTCACATGCTCTGCAAATAGATTCCTTTGGAGAAACGTCAATTCCTTTTCCATTCTCATGCAGTGTCAAACTTGCAACACCTTGAAGAGAATTGGATCCTCGCTTCCTCCAAGAACTATCTGATACACTTATAGGGCAATTCTGACTCGTTGAAAGTATCTTCACTTGTTTCAGCTCCATATATCCCCTGTAAGCTGCTAAAAATACAAATATTATTATACATTTATAAAAAATTAATTTTTAAGCTTTATAATGCTGGATTTCAATTTTACAACCCTTACAAGATTATAATACTAATCTGAAGGATTACTATAAATATATAAACATCATTATTACAATAACTGAATATACGTATTTAATACAAAAGATATATAAATAATCGGATATATAATTATAATGAATAATATGATAACGTGACAGTGACAAGTTTGTGAAATCTAAACAATGTATTGCTGAATAATAATAATAATAATGTTGATACTGTTATAGTAATCCTTCAGATTAGTATTATAATTCTTGTAAGGGATGTAAAACTAAAAATCCAGCATTATAAATGTTTAAAAAATAATTTTTATAATTTCATAATAATATTTGTATTTTTAGCAGCTTACAGGGGATTAGATGGATACTGAAACAAGTGGAGATACTTTTCTACCATTCCAAGGTAAGTGCATAAATTTTTTTGCAATGATCATGCTACTAGATTCATCGTTATAAGGCAACAAATATACATTGTTATTAATATTTCGGGCACTTTTCCCGGATATTTTGACCATAAGTGATCTTAATGATTTAGACCCACTCTGGAAATTTTTAGGCAGTTTCTGACTATAAAAAGACATCTTTTAGACAGTATTAGGTTACCAGAGTCCGGAGCAGAATTGCTGATTTTACTATTTAAGGTTTAAATGGCTTACAAGAGTGTGTCAGCATACATTTATGTCTTTAAAAGTATTTTTAATGAAAAGTTCGGAAAATTTTACAAAAAAAGTCATACTTATGTTTTTAGTGAAATATGCATCCCCTGGGAGCTAAAAATTCATGAAAATGGGCATATAATGCAAAAAAGTGCTAAAATGTCAACTTTGACTCTCTGTAACTTAAAATAATGGCCCAGAAAAAATCTGAAAAAATTCAGGAGAACTACTGGATACCTCTAAAACATATTCCCACAGTTATAGCAATATTTATTTTTTTCATCTTCGATGTCACAGAGAACCACCCATATATATATAATATAATTATATAGTATCTAAATAAAATAAGTAAAAGAAATAAGTGGTTTATAAAACTGCATGAACAAATTGTATCAGATAAGTATTTGCATAACCTTAAATTTATATTTTGTTTATGTCAAGAAATTGATTCTTTGTTTTTCGATTTCAGCATAACCAATGTGTCAACACTTAGATATACATTATTTGCAGTATAGGGATAAAATTATATCAACAAGTGTTTTCTTATGTTCAGTGTATTTGTGCTTAGTGTGATATTATGTGGTTGAAGTTATTTTATGTGTATTTGTGAAAGTGTTACAAACCTCAATATGCTCCAGTGGAACAAAAATCATCTTTTCCATAAGGTTTGACATCGCATAAAGCTTTATAAACTTTGGAGTCTCCATCTCCAATATAATTAGCATATTTTATGCCATAAAGTGATTCAGCTCTTTGAAACATTTCTACAATTCCATCTACTTCCATCTTGCCAGAACTACCAGTGTGGTTCGCAGAGCAATTAGTTTGATGTACGTTGTACCATTCTCTATATTCTTCTGTGCCTTCTTCTGGTCGCAATTCACATGCTCTGCAAATAGATTCCTTTGGAGAAACGTCAATTCCTTTTCCATTCTCATGCAGTGTCAAACTTGCAACACCTTGAAGAGAATTGGATCC
Source organism: Theocolax elegans (assembly GCA_026168455.1). Classification (NCBI taxonomy): domain Eukaryota; kingdom Metazoa; phylum Arthropoda; class Insecta; order Hymenoptera; family Cerocephalidae; genus Theocolax; species Theocolax elegans. The sequence goes on from CM047427.1 coordinate 49,394,043, forward strand.
TCGCTTCCTCCAAGAACTATCATCTGATACACTTATAGGGCAATTCTGACTCGTTGAATCATATATTTGCTCGATAGCTGCTTTCATAGACTCTTTACCAACTTCTTTACAAATATTTTCTATCTCTGTATTAATAATGTCATAATGACTGTGAGAAACTGGACTCGGCAAATCCATATTTCCACAAAAAGTAACTAAACCAGCATGCCCATGACCAAGAGTTCTCATTGTGTACACTATACGCCAATTTATTTCATAAGCATTACTGTCTTTTCCAACTTTTCTGCTTGAATCAATAACAAATACCTTATAACAGTTTGTATATGTTATTATTATTTTACTTCCCAAACCTCTCACATCAACTTCAGAAAATTTAACTGTACCATGACAATCTGACAAACTAAAAATTCTATTTTTTGTGCTACTTTCTTCATTGGTATCAGTTTTGAACTTTTTACTTGATCTGGATTGTAGCTTTGGTGAATTTCATCGATGTTGATGGAAGTGCATCGTAGTTGGTTCTTACTGATGTTGATAATTTTTATATGAGCAGATGTACCAGGTATTCTATTCCTTGAGTCTGGCATTTTTTTACTGCTCTTTTTTTGTATAAATTTATAATTAATTTTTTAAAACTAATAAAATTTATAGTCAAAAATATACTTTTAATTAAAAATCCACTGAGTATTTACTAAACTAATGTAAATACTTTATCAATGCAGACAATATTAACTTCAAATAGAGCTGTACGTATTTGTGCAGTATATTAGAGTAAAAGGAATCATTTATTTATTAACTGTTAAATTTGAATCGTATGGTAAAATAGATTTCTACTTTACCCAACTCTACGCTTGATAGTTGCTTCGTTTAATATACTTGTATGTAAACGTCGAAAACCTCGCAATTATTATTTTAGTTAAATTAAAATAAAATGTTTTTTTTTGCAAAAATAATTTTAGAGAAAAAATGTCCATTAATGCTTACTTTATTCAATTATAACTTGCGAAAAAATTTTTTTTTTCAAATTTTGAGATAATGTTTTATATAAGAAATACTTTTAAAAAAGTTAATAAAAAAAATCGATTTTTTGAGCAGTTAACCCAGGCTTGACCCCTTAAGTAGATCAGATAATGGTTTAGATCTTTTTGAAAAAGAATCTATGAATCTTCTGTAGTATCCTGCAAGTCCTATAAATTGTCAGTTGTTTGTTTGTGATTTCGGACGAGGAAAGTTCTTGATTGCCTTGTTTTTCTTATAATCTGGCTTTACGCATTTATCGAGTTATACAGATAATTTTGCGTTTTTAAATCGATCAAATAATTTACGGATCTTATTTTCGTATTGTTTTAGGTCAGAGGCATACATCATTATGTCGTCTAAATAGACAAGTAATTCTGAAGTAAGACCTGAAAGAACTGTATTCATTAACCGTTGAAATGTAGCTGATGCGTTTTTCAGTCAAAAAGGCATCTTTATACATAGTAGTAATGTTCTGTAGATGTGCTAAATGGTATTTTAAATTTGTTTTTGGGATCTATTTTTATTTGGAAGAATACATTAGGTAAGTCGGAGATGCTGAAGTATTTTGAGCCGGTTAAGTTATCTAAAATTTCTATTATATTGGGAGAGGATAAGCGTAATAGTTATACGAAGATGTTGAATTGTCAATAATTCAGGTGGATATCTATATTCAAAGGAAACATTTTTTATATCGATTTTTGGTAAACGAACCAAGTAACCAAGTTTTCGTTTGAATCAACTGCGTGGCGATAATAAATTGATTATTAAGGATATCTGTATTGTTTTACATAAGTACAGGTGCTTCATCAGTCGTAATTGTAGAATGATTTAAAAAATCTGTGGAGGGTAGTTTATCTCCAGGTAGATAAGATAACTATTTATATTCCATTGCAACAATATCATAATAACGGGTGATTTTAATATTGATATGGGATCTAACAGTGCTACTGCTAATATGATGAGAGTAAACCTGACGACATTGGGATTCTCACTTATTTCATACGATTCGACGCACCATGCGGAGACATCGAATGGATTCTCCCATACTTGGTTGGATCTCTTCCTGATTTGTGAGCAAATACCAAGTTTTAATTATTTCCAGTCAACTGCTCCCTTTGCGGCCGGATATGACTCAATTAGTATCGACTTCTAATGTCTAATCTACAAACTGGGAGGAGCAAGATCTGGAGGCGTAATTTGAGAGAGATCAGCCTTCATAATCTTGCCACTACATTCTCAACAATCATGAACATCTCGCCAATGCAAATTTTGCCTGACCAGCCTTTCTCTGCGAAATTAAATGAACGAGTCTCCACGTGATGGAGCCTGACCATGTTTATTTACGGCCTGTAGCCTGAGCCACCTGGCACAACTTGCAGGGTTCAAGATGAGCATATTGGCTATCATGATTACCTGGGCTAGATAAAGCTTAAGATAAAGCTTAAGCTAAAGCTAATAAACATCAGGATAGGCAAGTCGGTTACTACAGGGTGTGTCAAAAGTTCCAGGACGGCATAATAACTTGGCAAATGTACATTTTCAAAGAAAATGTTTCAGTCAAAAGTTGTATGATTTTTTCTTAGCTATCTGATGGTGACCTTGAATTTGACCTTAAACTTGACCTTCTAGGTTATTTGAAGATCGAGTCAATATTTTAAAATTGGAACGCCCATTTTTTACGGTAAAAAAGGAAAATTGGTGAACTTCCCTATCTAACGATATGCATAACATAGGGGGTTAAACATAATCCAAAGATCATTTAAAGATCGAATTGAGGCCTGCTATGGCTCGGTTGGTAGGGCGTCGGGTTCGTAATCTGGAGGTCCCAGGTTCGATTCCCGGTCCCGGCTGATTGATACAAGCACCACTGGGGAATGTATTTTCAACAAGTGCTTTCTTCACAAAGACATCGTACGACCTCCGTCGCTGATTAGCACTGATTTGGGAGCATAAAAAGAGCGACGTTAAAATAATAAAAAAAAATAAATAAAAAAATATCGATTTTTTGGTTACAGAATGCATGACGGAGTAAACGGACTCCAGATTCTGGTTCAGCGACTCCGAAAACCCACGGGGCTCCAGACTCTGGTTCAGTGACCCCGAAAACATTAATCGTGGGCAAGTTGTTTGGGCTTTCATGTTCATGTGGATTCAAATATGCATACTTACCCCTTTTACGCATGCTATGCGCATTTCTTTTAACCAATCACTTGCTAGTAGCTCTTAGCATTGTTGGATGGTTGTTTCATCGTTTTATTTCAATTTGATGCAATTGACATTGCTTTCATATTATGTAAACTGTCTAATCAAATTTTTTCAAATTCCATTGAAAAATATTCACTTTTATTTCTTTTATGTTTCGACAATTTTTACTTACGACCAACTAGTAAACTGTTAATTGCAATTTATCGAAAGCATATCCTAGTAGCTATGATGCTGCGACTCTCTGAAAGAGAAAGAATATCACTCCTTATGATACGAGGTTGGAAAGAAGTAAAACATTCTTTCACACAGGTAATAAATCTCTTCAACGAAACTTTCAAACAAGGGTTACCTCCGATATCAAAATAAAAAATTGAACGTACTATGAAACGTTTTAAAGATATCGTCAGAGTGAAAGATTGTCCACGAACTGGAAGGAAAAAACAGCTATTACAGAAGAGGCATCATTGGATATTTTACTCTCCGCTGTGGAGAATCCTCATTGCAGTCTTCGTAGACTTGCTCAAGAGCATGAAACGAGTACGAAATCTGTTCGTAGAGTATTACAGATAAATTCAAGGTTACATTCGCTCATGAGTTAAGCGAAGACGATTTTGATCGTCAAATTGAGTTTTGCGAAGATATGATGGAACGGATCAACGATAATACAAACTTTCATCAGAAGATTTTTTCTAACGAAGCAACATTTTAACTCAATAGTACTTTGAATAGGCATAACTGCAAATATTGGGCTACTGAAAATCCCCATTGGTTGCGTAGAGACGACGATCTATCCAACGAGTGTAGAGAGATAGTCGATTCCCGGTCCCGGCTGATTGATACAAGCACCACTGGGGAATGTATTTTCAACAAGTGCTTTCTTCACAAAGACATCGTACGACCTCCGTCGCTGATTAGCACTGATTTGGGAGCATAAAAAGAGCGACGTTAAAATAATAAAAAAAAATAAATAAAAAAATATCGATTTTTGGTAAACGAACCAAGTAACCAAGTTTTCGTTTGAATCAACTGCGTGGCGATAATAAATTGATTATTAAGGATATCTGTATTGTTTTACATAAGTACAGGTGCTTCATCAGTCGTAATTGTAGAATGATTTAAAAAATCTGTGGAGGGTAGTTTATCTCCAGGTAGATAAGATAACTATTTATATTCCATTGCAACAATATCATAATAACGGGTGATTTTAATATTGATATGGGATCTAACAGTGCTACTGCTAATATGATGAGAGTAAACCTGACGACATTGGGATTCTCACTTATTTCATACGATTCGACGCACCATGCGGAGACATCGAATGGATTCTCCCATACTTGGTTGGATCTCTTCCTGATTTGTGAGCAAATACCAAGTTTTAATTATTTCCAGTCAACTGCTCCCTTTGCGGCCGGATATGACTCAATTAGTATCGACTTCTAATGTCTAATCTACAAACTGGGAGGAGCAAGATCTGGAGGCGTAATTTGAGAGAGATAAGCCTTCATAATCTTGCCACTACATTCTCAACAATCATGAACATCTCGCCAATGCAAATTTTGCCTGACCAGCCTTTCTCTGCGAAATTAATATGAACGAGTCTCCACCGTGATGGAGCCTGACCCATGTTTTATTTACGGCCTGTAGCCTGAGGCCACCTGCACAACTTGCAGGGTTTCAAGATGAGCATATTGGCTATCACTGATTACCTGGGCTAGATAAAGCTTAGATAAAGCTTAAGCTAAAGCTAATAAACACTCAGTATAGGCAAGTCGGTTTACTGACAGGGTGTTGTCAAAAGTCCAGGACGGCATAATAACTTGGCAAATGTACATTTTCAAAGAAAATGTTTCAGTCAAAAGTTGTATGATTTTTTCTTAGCTATCTGATGTGACCTGAATTTGACCTTTAAACCTTGACCTTCTAGGTTATTTGAGCTCGAGTCAATATTTTAAAATTGGAACGCCCATTTTTTACGGTAAAAAGGAAAATTGGTGAACTTCCCTATCTAACGATATGCATAACATAGGGGGTTAAACATAATCCAAAGATCATTTAAAGATCGAATTGAGGCCTGCTATGGCTCGGTTGGTAGGGCGTCGGGCTTCGTAATCTGGAGGTCCCAGGTTCGATTCCCGGTCCCGGCTGATTGATACAAGCACCACTGGGGAATGTATTTTCAACAAGTGCTTTCTTCACAAAGACATCGTACGACCTCCGTCGCTGATTAGCACTGATTTGGGAGCATAAAAAGAGCGACGTTAAAATAATAAAAAAAAATAAATAAAAAAATATCGATTTTTTGGTTACAGAATGCATGACGGAGTAAACGGACTCCAGATTCTGGTTCAGCGACTCCGAAAAACCCACGGGGCTCCAGACTCTGGTTCAGTGACCCCGAAAACATTAATCGTGGGCAAGTTGTTTGGGCTTTCATGTTCATGTGGATTCAAATATGCATACTTACCCCTTTTACGCATGCTATGCGCATTTCTTTTAACCAATCACATTGCTAGTAGCTCTTAGCATTGTTGGATGGTTGTTTCATCGTTTTATTTCAATTTGATGCAATTGACATTGCTTTCATATTATGTAAAACTGTCTAATCAAATTTTTTTCAAATTCCATTGAAAAATATTCACTTTTATTTCTTTTATGTTTCGACAATTTTTACTTACGACCAACTAGTAAACTGTTAATTGCAATTTATCGAAAGCATATCCTAGTAGCTATGATGCTGCGACTCTCTGAAAGAGAAAGAATATCACTCCTTATGATACGAGGTTGGAAAGAAGTAAAACATTCTTTCACACAGGTAATAAATCTCTTCAACGAAACTTTCAAACAAGGGTTACCTCCGATATCAAAATAAAAATTGAACGTACTATGAAACGTTTTAAAGATATCGTCAGAGTGAAAGATTGTCCACGAACTGGAAGGAAAAAAAACAGCTATTACAGAAGAGGCATCATTGGATATTTTACTCTCCGCTGTGGAGAATCCTCATTGCAGTCTTCGTAGACTTGCTCAAGAGCATGAAACGAGTACGAAATCTGTTCGTAGAGTATTACAGATAAATTCAAGGTTACATTCGCTCATGAGTTAAGCGAAGACGATTTTGATCGTCAAATTGAGTTTTGCGAAGATATGATGGAACGGATCAACGATAATACAAACTTTCATCAGAAGATTTTTTCTAACGAAGCAACATTTTAACTCAATAGTACTTTGAATAGGCATAACTGCAAATATTGGGCTACTGAAAATCCCCATTGGTTGCGTAGAGACGACGATCTATCCAACGAGTGTAGAGAGATAGTCGTTTCCCTCTGGTGGTGGGAAAAACCACCAGCCAGAGTGCGACGTGTTAGACCGTGTTGCGAGTTATTTGATACAAAGTTTTATCGTTCGGTAATATGTATATGTATATAATAATATCGGCCTCTTCGAACTAAATGCTTTTCTTTAGAATAATCTGTACGAGCCAGAATATATAAAATTTAACTTATTTAATTTCCAGAATTAAATTATTTATACTCATTCAGTTTGGCGTACAGGCTACGAATTGTAGCACACCATTGACTGATCATTAAGAATCATTATATACTCTGACTCGTACAGTCCGTTAAATTTATTATAACATCAAATTCATTTATTTCAATATTGTTTTTGTTTAAATTCCAACGAATCAAGTTTGGGCCGTCACATACCCCCTCCCCCCGTAAAAGTCAATTAACGCAAAAATTAATTTGCGAATCATTAAGCACGACCGTTATACGGGAGAGCCATATATTTTTGTCATCGAAAAAAGTGTTGTTCCACGAATATCTCAAAAAGTTATTACCCGAATTGGCTGAAACTTTGAGAGCAGTTTTCTCTACTTTGAAGAAGGTGCTGGTTCTATTTCCAGCAACATCGGTGAATCCATATTTAAGCTATAACAAAGTTTACATTTATCTAAAAAAGGCTTACATTCATTCTCTTTACAATTTCTCAAAATATACTAATTCTAGCTAACAACTTACGATTGACAAAACGTTTTTTTTAGAAAGCCGCAACTTTTTTCTATTTAACATAGTATATATTTTTCCACAATTTTTGGCTCTAAGGACACGAAAAGCCGCGGATGTCATTTATTTGAAAATTAAAAACGTCGATGTTCGACAAATATTCCGATAAGTTTTCAACCCATTTGCCTCAAATATTGAGAGTAGTATTCTTAGCCATTGTAAAGGTAGTGCTTCTACTTCCAGCCGCTTTTGTAAAGACATATTTAAGCAATTAGTGTTGAAAGCAGCGAATGATGTAACTAGAATTATTCGGAATGCCGTAAAAGAAATGAAACAAGCATCAGGAGTAAAAGATCAAATAATTGCCCGAAATACATTTCAAAACAAGAAACCTAAAAGATACTACCACCGGATTAATAAATTTTAAAACTGTTTAAAATTTGTATTCAAATTTAATTGAATTAGAATTAACGGAGTAATCCCGGCACATCTCAGAATTTACCGAAATATTTAGAAATTACCATAATTGGTGGAGTAATCCCGAAATAACTCAGAAATTCTCCAAATATCCAGGAAATCCCGTACTTACTAGAAATATTCCGGAATACCTTAGAAATTCCCGAAATATCCAGAAATTCCTTATATATCCAGGAAATCCCGTAAATAGTAAATTACCTCGAAATACCTCAGAAACTTCCGAAATATCAAGGAAATCCCGTAATTACTAAAGTTATCCCAAAATACCTCAGCAATTCCCGAAATATCCAGGAAATTCCGTAATTAGTGGAGTTATTCCGGAAACCTTCAGAAATTTCCGAAATATCCAGGAAATCCCATAAGAAGTACATACATGTATATTCCCGAAATATCCTGAGAATACCGTAGTTTGTGATGTTATCCCGAAATACATCAGAAATTCCCCGTATTTAGCGCAGTTATTCCGGAATACTATAGAAACTCACGAAATATGCAGGAAATCACGTAGCAAGTACATACATGTTAATTACCGAAATATCCAGAAAATTCCGTAATTATTACATAAATGTAAATTCCCGAAATATTCAGTAAATTCCGTAATTGGTACAGTTATCCCGAAATACCTCAGAAATTCTCCAAATATGCAGGAAATCCCGTAATAAGTACATAAATTTAAATTCCCGAAATATCCACAGAATCCCGTAGTTAGTGAAGTTATCCCGAAATAACTCAAAAATTCTCGAAATATCCAGGAAAACCCGTAGCGAATACATACATGTAAAATATCGAAATATCCAGAATATCCCAAAAATTAGTGAAGCTATCCCGGCATATTTTGCAAATTACCGGAATATTTTGAAAATCCCGTAATTGGTGGGCTTATCCCAAATGCCAAAAATAGTGAAGTAATCCCGGCATATTTCAGAAATTCCAAAAATATCCAGGAAATCCCGTAGCAAGTACATACATGTATTTTCTCGAAATATCCAGGATATGCCAAAATTCATAAAGTTAACCCAGCATTTTTCAGAAATTCCCGAAATGTCCAGGATATCCCGTAATTAGTGGAGTTATCACAGAATACGCCGTAAATTCTCGAAATATACACGAAATCCCGTAATAATACGTAACTCGGAAATTATCGAAATATACTGGAATTCCCGTAATTACTGGAGTTATTCCGGAATACCCCAGAAATTATCGAAATTTCCAAGGAAATTCCGTAATAAGTTAATAAATGTAAATTCCCGAAATATCCAGGAAAATCCGTAGCAAGGACCTATATGTGGATTATGGAAATATCCAGGATAGCCCAAGATTCACAAAGTTAACCCGGCATATCTCAGAAATTACCGATATATTTCGTAAATCCCGTAATTTGTGCAATTATCCCAAATCCCTGGGAAATTCCGGAAATATACAGGAAATCCCGTAATAATACATACATGTAAATCACCGAAATATCCAGAATATCTCAAAATTATTAAAATTATCATGGCATATTTTACAACTTGCCGAAATATTTAGAAAATCCCGTATTTGTTGGAGATATCCCGTATATGTACATACACGTAAATTCCCAAAATATCCTAGAAATCCCAAAATTAGTGAGGTATTCCCGCATATCTGAGAAATTACCGAAACATTGAGAAATTCCCATAATTGGTAAAGCTATCACGAAATACTTTAGAAAATACCGAATTACCAAGGAAATCCCGTAAATAGTGAAATTATCCCAAATTACCTTAGAAATTCCTGAAATATCCTGGAAATCCCGTAAAGAGTACGTACATGTAAATTCCCGAATATCCAGGAAATCCCAAAATTAGTGAGGTTATCCCGGCATATCTCAGAAATTACCAAAACATTGAGAAATTCCCGTAATTGGTGGAGCCATCCCGAAAACTTTAGAAATTACCGAAATACCAAGGAAATCCTGTACTTGGTGCAATTATCCTGTATACCTCGGCAATTCCCGAAATATACAGGAAACTCCGTAATTAGTGTATACATGTAAATTCCCAAAATATCCAGGAAATCCCATAATTAGAGAAGTTATCTCGAAATACCTCAAACATTCTCGACATATCCAGGAATTCCCGTAGTAAGTGAAGTTATCCCGAAATAACTCAGAAATTCTCGAAATATCCAGGAAATCCGGTAGCAAGTACATACATGTAAATTATCGAAATATCCAGGATATCCCAAGATTCATAAAGCTAACCCGGCATATTTTAGAAATTGCCGAAATATCCAGGATATACCGTAATTAGTGGAGTTATCCCAAAATACCTCAGCAATTCCCGAAATATACAGGAAATCCCGTAATAATACATACATGTAAATCACCGAAATATCCAGGATATGCCAAAATTCATAAAGTTAACCCAGCATTTTTCAGAAATTCCCGAAATGTCCAGGATATCCCGTAATTAGTGGAGTTATCCCAAAATACCTCAGCAATTCCCGAAATATCCAGAAAATTCCGTAATTATTACATAAATGTAAATTCCCGAAATATCCAGGATATGCCAAAATTCATAAAGTTAACCCAGCATTTTTCAGAAATTCCCGAAATATTCAGTAAATTCCGTAATTGGTACAGTTATCCCGAAATAACTCAAAAATTCTCGAAATATCCAGGAAATCCCGTAATAATACATACATGTAAATCACCGAAATATCCAGGATATGCCAAAATTCATAAAGTTAACCCAGCATTTTTCAGAAATTCCCGAAATATCCAGGAAATCCCGTAAATAGTGAAATTATCCCAAATTACCTTAGAAATTCCTGAAATATCCTGGAAATCCCGTAAAGAGTACGTACATGTAAATTCCCAAAATATCCTAGAAATCCCAAAATTAGTGAGGTATTCCCGGCATATCTGAGAAATTACCGAAACATTGAGAAATTCCCGTAATTGGTGGAGCCATCCCGAATACCTCAGCAATTCCCGAAATATACAGGAAATCAGTAAATCTCAGTAATTATCCGAAATATCCAGAAATCCCGATTATTACGAAATGTAAATTCCCGAAATTATTCAGTAGAAAATCCCGTAATGTGAAGTTATCCCGAAATACCTCGATTCCAATATAATCCCAAGTACATTTAATCCGAAATATCCAGAATCCCGTAGTTAGTGAAGTTATCCGAAATAATCAAAATTCTCGAAATATCCAGGAAACCCGTTAGCGCCATACATGTAAATATCGAAATATCCAGAATATCCCAAAATTAGTGAAGTATCCCGGCATATTTTGCAAATTCCGGAATATTTTGAAACCCCGTAATGGTGGTTATCCCAAATGCCAAAAATAGTGAGTAATCCGGATATTAGAATTCCGAAATATCCAGGAAATCCGTAGCAAGTACATACATGTATTTTCTCGAAATATCCAGGATATGCCAAAATTCATAAAGTTAACCCAGCATTTTTCAGAAATCCCGAAATGTCCAGGATATCCCGTAATTAGTGGAGTTATCACAGAATACGCCGTAAATTCTCGAAATATACACGAAATCCCGTAATAATACGTAACTCGGAAATTATCGAAATATACTGGAATTCCCGTAATTACTGGAGTTATTCCGGAATACCCCAGAAATTATCGAAATTTCCAAGGAAATTCCGTAATAAGTTAATAAATGTAAATTCCCGAAATATCCAGGAAAATCCGTAGCAAGGACCTATATGTGGATTATGGAAATATCCAGGATAGCCCAAGATTCACAAAGTTAACCCGGCATATCTCAGAAATTACCGATATATTTCGTAAATCCCGTAATTTGTGCAATTATCCCAAATCCCTGGGAAATTCCGGAAATATACAGGAAATCCCGTAATAATACATACATGTAAATCACCGAAATATCCAGAATATCTCAAAATTATTAAAATTATCATGGCATATTTTACAACTTGCCGAAATATTTAGAAAATCCCGTATTTGTTGGAGATATCCCGTAATATGTACATACACGTAAATTCCCAAAATATCCTAGAAATCCCAAAATTAGTGAGGTATTCCCGGCATATCTGAGAAATTACCGAAACATTGAGAAATTCCCATAATTGGTAAAGCTATCACGAAATACTTTAGAAAATACCGAATTACCAAGGAAATCCCGTAAATAGTGAAATTATCCCAAATTACCTTAGAAATTCCTGAAATATCCTGGAAATCCCGTAAAGAGTACGTACATGTAAATTCCCGAAATATCCAGGAAATCCCAAAATTAGTGAGGTTATCCCGGCATATCTCAGAAATTACCAAAACATTGAGAAATTCCCGTAATTGGTGGAGCCATCCCGAAAAACTTTAGAAATTACCGAAATACCAAGGAAATCCTGTACTTGGTGCAATTATCCTGTATACCTCGGCAATTCCCGAAATATACAGGAAACTCCGTAATTAGTGTATACATGTAAATTCCCAAAATATCCAGGAAATCCCATAATTAGAGAAGTTATCTCGAAATACCTCAAACATTCTCGACATATCCAGGAATTCCCGTAGTAAGTGAAGTTATCCCGAAATAACTCAGAAATTCTCGAAATATCCAGGAAATCCGGTAGCAAGTACATACATGTAAATTATCGAAATATCCAGGATATCCCAAGATTCATAAAGCTAACCCGGCATATTTTAGAAATTGCCGAAATATCCAGGATATACCGTAATTAGTGGAGTTATCCCAGAAAACGCCGGAAATTCTCGAAATATACAGAAAATTCCGTAATAATATATTCATGTAAAACACCGAAATATCCAGAATATCCCAAAATTCGTAAAGTTATCCTGGCAAATTTCAGAAGTTCCCGAAATATCCATGATATCCCGTAATTAGTGGACTTATCCCAGAATACCTCGGAAATTCTCGAAATATACTGGAAATCCCGTAAGTATACATATATGTAATACACAGAAATATCCAGAATATCCCGAAATTACTAAAGTTATCCCGGCATATTTTACAACCTGTCGAAATATTTAGAAAATCCCGTATTTGGTGATGTTATCCCGAATACCTCAAAAATTCTCGAAATATCCAGGAAATCTCGTAATAATACATACATGTAAGTGACCGAAATATCCAGAATATACCAAAATACATAAAGTTAACCCGGCATATTTCCGAAAGACCTGAAATATCCAGGATATCTCGTAATTAGTGGAGTTATCCCAGAAATCCTCAGAAACTCTCGAAATATCCAGGAATCCCGTAATAATACTAACATGTAAATCACCGAAATATCTAGAAAATCCCAAATTTAGTGAAGATATCCCGGCATATCTCGGAAACTACCGAAAAATTGTGAAATTCCGGTAATTGTTGGAGCCATCCCGAATACCTCAGCAATTCCCGAAATATACAGGAAATCCAGTAATTAGTGCATACATGTAAATTTCCGAAATATCCAGGATATCCCATAATTACAGAAGTTATTTCGAATAATTCAGATATTCCCGAAATATTCAGGTATTCCCGTCAGTGCGGAAGTTATTTCGGAATACCTCAGAATTTATGGAAATATTCAGGAAATCCCGTAGTTATTGTGTAGTTATCCCAGAATACGTCGGAAATTCTCGAAGTATACACGAAATCCCGCAATAATGTATACATGTAAAACACCGAAATATCCCAAAATTATTGTAGTTAGCCCGGCATATTTCCGAAATTCCTGAAATATGCAGGATATCCCGTAATTAGTGGAGTTATCCAAGAATACCTCGGAAATTATCGAAATATAAAGGAAATCCCGTAATAATACATACATGTAAACCACCGAAATATCCAGGAAATCCAAAAAATAGTGAAGTGATCCCGGCAGATTTCAGAAATTCCCGAAATATCCAGGATATTCCGTAACTATTGGAGTTATCACAGAATACGCCGTAAATTCTCGAAATATACACGAAATCCCGTAATAATACGTACATGTAAAGATTCGAAATATCTAGAAAATCCCAAATTTAGTGAAGATATCCCGGCATATCTCGGAAATTACCGAAAAATTGTGAAATTCCCGTAATTGTTGGAGCCATCCCGAATACCTCGGCAATTCCCGAAATATACAGGAAATCCCGTAATTAGTGCCTACATGTAAATTCCCGAAATATCCAGGAAATCCCGTAATTAGTGCCTACATGTAAATTCCCGAAATATCCAGGAAATCCCATAATTAGAGAAGTTATTTCGAAATACTTCAGATATTCCCGAAATATCCAGGAATTCCCGTCAATACTGGAGTTATTCCGGAATACCTCAGAAATTATCGTAATATCCAGGATATACCGTAATTAGTGGAGTTATCCCAAAATAACTCAGAAATTCTCGAAATATCCTGAAACTCCCGTAGCAAGTACATACATGTAAATTATCGAAATATCCAGGATATCCAAAATTCATAAAGTTAACCTGGCATATTTCGGAAATTCCCGAAATATCCAGGATATACCGTAATTAGTGGAGTTATCCCAGAATACGCCATAAATTCTCGAAATATACACGAAATCCCGTAATAATATATACATGTAAAATACCGAAATATCCCAAAATTAGTGTAGTTAATCCGGCATGTTTCCGAATTTCCTGAAATATACAGGATATCCCGCAATTAGTGGCGTTATCCCAGAAATCCAAGAATACCTCGGAAATTATCGAAATATCCAGGAATCCCGTAATAATACATACATGTAAACCACCGAAATATCCAGAATATCCTAAAATTAGTGAAGTTATCCCAGCATATTTTATAAATTACCGGAATATTTAGAAAATCCCGTAATTGGTGGAGTTACCCCAAATGCCTAAAAATTCCCGAAATATCCAGGAATTCTTTAATTAGTGAAGTGACCCCTGCATATTTCAGAAATTCCAAAAATTTCTAGGAAATCCCGTAGCAAGTACATACATGTATGTTCTCGAAATATCCAGGATATCCCAAAATTCATAATGTTAACCTGGTATATTTCAGTAATTGCCGAAATACCCAGGATGTACCGTCATTAGTGGAGTTATCCCAGAATACGCCGGAAGTTCTCGAAATATACATGAAATCCCGTAATAATATATACATGCAAACCACCGAAATATCCAGAATATCCCAAAGTTAGTGAAGTTATCCCGGCATATTTCATAAATTCCAAAAATATCCAGGAAATCCCGTAGCATGTACATACATGTTGTGACGGAAATCGTCACACAATCTATACACGACGAATAGAATCGTTAAATTCGCGAATTGTAAGTCGTCGGAGCCTTTCGTATGCCAAGGCCAATCGACGATACTTGTTTATTTTTCTACGAGTGTACAATTACGCGCGCGTCTATATGTAGGGATGAGAGCGCGAAGACGTTTGTGAGTTTCCCCACTCTCATCCCTTTTTCGAGAAATTAAGCGATCGCCTAAGCAGTTTATAATGATCCGTCGATCGGAACGGATTAATGTATTGTATACCCGTTCTGTACTGCCCGTGAGTGCCGAGAGTGCATTCCACCCATCTGTGTAGTAGGCTCTGTTAACGGTTGTTCCGGATGATGCTATAGGCACTACAGCCGACGAAGAGGGATATCCTGAGCTCGACCGACAACCAGCCCAGTTTGAGGCGGTAGGGCGTTACGTGCTCTCTCCAAGGTATGTTTCCCCACACAAAGCGAACGCATGCGTTTAATAATCGTTGAAGTTTTAAATTCTTAGTGGCGTCTAAGTCGTGAAAGACTGCGCTCGCATAGTCGAAGTGTGGGAAAACAAGCGCCTCTACAAGATGTTTCCTATTTTGACGCGAGAGAGCACGTTTGAAAAATCTCAGAGAGTGCAAGACTCCATGGACACGCTGCGATATCGACGCGACCTGACGAGACCAATCCAGGGTGGGGGTAATACATACACCCAGTGATTTGACTTCTGAAGCATATTCGAGAAAGTTACATTTAGATTTAATCCGTTTGATCTCGCCCAGTTATCCACCGCATTTGAATCCTCCGAGATTCTCTGGACTCCTTGGGTAGGATCAGCAAGAAGGAAAAGTGATAGATTTGGGTGTCATCCGCGAAAACCATGTGATCATAGTGTTTTAAAACCCTCGGCAAGTCTGATAAAGATAGAGAAAAGAAGTGGGCCTAGGACACTTCCCTGTGGAACCCCCCTGGATGTGTCAAGCCAAGCCGAACTAGAGCCTAGTTCATCCACCACTGCCTGGAAACGGCCTACGAGGTAGTGGAAAAACCAGGACATGACCGTGTCGGAACGCTTTAGAAAAGTCGAACAGGATGAGGACGGTGATCATGCGCTTGTCAATCGCTCTCCTAATATCATCGAGTACGTCAATTAGGGCCGTCTGAGTACTGTGTCCCAGGCGAAAGCCCGCTTGTCTCTCCATGATTAAATTATTTTTGTGTAAATAATCCATAAGCTGCTCATGTACAATTTTCTCAAGAATCTTGGAGATTTCGCAGAGCTTAGCGATGGGCCTAGTATCAGACGGCAAGATCACCCTGCCCGACTTGGCCAATGGAAAAAGGAGAGATTTCTTCCAAGGCACCGGAAAAGATCCGGTTGAAAGAGAAGAGTTGAATAAATCAGCTAGATGGGGTGCAACTTGGGGTGCTAAGCATTTTAGCATGGAGACGGAGATTCCAGCAAAGCTTATGGCCTTAGATGAAGCCCTGGAGATGGTAGAAAGGACATTGTAAGGAGTGATAGGAACAAAGTGGAAGGAAGTTGAGGGATAAAAGGGAGGCAAGACGCCCGAGGATGAGATGAGTGACTGAAGATGAGTAAGAGTGAAGCGAGAAGATGAATGGGAAATGGATGCATAATGAGTGTTAAGCTGATCTAATGAAAACATGGTAAGAGATGACTGAGATGATAACAGATGATGACATAGTTGCAAGACCCATGTTCCTCAGCTCTCTCCACAAACCTGCAGAGTTGGATGCTGAGTTGATTTTGTTATTGAGATACGAAAATTTACTAGAATCTAGGGAGTTCTTAACAAGACTACGAAGATCTTTAAAGATTTGGTAGTCTGAGCTCAGGCCCGTGGTCAAGTACCTCTTAAAAGCCATGTTGCGAGCTTTGATATTATGCCTTATAGATGGGGTGATCCAGGGTTTGATGGAGTTCCTAATGGTGATGAGTCTTGCCGGTGCAAGGGAGTCAAAGATATGTAAAATAGATGATACGAGGTTGGAAAGGAGGTTGTTGACAGGGATGGGAGACGGAGAGGGTGGTATCAAGGTAGGACGAGAGGAAGAGAGTGAGTGGCCAGGCGAAGTAGGTAACGTATGAGATGCAGATGAACAAGATGATATAGTGGACGTGATAGAAAGCGATGAAGCACGATCGAAAGCAACCGAGAAAATCGCAGCGGTCTACGACAGATCGATCCGGACAGTATTACGCGACCAGATCCTCTTTGCAACAGGCAATGGTTTAGAAAATTCGAGTTCGAGAACAATGAAGTCGTGCCCTGCTGCAAAGGGCACACCTGACTTCAAGTAATTAAAATCTGGCGGAGGGTTGCGTACGATAAGGATCGGATTTGATCAGGAAAAGGTTTAATGAATCGAAGTACGACTCCAACATGGCGGATAACCCATCCTTCTTGCACATATTAACGTTAAAATCTCCGGTAATGACAACCTGATCACAAGTATGCAAGAAATTAGTCACTGAATCGAAGAAATTTGATGGGTAGGTCGCTGAGGGCCTCCTGTAAATTACACAAAAGAGTAACGAACTAGTTTGACTATGGATTTGAAAAATCATGAACTCCGGGGAGTTGGAAAAGACAGAACACCCCCTCCTCCTTTCCAACACGATCCAATCTATGTAGTGCGTAGTTTGGAAGGCCCAACATGCATGAGGAGTCGTACTCAGTGAGGAATGTTTCGGAGAGCGCAATGATGTCATGATTAAAAGGCAAAACTAATGATTCAATGGATGAAAAATGACTTTTTAGTCAGTTAATGTTTACATAGAAGATGGAGAATGAAGAGTTAGTTATAGATGATGCCTGGCCAGGCAAACCCTATTTCGGGGAGGGAGGATTCGGAGACGAAATCTTAAAAATGTCCGCTTCTGAATGAATTGGGAAGAGTTGCCCTCCCTTGGTTATACGCATAAAAACCGTAAAATTCTTAACTAGAGGCCTCGCGAAGCCCAAATCAGTGGAACGGCGAAGCGCTTTAGACAGCAGTTCGTAATGCTGCTTGGGCCATAACGCACGCAAATAAATCGGCCCAGATCCACCCGCACCGAACAGAGAATCCGCCGAGACTCCCTTGAGAAGGCGCACTCTCTCGAGAATAAGATCTCTAGTAGTGGGTGACGAAAACCGGACAACAATTCCCTTTTTTTAGTATTGTTATTGTTAATGTTCGTGGCAGAGGTCGAAGTTGCCAATCCCAAATTGCTATCGCCAGGTTTGTCTCGAACGAGCCAGGGCCGAGTTTCGACAATCTGGGAACTAATCCTGGGAATATTTAAAATTTCAAATATTTTTCCCAAAGCTTCCCCTTCAGGAATGGCCGGATTAGCCGGAATGCCGCGAATGAGAATTTCACACGCGTCATGAATTGGAGACGCGGTAGTCCCCAGACTCGTTCCCCGAAAATCGCTGATCTGTCCGCGAATCTCTTCATTTGCGCTCTCGAGGGCACCTATGTGGTTCGACACGCCGGTAAACTTTTCATCCATCATCGCTTCCATCAACGAAACCTGCGAACTTAGCTCACGAATTTTGCTGGTCAGTCCCTGCACCGAGGACTCGATGCGCGAAACCGAACTCTCGAGCTTCGATTCCAAACAGCTCGCGAACTCAGTAAATAGAGCGGCCATATCCACGGCACCGGTCGCTCGCGCGGGTAGGCCGGAGCAGCTCTCGGTGGGCGCGGCGCCGCGAGGTTGCTTGGCAACCTCCGACGTTGATGGCGACGGGGGCGAGGCTATGCGCTTGGCACTGGAAAGAGACAGAGTGGGCGTGGCAGACAGCTCGGTAGCGCAGGTCTCCATCGATTGTCGCGCCAACCCAGGCGGCGGCGCCCTCGCATCAGTGGGAGCCGCGACTAGCGCTTGTGCTAGCGCGCAACAGCGGCGCTCGGAAGAGCCTGGCGCGACATCAAAGCAGTGCGCGTGCGTGATTTTGTTACAAAGTGGACAGACCTCTGTGTAGTCCTTCCCGGTGAGTCTCGCGCCACCCACAAAGCAGCCTAGCGATGTTGCCATAAAATCCGCGCGGCGTTCACCGACGAAGGTCGAAATGTGTGCGAAAACCGTCTAGATGTTGGGAGCACTGCGCACACTGGACACCGCGAAGAGTCGTGTTTTTCCTCTCGAAGTTAACCGTCAAAATGTTGCAGAATGAAATTTGCAAGTTATTGGACTACCGGCTGCAGCAATGAAACACTAATTTAATAGATAGACGCTGCAATCAGTAACCGTCCCTTTCTTATGCTCTAGAAAAAACTCGGAGCAGCTGTGTGAGTAGATAATACTAGACAAGACGGAGCAGAAAACAAGCAAACTTGTACTCACCAGAGAGATTGAGAGAGAGAGAGAGAGAGAGAGAGAGCGAGCGAGAGAGAGCGCGAGAGACGCGTCTCTATACCGGAGTAATCCCCCTCTTGCTCGGGTATCCGAGGAGAGGTTTACACCGGTATATCGGGAGAGAGTTCGCGCGCGACCGTGTTCAGTCGGAAGCGCCCGATCTCATCGAGATCGGTCTCTTTCGATCGCAAGCGTGACGGGAGATCTTTGCTTAGCTTGTATGGGAGCAGCAAAGTAGGGAGAGAGTAGCTTGCGCCGCGGATCGCGGGCAGCGAGAATCATCATCGGCTCTCTCCGATCGCGCCCGCGAGTGGGAGTGAGAGAGAGAATGCCTAGTCGCGGGGAATCGGAGTTAGGTGCTAGGCAGGCTATACAATGTGTGAGTGAGAGAGATAGCGATATCGCCTAGCCCTTTCGCGTGGATAGCTTTTGCAGCTGGTTATAAATAAATTCGTTCCCGCGCGGGGTTTATTTTATATTTATGGTGTGTGATTGTTTAAAATAGATTCTTTCGGGAGAGGTAGCAGCCCCACCCCTCCTCCCTTTTAAAGAAAATTATCATAATTGTTTTCTTTATATACGGGATGCGGCAATTTAATTGGTTTTATTGCGTGATTGAGAGCGAAATTTTTTTGCTTTCTCCCCTCCCTGACCCACGCATATATTATAACATACTAATATAATTTAATATTTGTATATTATTTGTTACTAATTATTTCTATAATATATGCAATTTTTTGTGTGTTAAAATATATTTTACAACTATTGTTAATTATTTTGACTTGTTTACAAGTAAAATAATTAACAGTAAGTAACTTTGTGTGAATCTGCCGCAAAGTTACAATAGTTGTAATATTAATTATTTAAACTCGTGTGTGAGAAAAATAATTAATATTATCTTTATTGCTGACAGTGATTACTTAATTTAATATTTTGTATTTATTGAGTATTACTGTTCACGATACTTGTAACATATTTTTGAAAATTTTTGAGTGTGAGAATTTTGTTTTATAACTCGTGTTAATTGTTTAGACTTTTTGCAAGTTAAACAATTAATGTTAAGTATCTGTGTGTGATTGTTCCGCAAAGATACGAGAGTTGTAAAATTTAATTATTTAGACTCAAGAGGGAGTTAAATAATTAAATTTTTTTTTGCATGTATTTTAATGCTCGGCATCTAACCTAATATTTTGTATTCGTTATTTGCTGTGAAATTTTAATATATGTAAGAAAACTTTTTTTTTTCTTTTTGTGTGTTTAAATTATATCTCCACACATTTTTACCAATTATTTAGTTAAATTTGTTAGTTAAATAATTGGTTATAATTTTTTTTGGTGTGTTTGAGTAAAATTATTCGGTGTATAAATTTAATTGTTTATACTTGTTAGCAAGTTAAATAATTAAATTTTCATTTCCTTTTCATTTTTCAATTTGTTGTGTCTGTATTTATAAATAAATTAAAACTTTAATTATTTCAATTTCCATAACAAAATAAATTCTTCTCGCCAGTGAGGATTCTTTTGGATTATAACTGGCGAGAGAGATATTTTGGGAAATCGTTAAATTTACCATTACTCGTAAATTACCGACGATATTGAAATAATTTAAGATTTTTTATATTAATAATTATTTTTGCTTGCCAAGCAATTGTACAGAGTCTTGGTGTGTGTGAGTCAGAAGATACTATTATAAACATTAATTATTTAGACTTGTGAGTAAGTTAAATAATTAATTTAAATTTGGCGCGAGTTTTAAGTGTGTGATTTGCCACAACTTTAACCAACAAAACTTAATTATTTTGTCCTTCTAAGGACGAAATAAATTTCTTTTAAAGAAAATCTTTTGGATTTTGATCAAGTACATTAATTTTGTTGGTACACTAGTCGGTGCATCTTTACAATTTATTGTTATTAAGCCGACACCAAATTTTTTTACTCGTTGGGAGTAATAATTATTTTATTGTGGTGAGTCCAATAAAATATTTTCCAATTGAAAATTGGATACTTCCGAAGCATTTGAAACACTAGGGATTTCATCTGAAATCCCGGTTGAGAGTACTTCTCCCGACGTAACACGTCGGCTGCTGCTGGTCAAAAAATAATGGCCAGCAGCTATGAAGACCGAATGGCCTAGCTTATGCGTGAATCACGCATAGCTAGGGATGTCCGTCGGGAAACGAAGAAGCTTCCAATTGAGGCAGTATATGTCCAATTGGAGCATCTGGGGTTAAACGCAAATGGCGAAGAGGCGGTGTGCCGAGAACGCCTTTTGAGTCACCGGAACCGAGTCTTAGTAGATTCTCATTTCCACCCATCCATGGGTCATATGGGAGTCGAAAAGACTTACGAACGTGTTGCAAGAGACTATTATTGGCCAGGTATCTACCACGATACCCGCCAATTTGTTTTACAGTGTCTGATCTGTCAGAACTATAAGACGTCTCAAGTCTCAAGCAGGTCTCAAGGCAAGGTCCTCAAGGCTTGATGGGTAAACGGAACATTGAGAGATCCTGGGCTGTTGTGGCAACAGACGTAATGGAGCTTCCACGTAGTAAAATTCAATACAAATACATCATAGTATTTCAAGACTTATTTACAAGGTGGATAGAGCTCTAACCATTGCGTACGGCGACCGGTAATTTGGTGCCGAAAGCATTGGAGGAACTCGTAGACTTCCGTTGGGAAACGCCAGATTTCCTAATAACGGATAATGGGACTGAGTTCGTCAATGGCATCATGTCGCGAATGCTGGAGGAGTATGGCATAAAACATGTCAGAACCCCTCCTTACCGACCACAAGCTAACCCGGTGGAGAGAATAAATAGAACGTTAAAAACGATGATTGCGACGTTTGTGGATTCGGATCATCGTGGGTGGGACACACACTTGCACGAATTTCGCCATGCAATAAACACGGCAATGCAGTCAAGTACAAAAGTCTCACACTTGTTCTTAAACTTCGGGCGTCATCCACAACCTGTGAAGAGTCTCCGCAGGGAAGTGGAAAAACAGGAATTTAAGATCCTGGACAATCCCAAAGTATGGCTAGATCGACTTAAAAGACTTGATGCTCTACGCGACTTAGTCAAGAAATACATTGATGAGAAGCAAAGACGTCAAGAAAAGATCTACAACAGAAACAGACCTATTGCCTCGTTTCAGGTACGAGATCTAGTCATGAGGAAGTGCCGAACGCTTTCCCAAGGTGCGAAGGGCATATCTGCTAAACTGGCACCAAAGTATGACGGACCCTTCGAAGTTAAAGAAGTACTATCTCCCGTAATTCTGAGACTAGAAGAGTCTGGTCGGAAACGGACCGAGGTACATATATCTGATGTAAAAAGATATGTACTATCTCGGGTTGTCAAGTAGAGCAGTAAGGGTTACGTATCGGTTCGCATGAGAACAGTTATCGAAGGTTAGGCCTGGTAACTGTATGCCATGCATTGAGAGAGTGATGTTTGAGAATACTTGTGTGTGAGTAAATGGGCACTCCTCCCTTATTCGTAATTTACTTTTAATTATGACTAATTAACCTTTTGTTTTCTTTCAGCTCCCCGATGGACAAGAACCGAGACCTGGAGGCAGGAGACGGTGTTGATCCATCGTCGCCTCCGATCATTCTGCTGGGAAAAGACACTCCGACGTCGGGTGTTGCCGAAGAGGTAGTCGGAGTGGCTTCCGACTGTCTCGAGGTGCCCGTCCATGACCCACTCGCTGGAAATCGACGAAGTACTCATCGAGATGGAAGGAACATCTTGGACCTCGACGATTGATATCCCGTCATCGGGTGATACGACCCAGGTGGAGCAGATGGAGATGGACGTACCTGCGGTGTTAGCACTGGGGTCGTATACCAATATCTGCCCCGCCGACTACGTAGAAGATCTACGCGAGGCAGAACGGGAGCGGCAAAAGGCCGCCGCCGATAATCTCCCACGCCGCAAGAAGAAGAAGAGCAGCGGCAGACGACAGTTGACGATGGATGACTATGAGTCAGAAGTTCCAGCCAACCCCCAAGAGTTGTGTCCGTCATAGTCCCGTCAACCGCAGAGAAACTCGATGTTGGGGTCGAGAACCTGACGGAGCGAGTCAAGGCTGGACCATCGTCATCCGGTCCAGACATTATTAGGGGGATCGTTCTACGTCGATTGGTTCCTCTACCTTTCGATCTATCGGTAGATCCGCCTAAATTGGCTTGCTTCAACTGCTGGGCGATGGACCACAGCCACCGGGAGTGCGCGGCCCCGCAATCGATATACTGTTTCATTTGCGGCCACCGAGGGGTGACAGTGAGTGAGCGTTCAAGATGCTCTCGATCCTATGCCATCTAGATCCAAGAGCGGGGATACTCACCGTTCTCGACGGTTGCTTCCCAGATTTCGGTTGCCAAGGTCCCTGTAACTCAGCAGAGACCGAAGCGATCGAAGCAACGGGACAGTCAGAACGAGTCCAAAAAGCGGCGGATGGAGACGCCCACTCGCAAGGAGGGACCCAAGAAGGGTTCGTTTGTGAAGCCTTCTGGGCCCAAACCCTCCTATGCGGAAGTGGTGGTGGCTCGACGAATAGAAGAGGCGACTCGCCGCCAGGCTGCTGCCTTCGGCTTAGACAGCACGGGGCCCTTCGAACAGGTGAAGGTTGCCCTCAGTGCTGTCGTCCAAGCTAAGACAGACCAGAAGTTGAGGGAGTACCAAGAGCATCAAACTACTCCCTCAGCCAACGAGTCAGCAGCCGGATCATCATGGCAGGGACGAGAAGAGAGCGGTGCTTAGCCAGTCCCTGCCCAACCACCAGTCGGGAAGGAAGGTATGGACACTCCGTCCCCAAAACCTAATAAGAAGCAGTCACCGAAGGCTGGGCCTAGTCGCTTGCGACGACCCAACCCGATGGACGTTAACGCCTTTACGAGCGTGGTTAGACCACCTCGCAAGGCGACACAGAAACGGGGGGTTGGGTACGAACACCGTACTGTCCCAAAAGTACGGGTTTCATCGGCTGGGTCACCGGCGACGGCCGACCAATCCAGGGACGAGACGGACATTCTCAGGGAATGTCGTCTGTTGCTAGAGGCCACCGCCAACCTCCCTTCCGACGTTGCACGAGAGATAGGGCAGGAGGTGGTCCGGAGTCTTGGGGACCGTATTCCTTCCCGGCCATAGGAAGAGAAGCGTATAGCGCGCAGTCGTGGATAGATTGTACCTTTCTTTCGACTCGGCCTTCCCGAGGGAAGTGGAGTTTCGAGGAGGGCTTTGTGACATAAATCGTCACACAATCTTTTATCGACGAATAGAGTATTTAAATTCGCGAATTCTAAGTCGTCGGAGCCTTTCGTATGTCAAGGCCAACCGACGATACTTGTTTATTTTTCTACGAGTGTACAATTACGCGCGCGACTATACGTAGGGATGAGAGCGCGAAAGAGTGTGTGAGTTTCCCCACTCTCATCCCTTTTTCGAGAAATTAGACGATCGCCTAATCAGTGTATAATGATCCGTCGATCGGGACGGATTATTGTATTGTATACCCGTTCTGTACTGCTCGTGAGTGCATTTCACCCATCTGTGTAGTAGGCTCTGTGAACGGTTGTTCCGGAGCAGAGCTAAGTGCGGAGACCCGGGTGGACGAACACGTGTGTCCCGTGAAGTTTTGTGTGTGTGAGTGTCATAGGACGGGGTCGTGCGCGTGTGATACCGTGAATCGCGACTCACTCACCGCGGCAAAGGCCGCCTTCACCAACTCAACCACCGGTCGTTCCCTTTTCAAGGAGGTTGACCAGCCGCCGAGAATCGGCTTGGCCATCCCCCAGGAGCGCCACCGGTGAGTATCTTATTTCACTATCGTGACCCTCTCCCCCCCTCGTTGTGTGTGTGTACATCGGGAGTGTGTTCGGGTACAGCGGTAATCGAGCAGCGGTTCCTGGGAGTGAAACCTGTCGCAGGCGAGGATCTCGATCCGACAGGTTTCCCGGGACTTCTATATTGTCGTGGCACACGGCCAGAGTGGCCATTTTTTTAATACATATTATAATAAACATTTCTTTAATTTTAATTTTAATCATAGAGTTTATTTATTATTCTCCCCGCTCCCGCCCACGTTCATGTAATTTATATAACGTGTCGAGGCAAGGAGGATCGCCCGAATCCTCCACACCGTTTGTCGCAGCGAACTCGAGTTCCTGGCGATAGCTCGCAGTTCGCGATAACTAAAATAAATTATTTGTGTACGCGGTATTGGGCAACGCGGCCCAACGGTTTATTAATTATAAAAATTAATTCATTTCACCCGGGCACGCAATTACCACGTCATAATGTAAATTCACGAAATATCCACGATATGCCAAAATTCATAAAGTTAACCCGGCATATTTCAGAAATTCCCAAAATATCCAGGATATCCCAAAATTCGTAAATTAACCCGCCGTATTTAAAAATTCCCGAAATATCCAGGATATCCCGTAATTAGTGGAGTTATCCAAGATTACCACGGAAATTATCGAAATATACTGGAAATCCTGTAATAATTCATACATGTAAATCACCGAAATATCCAGAATATACAAAATTTGTGAAGTTATCCCGGCATATTTAATAAATTACCGAAATATTTAGAAAATCCTGTAATTGGTGCAGTTATCCCGAATACCTCAAAAATTCCCGAAATATCCAGGAAATCCCGTAATTAGCGAATTATTACGCAATACCTCAGATATTTCCGAAATATCCAGGAAATCCCGTAATAAGTACATACATGTAAATTCCCGAAACATCCAGGAAATCCCGTAATTAGTGAGGTTATGAGGGAATACCTCAGAATTCACGAAAATCCAACAAATCCCGTAATAAGTACATACAAGTAAATTCACGAGTTGTAACGAAACACTTTAGACATTCACGAAAAATCCAACATTTCCCGTAATTGATAGAGTTATTCCAGAATACCTCATAAGATATTGAAATATCCAGGATATCCCGTAATATGTGCATACACGTAAATTCCTAAAATATCCAGGAAAACCCAAAATTAGTGAAGTAAACAGAGCATATCTCGGAAATTATCGATATATTTCGATAATCCCGTAATTGTTGCAATTATCCCCAATACCTCGGAAATTTCCGAAATATACAGGAAATCCCGTAATAAGTGCATACATGTAAATTCCCGTAATAGCCAGAGAATCCCTTAGTTAGTGATGTTATCCCGAAATTCCTCAGAAATTCCCGATATATCCAGAGAATTCCGTAATTAGTAAACTTTTCCGGAAATACCTCAGAAATTCCCGAAATATCCAAGAATTCCAGTAATTAGTGAAGTTATTCCGGAATACCTCAGAAATTCCTGATATACCCAGGAAATTCCGTAATAAGTACATACTTGTAAATTCCTGAAATATCCTGGAAATCCCAAAATTAGTGAAGTTAACCCGGCATATCTCGAAAATTACCGAAATATTCAGGAATTGCCGTAATTGGTGGAGCTATCCCGAAATACTTTAGAAATTACTGAAATACCAAGCAGATCCCGTATTTATCGGAGTAATCCCAGAATACTTCAGAAATTCATCAAGTATCCTGAAAATTCCGTAATTAGTGAAATTATCCCGGAGTACCTCAGAAATTATCGAAATATCCATGAAATCCGGTAATTAGTGTAGTTATTGCAAAATACATCAGAAATTCCCGAAATGTAGGATTTTCCATGCTATCCCGTAATCAGTAGAGTTTGTGACAATGTGCTTTGCACATATCATGAACGAGCGATAGAACCCTGGCGAACTCCTACCTACCCATATAACTTTCCCTAGCTACCTGCCAGCACATCAGCTAAATCCTGCCTACCCTCACATACTAAAAACCCTTTCCCAAGCACGGCACACAAACACTGAGGTGGTCCTGGCGATGAGTACCTTGGGCGAGCTCTGATTATCAGGTGAGCTCCTGCGAGTCTGACACTACAGGCAGGATACTCTAAAGGAGGCGATCACCAGGAAGCCTCCAGGACTCTCCGAAGCCTCACAGGACAGCAGTCAAGGCGAAGAGGCAGTATCCAGGCAGTAAGCAGGAGAACCTCCAACGCCAAGCAAGATACAGCTGTAAACACGATACTTAATAAGAGCAAATACGTAGTAAGTGGGTAAGGAACAAGGAAGAGGATAAACAGGAACAGACAGAAGACAAAGACAAGGAAATACAAGGACAGCTGTATATAATCACTACAGCTGTACCAGGAGCAGCATAGGACAGATTGAGGTTAGGATACTGTACACCAACAACGTGTACCGCAGATCTCTTAAATAAGCAAATCTACAAATAAGCATAATGGCGTAAACCTCACGGCAAAGTAGTTACCTGGAACCGTAGACGCAACGAAAATCAGTAACCGAGGTCAACGTCGTCGAGGAGAGAGGGGTGACTCGGCCCCGAGCAGCAAAGCAGCGACGGGTGAGTTTCGTACCTGAAACTCACACCGTACTAATTAGTTGAAGAACGCAAGAAGGAACGATTTACTAGTTACCTGGAAGGAGTTATACCGCATCTCCTGGACGTAAACAGCACCGGGTAACCATACACTATACAGCCTGAATACAGCTGTACTCGATTCGCTCGCGTGACGCGAGAACGAGGTGCCGCGCACGAGTACGTAATGCGCAGGCGCGCGGTACAAGCCCGGAGCTCTCAAGCACGCCGAGAGTCAGACCTCTACGGTCGGTCGACTCGACGACAACGATTAGCTGCGAATAGCGATTTAGTATGCGATCTAGTGTATAGTGAGAAAGAGAGAGAGAAAGATAGGACATCAAGCGTCCAGGATATCCCTAAAAAGGTTGGTGTATTTAATATCCTTCTCTGCTGCCGGTACCGCTGTGTGCCGTGCATCGAGTGTCCGAGCATTCCGTTCCTTCCCGTCCTTCCCCTTCCTCCCCTACAGCGTATACGGGCATATCCGTATTCCGGCCGCATATCGGGCCAGTGATCGTATTGCGCACTGCTCATTTTGTTACGATTACCCGCGAGTAATCGGTAGTCGTCGCGTAATAACGCGGCTGGCGCCCACCCCTTAGTTATTATATGTTTCGTTAAAATAAATATCTATTTTATTAATGTTGAATTGCTGACCCTTATTAACCTGCACCCTGATCCCCAGTGCAGCGTTACAAGTTATCCCTAATACCTCAGAAATACTTGAAATATCCAGGAAATCCCAAAATTAGTTAAGTTAACCCAGCACATCACGGAAATTACCGAAATATTTCGAAAATCCCGTAGTTGGTGCAATTATCACGAATACCTCCAAAATTCCCGAAATATCCAGGATATCCTATAATTAATAAAGTTATCCCGAAATACCTCGGAAATTTTCAAAATATCCTGGAAATCCCAAAATTAGTGAAGTTATCCCGGTATATCTCAGAAATTACTCGAAATTTCCAAGGAAATCCCAAAGCAAGTACATAAATGTAATACTCGAAATATGTAGGATACCCCAAAATTCCCTATTATCCCGCATTTAGTGGAGTTATCCCAGAAAACCTCGGAAATTCTTGAATTATCTAGGAAATCCAGTAATAATACATACATGAATATCACCGAAATACTCAGAGAATCCCAAAATTAGTGAAGTTATCCCGGCATATTTTTCAAATTACCGAAATATTTAGAAAATCCCGTAATTGGTGGAGTTATACCGAATACCTCAAAAGTGCCCGAAATATCCAGAAAATCCCGTAATAGTTCATAAATGTGAATTTCCGAAATATCCAGGAAATCCCAAAATTAGTGAAGTTATCCCGGCATATTTAAGAAATTCCAGAAATATCCAGGAAATCGCGTATTTAGTGGAGTTATCCCAGAATACCTCGTAAACTCCCGAAATATCCAGGATATTCCGTAATTAGATATTCTGAATACATATGAAATTATCGAAATATCCTGGAAATCCCAAAATTAATGAGGTTATACTGGCATATCTCAGATATTACCGAAATATTGAGAAAAACCCGCAATTGGTGGAGCTATCCCGAAATACTTTAGAAACTCCCGAATACTCCAGGAATTCTCGTAATTAGTGAAATTATCCCATATTACCTCAGAAATTGTCGAAATATACAGGAAATCCCGTAATAAGTTTATAAATATAAATTTTCGCAATATCGAGGATATCCCAAAATTCATGAAGTTAACCAGGCGTCTTTCAGAAATTCCGAAATATCCAGTATATCCCGTAATTATTGGAGTTATCCAAGAATACTCGGAAATTATCGAAATATACGGGAAATCCCATGGCAAGTTCATACATGTAAATTCTTGCAATATATAGGGTATCCCAAATTCATAAAGCTAACCAGGCGTATTTCAGAAATTCTCGAAATATCCAGGATATCCCGTAATAGAGGAGTTATCCAAGAATAACTCGGAAATTATCGAAATATACAGGAAATCCCGTAATAATTCATACATGTAAATCACCGAAATATCCAGAATATTCCGAAATTGGTGAGTTTATCCAGCCATATCTCAGAAATGACCGAAATATTAAGAAATTCCCGCAATTGGTGGAGCTATTCCGAAATTCTTTAGAAATTACCGAAATATCCAGGAAATCCCGTAATAAGTACTTACATGTAAATTTCCAAAATATCCGGGATAACCCAAAATTCCTGAAGTTAACCCAACATTCTCGGAAATTACCGATATATTTCGAAAATCCCGTAATTAGCGTAGTATTACGGAATATCTCAGAAATTCCTGATATATCCAGAAAATTCTGTAATAAGTACATACTTGTAAATTCCCGAAATATCCTGGAAATCCCAAAATTAGTGAAGTTAACCCGGCATATCTCGGAAATTACCGAAATATTCAGGAATTCCCGTAATTGGTGGAGCTATTACGAAATACCTTGGAAATTCCCGAAATATACAGGAAATCCCGTAATAAGTTGTGACGTGGTATTTGCGTACCCGATCGAATTAATTAATTTTTAATAAATAATAAAGACCGTTGGGCCGCGTTGCCCAATACCGCGCACACGATTAATTATTTATCGCGAACTGTGGGCTGTCGCCGGGAACACGTGTTCGCTGGGACGAACGGTGTGGAGGATGCGGGCGATCCTTCTTGCCTCGACATGATATGAAAATTAAATGAACGTCGGCGGGAGCGGGGAGTACAAAATAAACACACAATTGATTAAAATAAAAATAAAAGAAATATTTATTTTAATATATATATTAACAAAATGGCCTCTCAGGCCATGTGCCGCAACAACTGTTGCTTCGCGCGGGCGGAAGTTCCGGGAAACCTGTCGGATCGAGATCCTCGCCTACGACAGGTTTCACTCCCAAGGACCGCTGTTCGAGTACCGTTATACTCGAACACACTCCCGATATACACACACACGCAAGGGAGGGGGAGGGTCATGATAGTAAATTGAAACACTTCCCGGTGACGTTTCTCGGGGATGGCCCAGCCGATCCTCGGCGACTGGTCGACCTCCTTGACAAGGAGACGACCGGTGGTTGAGGTGGTGAAGGCGGCCCTTGCCGCAGCGAGTGAGTCGCGATCCGCGGTATCACACGCGTACGACCCCGTCCTTGATACACACACACACACACACAACTACACGAGAAACACGTGTTTATCCACCCGGGTGTCCGCACTTAGCACTGTTACGGAACAACCGTTCACAGAGCCTACTACAGAGATGGGTGGAATGCACTCTCGGCGCTCTCGAGCAGTATAGAACGGATTTACAATTTAATAATCCGTCCCAATCGACGGATCATTATACGCTGATTAGGCGATCGCCTAATTTTTCGAAAAAGGGATGGGAGTGAGGAAACTCACACACTCTTTCGCGTTCCCATCCCTACGTATAGTCGCGCGCGTAATTGTACACTCGTAGAAAAGTAAACAAGTGTCGACGGTAGGACTTGCCATACGAAAGGATCCGACGACTTACAATTCGCGAATTTAAACACTCTATTTGACGTGAATAGATTGTGTGACGATTTCCGTCACAAAGTACATATGTATAAATTCCCGAAATATCCAGGAAATCCCAAAATTAGGGAAGTAAATCCAGCATATCTTGGAAATTAACGAAATATTTCGAAAATCCCTCAATTGGTGCAATTATCCCGAGTACCTCGGATATTCCCGAAATATACAGGAAATTCCGTAATTAGTGTAGTAATATCGAAATACCTCAAAAATTCCCGAAGCATCCAGGTATTCTCGCAATTAGTGGAGTTATTCCGAAATACCTCAGAAATTTCCGAAATATCCAGGAAATCTCAAAATTAGTGAAGAAATCCCAAAGTACATCGAAAATTCTTGAAGTATCCAGGAATTCCCGTAATTATTGGAGTTATTCCGAAATACCTCAAAAGTACCCGACGTATCCAGGAATTCCTGTAATTAGCGGAGTATTACGGAATGCCTCAGTAATTTCAGAAATATCCAGGAAATCCCGTTATTAGTGTAGTTATCCCGAAATACCTCAGAAATTCCTGAAGTATCCAGGAATTCCCGTATTTAGCGGAATTAATCCGAAATACCTTAGAAATTCTCGAAATATCCAGGATATCCCATAATAAGTGCATACATGTAAATTTCCGAGTTATAACGAAATACTTTAGTAATTCCCAGAAAATCGAGGAAGTCCCGTAATTAGTGAAATATTCCCAAATTATCTCGGAATTTCCCGAAATATCCATGAAATACCGTAATTAGCGTGGCTATCCCAAAATATTTCGGTAATACTCGAAATTTAGGATATTCCATTATATTCCTAAATCAGTAGGGGTATCCCAGAATACCTCAGAAATTATCGAAACATCCAGGAAATCCCATAATTAGTGCATACATGTATATTTCCGAAAAATCCAGGAACTCACAAAATTAGAAAAGTTATCTCGCAATACCTCAGATATTCCCGAAATATCCAGAAAATCACGTAATTAGTATGTACATGTAAATTCCCATAATGTCCAGGAAATCCCAAAATTAGTGAATTAACCCAGCATATTTCGGGAATTACCGAAATACCAGGTAAATCCGTAATTATTGAAGTTATCCCGAATACCTCGGATACTTCCGAAATATTCAGGAATTCCGGTAATTAGTGAAGATATAACGAAATACCACAAAGAATTACCAAAGTATCCAGGAATTCTCGTAATTAATGGAGTTATTCCGAAATTCCTCAAAAGTTCCTGACGTATCCAGGAATTCCCGTAATTAGCGGAGTATTAACGAATACCACAGAAATTCCCGAAATATCCAGGAAATACCGTAGTTAGTGTACTTATCCCAAAATATCTGAGAAATACACGAAATGTAGAATAGTCCATTATATCCCAAAATCAGTAGTGTTATCCTGGAATACCTCAGTAATTATCGAAATATGCAGGAAATCCCGTAATAAGTACATAAACGTAAATTCCCGAAATATCCATGAAAATCCAAAATTAGTGAGGTTATCCCGGCATATTTCGGAAATTCCAAAAGTATCCAGGAAATCCCGTATTTAGTGGAGTTATCCCGAAATACCTCAAAAATTCCGGCAATATCCAGGAAATCCCGTGATTAGTGAAGAAATCCCGATATATCTCAAAAATTCCCAAAATATCCAGGAAATAATTAGTACAGCTATCCCGAAATATCTCGGTAATTCGCGAAATATCCAGGAAATCCGTAATTAGCGTCGTAATTCCTGAAACCTCAAAAATTCCCGTAAATACCAGGATATCTTGAAATTAGTGGAGTTATAGCGAAATTTCTCAAAACTTCCCGACATATTAAGAACATTCCGTAATTAGTATAGTTATCCAGAATTACTTCAGAAGTTCCCGAAATATCCAGGGAATCGCATAATTGGAGGCATTATTTCGGAAACCTCAAACATGTATAAAAAGTACGTACATGTAAATTCCCGAAATATCCAGGAAATCTTAGTGCAGTTATCCAGGAATACCGCGGAAAATCCCGTAATATTCAGGATATCCCATAATTGGGGGAGTTATCCCGAAATCCCTCAGAAATTCCCGAAATATCTAGGAAATCCCTTCATTAGTGAAATTATGCCGAAATACCACAGAAATTCCCGAAATATCCAGGAAATCCCATAATTAATATAGTTATCCCGTAATATCTCAGAAATTTTCGAAATATCCAGAAAATTCCGTGAGTAGTAAAGTTATCCCGAAACGCTACATAAATTCCCGAAATATCCAGGATATCGCGCATTTAACGGCGTTATTCCGGAAAACACAAGAATTCTCGAAATAAACAGGATATCCCGTAATTAGTGGAGTTTTACCGGAATACTTCAGAAATTCCCGAAATATCGAAAAATCCCGCAAGTAGTACATACATGCAAATTTCCGACATTCCAGTAAACCCAAAATTATAGAATTTATCCCGGAATACCTCAGAAATTCCCGAAATGTCCAGGATATCCCGTAATAAGTGAAGATATCCCGGAATAACTCAGAAATTCTCCAAATATTCAGGAAATCCAGTAATTAGTACATACATGTAAATTTCCTATATATCCAAAAAAACAAAAATTAGGGAATTTATCCTGGAATATCTCAGAAATTCCCGAAATATCCAGGACATCCCGTAGTAAGTGGAATTATAACCGAATACCTAAGATATTCCAGAAATATCCAATAAATCCGAAGAAGCCGAAATATCCTGGAAATACCATAATTGGTGGAGTCTTGCTGAAATCTTTCAGAAATTCGCGTAATATCCAGGAAATTCCGTAATTAGTAGACTCATCCCGAATTTCCTAAGAATTTCGCGTTATATCCAGAAAATCCCGAAATTAGTAGCATCATCCCGAAATAAATCAGAAATTCCCGAAATATTCAGGAAATTCCACAATTAGTGGAGATATTACGAAATACCTCAGAAGTTCCCGAAATATCCAGGAAATCCCTTAATTAGTAGACTCATCCCGAATTTCCTAAGAATTTCGCGTTATATCCAGAAAATCCCGAAATTAGTAGCATCATCCCGAAATAAATCAGAAATTCCCGAAATATTCAGGAAATTCCACAATTAGTGGAGATATTACGAAATACCTCAGAAGTTCCCGAAATATCCAGGAAATCCCTTAATTAGTAGACTCATCCCGAATTTCCTCAGAAATACGCGTAATATCCAGGAAATTCCGTAATTAGTAGACTCATCCCGAATTTCCACAGAAATTCGCGTGATATCCAGGAAATCCGTAATTGGTAGAGTCATCCCGAAGTACCTCAGATTCCCGAAAGATCCAGGAAATCCGTAATTAGTAGCGTCATCCCGAAATATCTCAGAAATTCCCGAAATATCCAGGAAATCCCTTAATTTGTAGAGTTATCCAGAAATACCTCAGAAATTCCCGAAATATCCAGAAAATCCCGAAATTAGTAGCATCATCCCGAAATAAATCAGAAATTCCCGAAATATCCAGGAAATCCCGTTATTAGTGTAGTTATCCCGAAATACCTCAAAAATTCCGGCAATATCCAGGAAATCACGTAATTAGTAGAGTCGTCCCGAAATTTAAAATGCACCTAATTTTGGGTATACTTTGCAAATGTTTTCAGAATACAGAAAAAAATTTTTAGGTACAGGAATCTTTGCTCAAAAGTTATTCTACCTCAATAAGTGAATTTTTCCATATTTTTTCAACACCAGCTGGGTTTACCGCTATATAACTCAAAATCTATCTACTTTTATGACAGTCTCAAGCCTGTAAATACAAAGAGAAATAAAATTAACCAGCATTCAAGTATAAAATTTTATAGTTAAATGTCATGATGAGTAAAGGTAATATAAGTTGTATATATTTTATACATTTTTTGTTTTAATAATACAATAAAGGGTTAGAATTTCTAATCTCAAGGTCAATGTTACATAAACTACATGTCAATATTCAACTTGAAAAAAGTGCAAGTGCGCTACCTTTGATTTTTTCATCCAAAAGTGTAAAAGAAAGCTTGGAGCAATACCTTTCAAATGGTCTGTAGCATTTTTATGGCCTCCAGTTCTGTAAAAAGTTATGACAATTTAAGAAACACGAAATTTTTTAAAAATTTAAATGGGATTACCATGTTAATTTTTGTGATTTTTTTGTCTTTCTTTAAATTGTCATAACTTTTTACAGAATTGGAGGCCATAAAAATGCTACAGACCATTTGAAAGGTATTGCTCCAAGCTTTCTTTTACACTTTTGGATGAAAAAATCAAAGGTAGCGCACTTGCACTTTTTTCAAGTTGAATATTGACATGTAGTTTATGTAACATTGACCTTGAGATTAGAAATTCTAACCCAGAAGAATAAATTCTAGATATAATTAGCAACGAATGTTACATATAATGTTCTATAGTAAAAGTTGATAGATTTTGAGTTATATAGCGGTAAACCCAGCTGGTGTTGAAAAAAATATGGAAAAATTCACTTTTGAGGTTAGAATAACTTTTGAGCAAATAGATTCCAGTACCTAAAAATTTTTTCTGTATTCTGAAAAACATTTGCAAAGTGTACCCAAAATTTGGTGCATTTTAAAATTTTGATCGGACCACTTCACGTGGAATACCCCATATATATATATATTTCTCCTTAATTGATCAATAATATTTTAAATACTAGATATTACCTCGGTCGCTAACGCTCCCTCGGTTGAATTCCGCTTTTGAGGGTAAATATTGATTATAAAGTGTAATACTTTAATCAGTTAATTTAAATATATTTTAAATGTTTTAAATAAATTTTTTGACCTAATTTTTAACTAATTTTTTATAACTTTTGTCAGTGTTATAATCTGTTATTTAAAATTTATTATTGTATTATTAAAACAAAACATGTATAAAAAGTACGTACATGTAAATTCCCGAAATATCCAGGAAATCTTAGTGCAGTTATCCAGGAATACCGCGGAAAATCCCGTAATATTCAGGATATCCCATAATTGGGGGAGTTATCCCGAAATCCCTCAGAAATTCCCGAAATATCTAGGAAATCCCTTCATTAGTGAAATTATGCCGAAATACCACAGAAATTCCCGAAATATCCAGAAAATCCCGAAATTAGTAGCATCATCCCGAAATAAATCAGAAATTCCCGAAATATTCAGGAAATTCCACAATTAGTGGAGATATTTCGAAATACCTCAGAAATTCCCGAAATATCCAGGAAATCCCTTAATTAGTAGACTCATCCCGAATTTCCTCAGAAATACGCGTAATATCCAGGAAATTCCGTAATTAGTAGACTCATCCCGAATTTCCACAGAAATTCGCGTGATATCCAGGAAATCCCGTAATTGGTAGAGTCATCCCGAAGTACCTCAGATTCCCGAAAGATCCAGGAAATCCCGTAATTGGTAGAGTCTTCACGAATTTTATCAGATATTCCCAAAATATCCAGGAAATCCCTTAATTTGTAGAGTTATCCAGAAATACCTCAGAAATTCCCGAAATATCCAGGAAATATCATAATTAGTGGAGTCTTGCCGAAATATCTCAGAAATTCCCGAAATATCCTGGAAATCCCGTAATTAGTATAGTTATGCAGAAATACCTCAGAAATTCCCGAAATATCCAGGAAATCCCTTAATTTGTAGAGTTATCCAGAAATACCTCAGAAATTCCCGAAATATCCAGAAAATCCCGAAATTAGTAGCATCATCCCGAAATAAATCAGAAATTCCCGAAATATCCAGGAAATCCCGTATTTAGTGGAGTTATCCCGAAATCCCTCAGAAATTCCCGAAATATCCAGGAAATCCCGTATTTAGTGGAGTTATCCCGAAATCCCTCAGAAATTCCCGAAATATTCAGGAAATTCCACAATTAGTGGAGATATTACGAAATACCTCAGAAATTCCCGAAATATCCAGGAAATCCCTTAATTTGTAGAGTTATCCAGAAATACCTCAGAAATTCCCGAAAATCCAGGAAATCCGTACTTAGCGTCGTAATTCCTGAAACCTCAAAAATTCCCTTATATACCAGGTATATCTTGAATTGTGGATTTATAGCGAAATTTCTCAAAATTCCCGACATAATTAAGAACATTCCGTAATAGTAGAGTTATCAAGAATTTACTCAGAAGTTCCGAAATTCCAGGGAATCGATAATGGAGGCATTATTTCGGGAAACTCAAACATGTATAAAACGTACGGACATGTAAATTCCCAAATATCCAGGAAATCTTGGGCAGTTATCAAGGAATACGCGGAAAATCCGCGTATATCAGGGGATATCCCATAATTGGGGGAGTTATCCGAAATCCCTCATAATTCCCAGAAAATCTAGGAACTCCCTTCATTAGTGAAACTTATGCAGAAATACCACAGAAATTCCCGAAATATCCAGGAAATCCCATAATTAATCTCGTTATCCCGTAATATCTCAGAAATTTTCGAAATATCCAGAAAATCCGTGAGTAGTAAAGTATCCCGAAACGCTACATAAATTCCCGAAATACTCCAGGATATCGCGCATTTAACGGCGTTATTCCGGAAAACACAAGAATTCCTCGAAATAAACAGGATATCCCGTAATTAGTGGAGTTTTACCGGAATACTTCAGAAATTCCCGAAATATCGAAAAATCCCGCAAGTAGTACATACATGCAAATTTCCGACATTCCAGTAAACCCAAAATTATAGAATTTATCCCGGAATACCTCAGAAATTCCCGAAATGTCCAGGATATCCCGTAATAAGTGAAGATATCCCGGAATAACTCAGAAATTCTCCAAATATTCAGGAAATCCAGTAATTAGTACATACATGTAAATTTCCTATATATCCAAAAAAACAAAAATTAGGGAATTTATCCTGGAATATCTCAGAAATTCCCGAAATATCCAGGACATCCCGTAGTAAGTGGAATTATAACCGAATACCTAAGATATTCCAGAAATATCCAATAAATCCGAAGAAGCCGAAATATCCTGGAAATACCATAATTGGTGGAGTCTTGCTGAAATCTTTCAGAAATTCGCGTAATATCCAGGAAATTCCGTAATTAGTAGACTCATCCCGAATTTCCTAAGAATTTCGCGTTATATCCAGAAATCCCGAAATTAGTAGCATCATCCCGAAATAAATCAGAAATTCCCGAAATATTCAGGAAATTCCACAATTAGTGGAGATATTACGAAATACCTCAGAAGTTCCCGAAATATCCAGGAAATCCCTTAATAGTAGACTCATCCCGAATTTCCTAAGAATTTCGCGTTATATCCAGAAAATCCCGAAATTAGTAGCATCATCCCGAAATAAATCAGAAATTCCCGAAATATTCAGGAAATTCCACAATTAGTGGAGATATTACGAAATACCTCAGAAGTTCCCGAAATATCCAGGAAATCCCTTAATTAGTAGACTCATCCCGAATTTCCTCAGAAATACGCGTAATATCCAGGAAATTCCGTAATTAGTAGACTCGTCCCGAATTTCCACAGAAATTCGCGTGATATCCAGGAAATCCCGTAATTGGTAGAGTCATCCCGAAGTACCTCAGATTCCCGAAAGATCCAGGAAATCCCGTAATTGGTAGAGTCTTCACGAATTTTATCAGATATTCCCAAAATATCCAGGAAATCCCTTAATTAGTAGACTCATCCCGAATTTCCTAAGAATTTCGCGTTATATCCAGAAAATCCCGAAATTAGTAGCATCATCCCGAAATAAATCAGAAATTCCCGAAATATCCTGGAAATCCCGTAATTAGTAGTTATGCAGAAATACCTCAGAAATTCCCGAAATATCCAGGAAATCACGTAATTAGTAGAGTCGTCCCGAAATTTAAAATGCACCTAATTTTGGGTATACTTTGCAAATGTTTTTCAGAATACAGAAAAAAATTTTTAGGTACAGGAATCTATTTGCTCAAAAGTTATTCTAACCTCAATAAGTGAATTTTTCCATATTTTTTCAACACCAGCTGGGTTTACCGCTATATAACTCAAAATCTATCTACTTTTATGACAGTCTCAAGCCTGTAAATACAAGAGAAAATAAAATTAACCAGCATTCAAGTATAAAATTTTATAGTTAAATGTCATGATGAGTAAAGGTAATATAAGTTGTATATATTTTATACATTTTTTGTTTTAATAATACAATAAAGGGTTAGAATTTCTCATCTCAAGGTCAATGTTACATAAACTACATGTCAATATTCAACTTGAAAAAAGTGCAAGTGCGCTACCTTTGATTTTTTCATCCAAAGTGTAAAAGAAGCTTGGAGCAATACCTTTCAAATGGTCTGTAGCATTTTTATGGCCTCCAGTTCTGTAAAAAGTTATGACAATTTAAAGAAACACGAAATTTTTTTAAAAATTTAAATGGGAATTACCATGTAATTTTTGTGATTTTTTTGTCTTTCTTTAAATTGTCATAACTTTTACAGAATTGGAGGCCATAAAAATGCTACAGACCATTTGAAAGGTATTGCTCCAAGCTTTCTTTTACACTTTTGGATGAAAAATCAAAGGTAGCGCACTTGCACTTTTTTCAAGTTGAATATTGACATGTAGTTTATGTAACATTGACCTTGAGATTAGAAATTCTAACCCAGAAGAATAAATTCTAGATATAATTAGCAACGAATGTTACATATAATGTTCTATAGTAAAAGTTGATAGATTTGAGTTATATAGCAGGTAAACCCAGCTGGTGTGAAAAAAATATGGAAAAATTCACTTTTTGAGGTTAGAATAACTTTTGAGCAAATAGATTCCAGTACCTAAAAATTTTTTTCTGTATCTGAAAAACATTTGCAAAGTGTACCCAAAATTTGGTGCATTTTAAAATTTTGATCGGGACCACTTCACGTGGAATACCCCATATATATATATATTTCTCCTTAATTGATCAATAATATTTTAAATACTAGCCATATTACCTCGGTCGCTAACGCTCCTCGGTTGAATTCCGCTTTTGAGGGTAAATATGATTATAAAGTGTAATACTTTAATCAGTTAATTTTAAATATATTTTAAATGTTTTAAATATAATTTTTTGACCTAATTTTTAACTAATTTTTTATAACTTTTGTCATGTGTTATAATCTGTTATTTAAAATTTATTATTGTATTATTAAAACAAAAAATGTATAAATATATCAACTTATATTACCTTTACTCATCATGACATTTAACTATAAAATTTTATACTTGAATGCTGGTTAATTTTATTTTCTCTTTGTATTTACAGGCTTGAGACTGTCATATTATGAATGTAATATTAATCAATTGACGAATGTAATATTATCTACAAGTTAAAAAAAATACAAATAAAAGGAGATTAAAATATGCTAAAAACAGTTGCAAAATTTTAAAGACACTTTTGAATAATATATGTTGCAAAATATTATATGTATAAATTATTTAATTATTTAAATGCCTCGATATAATTATGTTCAAAATATGGCTGCATTAAAATAAAATAGTACCACATATTGCAAATAATTTATTATTTGTAAAATGGTGTTTTCTGCTAATAATTTTGTTAATAAATGTCGCTAATGGCAGACAAATGATATTATTAATGTTTACAGTTATAAAAGTTATTAGTATAAAGTTGTAGTATAAACAGTTTTAATGTGATGTAAAAATGTAGTAAATTGAATTAAAATTAATCTTGTCTTAATTATGACGCTTGATTCAGACAATTAATTATTTTAAAAATTTATTTTCCTTAAATAATTTATATTAAAAATGTCGCTTTATGCAGACAATTTATTATTTCAAACATTTGGTTTAAATAAGGAATTTATATAAAACATATCGCTCAAAATGCAGAGAATTTGTTATTTCAAAAATGTATTTTTCGTAAGTAATTTAGATAGAAAATGTCGCTTAATGTAGACAATAATTATTTTAAAACATTAGTTTACGTAAGAAAAGTATATGAAGAATGTCGCTTAATGCAGACAAATTGTTATACCAAAAATGTATTTTTCGTAAGTAATTTATATAAAAAATGTCGCTTAATGCAGACAATTATTATTTTAAAACATTAGTTTACGTAAGAAAATTATATAAAGAATGTCGCTTGATGCAGACAATTTGTTATTTCAAAAATGTATTTTTCGTAAGTAATTTATATAAAAAATGTCGTTTAATGTAGACAATTACTATTTTAAAACATAAGTTTACGTAAGGAAATTATATAAAGAATAAAGCTTAATGCAGATAATTTATTATTTGAAAAAATAATTTTTTTATGAGTAAATTATATATTGACTGTCGCTTGATACTAACAATTTAAAAAAAATTTTATTTATGATTAATTCATATAAACAATGTTGGCTTATGCAGACAGTTTGATACTTTATACATTTGTTCATTTTAATCAACTTTTTTTTGTAACAACATTTTCAGTTGAAATAATGACAATATTAAATTAATACTAAATTAAAAAATTAAAATCAATTATAGTTTTTTTTTAATTTTGAGTTTTTTAATATCAAAAATGAAATTTTTATTTAAAAATTATTAATTATTTTCAAACACTTCAGAAAAAACTACATTAGTCGTATATATTATTGCAGTATCACTTAAATCGTTTTCATTTACATTAAGTATTTCTCCTTCTGTATTTGTGACTGTCATTGATGATTTTAAAAATTTTATTTTCAAATTTTTTTCACCTTTAACCCTCGATAATGCTACATATAATTGACTATGACTAAATACAGGTTTTGGTAAATATAAACCTACTTTTTCAAATGATTGACCTTGTTTTGTTTATTGTCATAGCAAAACTTGGTCTAATAGGAAATTGTCGTCTTACCATATTAAAGGGAATTTTATCCTTTGATGGACTTAAATCTATTCTTGGAATTTACGATTTGTCCTGAATTTTGTCCTGTTATAATTTAACTATATATAGTATATTGTTTTAATTCGGTAATAAAGAGTCTGGTGCCATTACATAAACCTCCATTTAAATTCATATTCCTAAGTAACATAATGATCATTCCTTTCTTTAACACTCATTTATGGGGTGATAAATCATTTGGCATTAAAGAATTTAAAAATTCAATCGTAATTGATTCGTCTAATTTATTATTTTCATCATTATTAAAACTATCGATGATCAAATATACTTTACTGTCACCTTTAATTCATTCAACAATTTCATCATTAATAGCTAAAACGTCATTATTTCTTGGAGAAAGTACAACTTTGTATTTAAGAGTAGATAAATCGTTGATGTTTATTTTATGTCCAAATATATCATCAATCGAATTAGTAAAAGTAATAAATTCATTAGGAATTTTTGTTACTTTATTATCAATTTCAAATTTTGTATCGTTTTTATTTTCTCCAATACCTAATATAACCACGTTTTAAACATACTATTTTGATTGATTAATCGTAAATTATTATTTAAAATTAACTTTTGGAATAAACGCCATAACGAACTACTTTTAACGCATGATTCTAGTATTTGAGTTCTGTTTCCATAACGAACTGTAGGTAGTGTTTGTCGAAAATCACCAGATGTTACTAATATTTTACCACCGAATGGTTTATTATTGCGACATAAATCTTTGAAAAAAATATCTATAGTATCTAATGCATATTTTGAAGTCATTGATATTTCGTCCCAAATAATTAACTCAATATTTTTTAATATTTTACCTAATTTTGAATTGGAAGAAATATTACATGTTGATTGTTCATTTAAATTGAATGATAATTTGAATGTCGTATGTATAGTTTTACCACCTATTAATAAATTTGCCGCAATCTCTGGTGTTTTATTCAATTTCACAAATTTTATTATAGTATTTAATAAATAACATTTTCCACTACCACCAGGACCATCAATGAAATATAAATTGTTTTTACTTTTATCGTTGAGGGCGTTTATTACTATATCAAATATTAGTTTTTGTTCAGTTTTTAAAGATTTTAGTAGTGTTTTTATTTCTTCAATTTCATTATTGATATCATCAATAACATTCGAATCTAAGTAAATTTCATTATCAATTTTTGGTAGTTTAAATTGTTCCAATGTCTCCTAAACTTTCAGGTAATCTTGGGTCAAAAAAATGTTCTTTATATTTATTATAAAGTTGCAATCCATCACAGTTGCAATCAAAAGATAGAATGAAAGCGAAAAGTTTACATAGTGTATGTGGAAATTGAAAGCAACAATTTTCTTGTAAACATTTATCCCATTTATTATCAGTAATGATTAAATCTCTCTTCATGCATGCTTCATAAAATGTATCATAAACAGTGCCATTAAGTGATCGTAAATCTTCAAATGATTCGGCACCACGTACATGTAGTAACAATAATCTAAGGAAAAATCGTTCTCTATCTTCAGAATTTACATGAAACATTCTTACTAATATAGGTTTATTGAATTTTTTTCGTTGATTCCACACTTTCTTCATTTTATCGTAAACATAATATTGGGGGATTTCAGTATACAAAAATTGCTTTGCTTTTGCATTAGATTTATTTAATAAAAACCAACTTGTCAATGTTGTTTCATAATTTTTGTTAATTAATTTATGTTCAGATCCTTCTTGAAAATAAACATATTGTTGATCATCAAGATGCCAATCTATATATTGCATGTGACTGAGAGTGCAATTTGAATTCCTTCAAACGATATAAATAGCCTCGGGCGGACAAACGTACCTCGTAGAAATATATTCTGAGATTTCATCATAATTTGTTATATTTTGTTTTTGCACCTTTTCAACTTCTACATTGTTAGTTTCCATAGCTTGGCGGACAACAACTCGGCCCACAATTCCGGGAGTCCGATATATACCTCCTACGATAGTGGAGGAAGAGGATTGCCACTAGTGCGCTTCGAAATCAAATTGTTTCGTCGAGCCTGTGTCGGCGATCAACTGTTTAACATGCGATATTTTTTGGTTACTAACACGCTTAGTTATCGAAGATATGCCGTTAACGATTATTCTTTTCATCTGGGCGACTTCGTCAAGGGAGACTCTACCTAGGGATGAAGGGACGGTCGCTAAATTAAAGTAGACATCCTTCGGGGTATACTACGTGCAGC
The DNA here is from genome assembly GCA_026168455.1 of Theocolax elegans. Taxonomy (NCBI): domain Eukaryota; kingdom Metazoa; phylum Arthropoda; class Insecta; order Hymenoptera; family Cerocephalidae; genus Theocolax; species Theocolax elegans. The sequence goes on from CM047427.1 coordinate 49,438,375, forward strand.
GTCAAAATACTGAGGTGGGCCTTTCGAGGTCTGCCTTGGGGCACATCCGGACCGAAGTAGTTTCTCATCCAGACGAAAGTTGCTGGTATGTCTCACAGAAGGGTGTCCCTTTCATCAAAACCCCTTCGTATAAAGTCAGTAAGTCGAGTTGTGATACACATCCGAACTGAAAACTTTACGTTGGGTGAGATGTTAAAAACACCATCGCGTACAAACTTTTGTTTGTACGCGATTTTTCTCTATTTCAGGGGATTTTTCGAATGGTATCCCTTGGAAGGCTTGTGGAAGGATTGTTGAACGTTTTATCCTTCACAAGCCATAGCGTACAAGCCTTTTGGTTTGTACGCTTTTTTCTCTTTCAGGGGATTTTTCGAATGGCATCCCTTAGAGAGTTCGTGAAGGGAGTGACGAATGCTTTACCCTTCACGAACATTCGACCGCTAGGCCACCTACCGCAAAACCTCCCCGGGGATCCGGGGAGTAATAGAAAGACGTGCTTCGGCATGTCGACAGTTGGACCAATATGACTTTACTATGGTACGCAGGGACTGGTACCGAGCCCCACGTTGGCGTACCTCTGAGCCGAAAGTGAAACGCCAGCGTGTCCCCAGTATTGGGTTGGACTCTGCGGGATATGTGGTTGCAAGCAGGCTTGACGGGTGAAGCGAAGTTGACCCGGATGCCGCTTATGGTCGAGAGCGGACGACGGCGGTGAGCTAAACACCGCCGCATCCCTACCGAGGATTACGGCTTAAGGCAAACCGTCGTAAGGCGGCGTGCTATCGTAAAGAGCTTCGGTACACTTATTAAGTGGCCTCTCATCGGGGTTAATCGATGCCATAGGAGGCTCTCAGAGAGTTTCACTTTTCGAACGCATCGGGGAAGCTTTAGGCACCATCGCCGACAAGGGAAACCGACCAACTGTGAAACTTAGATGACGAGAGCTTCCGGGGCAGCAAATACTGCGGATTGATGCGGTGATATTGCCCTAAGGAAAGACTCTAGAACAGTCATAGAATACTGTTAGTTTCCATATTACTAAATTTTATTAAAGCTGTGTCTGGCCCTTTGTAAAGATACTTAAATAAGTATTTTACAAATTTTATTGTAATACATATTTCTACATTTATATGACATTCAAGTTTTAGAAGTAAATGTGGATTATATGGAACAACAAAAGTATTATCCGCAGTTTAGTTTTTGAAGTATATAGGATAACCATTATGAGATAATTCTGTTTGTGAAGTAAAACATTTTGGAAAATTTTTTGTGCAATACGTTTTAGTTTCGTGCATGGAGACACTATTTTTATTCTGAACTCTACAAGGGCCATGAATCATATTTTGTTTTACTAACTCATATAATCTTGGAAATTATTTTCTATTAGGAAATTCAGCACATATGAGATTATTAATTTGATCTGTGTTTTGAATTTTATCTTTTTCATCTAACCATAGTAACATATGAATATGAGGCAATCCGCGTTTTTAAAATTCGATTACATAAATGTATGAATTCAATTTACCAACAATTTCTTCCTGCAGTAACTCGTTCATTAATACCTTTACTTTCTGATCAAATACTCGTACTATTAGATCTGGTCTATCGAGTGTATCTTCGTGTTCTAATAAGTTTTCTGTAATTTCTTTCCATTTTGGATTACATGTCATTGTTACAAAAGTGTTTGGTTTTCCATTATTTGCATTATGGTTGTTGCATCTGAAAAGTTCTGTTGCATTGCTCTTGGGCTGCCTATAAAACTAGATGGAAAAATAACCATTTTACTAATAGAAATATTTTCATTACTATTATCTATTGTTAAGTTGATCCATTAAACCTTTATATTGTTCTGTTCGTATATTATGTTGATCTTTTCTTATAAAATATAAACGATTATTTTCAACTTTCGTCCACGAATTGAGAATAAATTGGTTGGATAAACTTTTGAGATTTAAACATGGATTAAATTCTTTTCGTATACTAAATCTGTATAAATAATATTGTAAAGCAGTTACATTATCATATTTTCGTTCACCTGAACTTTTCATAAATGGTTCCCAACCTGAATCACCGTATGCAAATATTAATGTATATACCATTGGATCAATATCTTTGTTAATAATTGCAATTGTTTGAGGTTTTTTTCCATTTTGAAAAATACATATATCTCTATTGGAAGGTGGTTCTCCATTTTCTCCAACATATACGATAGCAACTTCATTACAAACCGTTATTTGTGATTTATTTTTTAATGTTTTATCTCTAGTTAAATACATTTTAATTTCTTGAACTGGACGATTTAATTCAGTTGAACGTGCATGTTCTTCTTTTTTGATTTCATGCATCATTTTATATGCATTTGCAAATGGATTTATTTCACGTAGTACACTAATCTAATTTTTGTATTAATTCGTTGTCTAAATTGTTCTGATGACATTGAGATAATCTATATTCATTTGCTATTTTATTGTCTAGTATATATAATACGCCAAATTTTGTACTTTCAGATTCATTTGGATGTAAAGCATACGTATTGTGGTAAATTTGATCACAAATTTTTAATACTTGCAATCCAGCAGTAGTAAAATGAGCTAATTTTGCATCAAAACTTGCAAATGCTAATAAATTGTTGTCAATTCTTATATTTTGTTTAAAATTTTTATCTTTAATAGATTGTCCTAATAAATAAGTTTTAAAAGTTTCAGGATACGGAGTGATACTTTCAAGTTTTACTTTGTTTCTATGAAAACAATCGGCATACTTATTATCTTTTTTTATTTCGTTTCTGAAATGTATTGCTTCGCAAAATTGACATTCGTAAATAAGTTTTCCAAGGTAATTGCACTTAATTGTAGATTCATAAAATTCTGCCAACTTATGTACTTTGGTCATTTGTTCTCATTTTTACTTTTAGTTATTAGAATTTACTTACTAGAGATGCTCTAAACTCACGCACTCGCTTTGCCTCAGCTAATTTGTATTCTTCAGTCATTTGTTCTCTTTTCTTGCTTTTTATTATTGAGATTTCTTTTTTTTATCTGCAGATTGAGATGCTCTACACTCACGCACTCGCTTTGCCTCAGCTAATTTGTATTCTTCAGTCATTTGTATTCCTGTCTTAGTTTTTATTACTGAGATTTCTTTCTTTTTATCTGCTGATTGAGATGCTCTAAACTCACGCACTCGCTTTGCCTCAGCTAATTTGTATTCTTCAGTCATTTTTTCTCTTTTTTTGCTTTTTATTATTGATATTTCTTTTTTTTATCTACAGATTGAGATGCTATAAACTCACGCACTCGCTTTGTCTCAGCTAATTTGTATTCTTCAGTCATTTGTTCTCTTTTCTTGCTTTTTATTATTGATATTTCTTTTTTTTTATCTGCAGATTGAGATGCTATTAACTCACGCACTCGCTTTGTCTCAGCTAATTTGTATTCTACAGTCGTTTGTTCTCTTTGCCTGCATTTTATTATTGAGATTTTTTTTATCTTCAGATTGTGATGCTTAAACTTACGTTGTCGTTCTGCTTTGGCTATTTTTTGTTCTTGAGTCATTTGTTTTATTTTTTTGTCTTTAATTGTTGCTGATTCTGTTTCTCCATCTTCAGATTGAGATGGTCGTAATTTTCTTTTACATTCTGATTTATTAATTTTGCTTTGTTGTTTTATTTCAAAGGGTTCGATTTTTATAACGTGTAGCTCTTTATTCTGTTGGTTAAAATTTTTTTTTGATAGCGATACTGTTAAATCTTTAATTTCATATATTTTTTTATACTTTTTCGTGTGATTTCTTCATATCTACATCTTTAATTTGTAGTTTTAGTGTGTCAGCAAAAGTAAGTTTTGTTTTTTGTTTTGTTATTTCTGTTTTACTATCATTAATAGTCGTCCTTTTTTCTTTTAATTCTTTATGATATTGGTTATCTTGTTTAATTAAATCGATTGACTCATTAATCAATGGAACATTTAGCAATGAATTATGATAAGTAGCCGAATACTCTGATATATTCTAATTTTTAAAAACTTGTTTTAATTATAAATTACAATTCTGTTTTTATGACTCTGATTATTTGGAATACCACTTCTCAAAATAGGAAACATTTTAACTGATTGATTTTTATAAATCATTTCTAAATGGCTTCTCATCATTGATTCATCGAATATTATATTACAAGGACAAACACCATTAGAAATTGATATTGCGAAAGCTATAGCAAATAAACCACAATGGTCAGTTTGTGATTGATTTTGAGCGTATTCTTGTACAATTGTAATTGATTTTTTATTGGGAAATAATCTGTTTATGTATTTCAAGTGATCATTTCGAAGACCTGAATTTAAACTATCAAATACATGAATAAATTTTTTTATCATACCAAATGCAAATCCAGTGTCCCATATCACTTGGACCACTAAACAATATTTGTGTAAATTCTTCATCATAAGAACGCTCTTTAATATTGTTCAAAGCGGATAAAAAAATTGTATCTTGCATTTTAAAATGTGGATTTAATTTCATAAATTCTAATATATGCCTATCAAAGAGGTACTTTGCGGCATTTAATTGTGACTTATAATCAGTTAGTCCATAGCTTTTTTAATTATCTATACATTCAGATAGATTTGCATTGGACGACAGAGAAACGTGTATGTTTTGAAACAACCCTTAACGTTATATTATATAATATAGAGATTAATAATATTATTTAATTTTTTATATTATTTTAATAATTTAAATTTTTTATTTAAATTTAATATTATTTTATAATTTAATTTTTACTTATAGGCAGTCAATCGATAGCTTTTTAAATCTGTTTTCTAATTAAATCTTAAGGGTTATTTATCTTGTTTTTAACCCCCCTTTATCTGAATTGTTAGATAATTAAAAAAGCTATCGATCGACTGCCTATAAGTCAAAATTAAATAACGCAAAGTACCCCTTTTAGTCGAATAACGTTAAAGGTTGTTTCAAAATATACATGCTTCCCTTACATAGAAGCTTTCTAGGGTGTGTTGCCCAATTGGAATCCAGCTGAATGGATAGATAATTAAAAAAGCTATCGATTGACTCTGTAACGTCCCTCACAATTTTTCACAAATATTTTATTATTATTATTATTATTATTATTATATATATATACACATGAGAAAAATGTAGAGGTCCAGTGAACGAAACGACACATTTTCTTTTCCTTCCCACGCCAGAAAGACATTTTTTTTTAGAAAAGCAATAAACAATATACCGATATTGCCGGACCACCCGAAACCCGATCAGCCACGCATACTTTCGTTTTCCACCATGTGAAAGTAATAAAAAAGATAGCAAGCAGGCCTCGCGACGCATGCACCATCAGCTGCAAGTCGTAAACAACTCAACTTGGGAAAACCCGAGTACACTCTTAACCGTTTTTTGTGTGCGTCTCTAGTTTTCTCAGAAATGAAAATAATATTATTTTTAAATATCTACATGAAATATATAATTATTACCGTATTGTAACTGTTACATATATGTAAATATATGTTATATACATGTTCTATATAATTTTAAGAGATTTCCTTAATAATAATTAAAGGAATTTAATAATAAAAGGAAACAAAAAGATAATATTATGAAAATACATATATATGTTGTGATGTGTACGGAGATGTACGAGTATGCACTGTTTATTTAAATGTATTAGTATATAACGTGCATTTCTTGCATATCAGTAGCAGAAAATATAATGTATATTAATGTTTTTATGAATATAGTTATATATATATATATAATGCAATTTATATTATCAAAGCAATTTTACTATATTATATCTTTTTATTTTCTTTTATCTATTTTTATAAATTGTAATGATTATTTAATAATAATATAGACTTAATAATTATATAAAATAAAGATCATTTTCTAAAAATATGTATATATTTGTGTATGATATGTACAGAGATTGTATGAGTATGCACCTTATATTTATATGCACTAATATATTACATGCATCTCTTGAATATCAACAACACGAAATATATCTATCAATATTTTTTTTTTTACGAAATAAATATATATGAAAAATCATGTGTTTAAAGAATATAATTATATAGTCTATATTAGTATTTATTGTTTGATTATTTTTATACCTTCGCTTTATACTCTTTTATCTCTTATAACAAACTATCAAAACAATTGTTTATCAATAATAATCATTTATTAATTTAAACGTAAATAATATAATTGAATCATTATTGGTAAGCATTTGTAATAAATAAATAATAAGTAAAATTTAGTATAAAACAGTACACATAATGACATCTATGCGAGATGCGATCAAATAGAATAGTTCTGGAAAATGGCGGAGGCGACGCACGCGTCGGGCCTTAAGCCCTCCTACCGACCAATCACAACGAGCGCTAGAATTTAAGGATGTAACCAAGAGTTCTGGGGGTAGAATTTTCCGCCCTTGACCATGAACTTGACAAATCCAAAAGGCCAAAAATGGAAAGGGAAAGTGTGGGAGGACAACAGAGGTATTCTTTATGGCAGAAAACCTACCCATAGTCAGTGTTTAAGTCAAATTCGAACTCTAAAGTAAAAATCAAATTCTAAGTTTAAATCAAAATCTTCAAGTCAAAATCTTCAAATCAAAATCGTCAAGTCAAAAAAAATCTAATAAAGTTAAAAGTCAAAGTCTAAAACAAATTAAACTACGGAAAGGGTCCAAGGAAACTCAATCCCCAGAGCTCTGAGTCACAAAATATTGCAGTATATTGTGTAAAAACGAAGAAGTAAGTAAAATTAAATAAATTATACTTTAATAATTCTTGTTTTTTTTTCTTTTTACTCTTTAATTTTTCTTTCTATTTTATTTCATTAATTATTTTCTTTTAATTTTTATCTAAACCCACTCCGAGAAGTTTAATCTCTGTTTTATTAAAATCAGGGGTAACTATCTCAATCCTAGTAAACCTTTACCTAAAAAATAAAAAAAATCTATAGTAAAAAGTGTCTTTATTGATCATCACGAACCAATGGTGTTAATAGATGTTAAGATACATATATGCCGACGTTTCGGACGTTTTTTCGCCGTCCCTTTTCAAGGCTAAAAATTAGTAAATTACAATATATATAGATTAATACAGGCAGTGAAACATTTAAATCGATGTCGCAAAACAATTCATACACTCACCAAATTCAAACAAAACTCAAAAAAACAACATATCACTCGTGTGATCTCGCAAAAGCCACTCTCTTCGGAATATTATTACATATCAAATCTATAAAAATTCAACAAATCACGTTTAATTCTCACATTAAAAACAATAATTTTTAATAATACAATTTAAAAATACAATTTAAAAAAACCTTTCAACTAGTTTACACTACCCACGCTGTCGTCTTCAGAACAAATTGTTTAAATATATATATATACATAGGACCTCCCCGAAGGGAGTCCTAAGTCACAATTAAACTTCATAAAGTCTACAGACCCGTGCCTAACCCCTTACCAATACATTTAACAATATACACATACAAATATACACACACATATATATATGTATACATACATATACATACATACATACATATATTCGTCCCATACATCAGTATTCTATGACTGTCTTAGAGTCTTTCCTTAGGGCAATATCACCGCATCAATCCGCAGTATTTGCTGCCCCGAAGCCCTCGTCAACAAGCTTTACAGTTAATCGGTTTCCCTTGTCGGCGTTGGTGCCTAAAGCTTCCCCGATGCGTTCAAAAAGTAAAAACTCTCATGACTCGATGAGAGGCCACTAAGTGTACCAAAACTCCTTACTACAGCCCGCCGCATTACACGGTTAGCCTAGAGTCGTAATTCTTGGTAAGAATTCGGCGGTGTTTAGCTCCCCGCCGTCTTCTGCTTTCGAACATAAGCAGCATCCGGGTCAAATCGCTTCACCCGTCAAGCCTGATTGCAACCACACACCCCGCAGAGTCCAACCCAATACTGGGGACACGCTGGCGTTTCACTTTCGACTCAGAGGTACGCCAACGTGGGGCTCGGATTCCAGTCCCTGCGTACCAGAGTAAAGTCATCCTGGTCCAACTGTCGACATGCCGAAGCACGCCTCCCTATTACTCCCCGGATCCCCGAGGAGTTTTTGCGGTAGGTAGCCTAACGTTCGACTGTTCGTGAAGGGTAAAGCATTCGTCACTCCCTTCACGAGCTCTCTAAGGGATACCGTTCAAAAATCCCCTGAAAGAGAAAAAAGCGTACAAACCAAAAGGCTTGTACGCTATTGCTTATGAAAGGTAAAACATTCGACAATCCTTCCATAAGCCTTCCAAGGGATACCGTTCGAAAAATCCCTTGAAAGAGAGAAAAATTGCGTACAAGCTAAAGCTTGTACGCGATGGTGTTTTTAACATCTCACTCAACGCAAAGCCTTCAGTTCGGATGTGTATCACAACTCGACTTACTGACTTTATACGAAGAGAATTTTGATGAAAGGGACACCCTTCTATGAGACATCCCAGCGACTCGTCTGGATGAGAAACTACTTCGGTCCGGATGTGCCCCAAGGTAGACCTCGAAAGGCCGCCTCAGTATTTTGACGCTGCACGTAGTACACTCCGAAGGATGTCTACTTTGATTTAGCGGCCGTCCCTACATCCCATGGTAGAGTCTCCCTTGACGAGTTCGCCCAGATGAATAGCAGAATCGTTAACGGCATATTTTAGATAACCAAGCGTGTTAGTAACCAAGAAATATCGCATGTTAAACAGTTGATCGTCGACATAGGCTCGACGAAGCAACTCGATTTCGAGGCGCACTAGTGGCAATCCTCTTCCTCCACTATCGTAGGAGGTCTATATCGGACCCTCGGAATTGGGGGCCGAGTCACTCACCCTCTCCCAACTCAGGAAATCTGAGAACAGGATTCCGCCAAGTCGTCCCATACATCAATAAATCTATCCAAAGAAGGAGGGGAACATTCTGTATTACGAGGCTAAGTCGAGTCGAGTGCTCCCGAGTATCAGGCGAACATGCGCCGCGGAGAAGTGGCACGCCGCGTCAATCTTAATACAGCCGGGATTCCCCGGAGCGCTCCGATACTTAATGCGAGTCGCCCAACCTCCTCACCACACATAGTAAGCTAATACCGAGAGGCAGTTGTTCTCAAGCCAACAACGCAATGGAGAGTATAAAACACATTTATAACAAATAAACAATATTAGTTGCAATATAGTTTCACAGTATTTAACGCCTCTTTATACATATTCTTCAAAAAATTCACATCTTCTATACGGTTAAGTGTGTTATCGTGTGTATAAATATTCAGCATCTCCGAAAACATTCGTTTTTTCGTATTACTTTCGATATCAATGATAGATACCTTATTAAAATCAATGCTGTGGCTAGTATTTCTCTTATGAACCGCTAATGCAGATCTTTCACTTTCATTGTGTACATTATTCTTATGCTCTCGAATTCGTGATTTTAATTTACGTTTTCTCGTGCCAATGTATTGCGCTGTGCAGTCTTTACAAGGTATTTTATAAACAATATTGCACATCTCGTGTTTTTCATTTTTATCCTTGCCTAATTTTATAATATTGCTAAATTTATTGATCATGCGGTTAATTGGTAGAAAATCACACTTTTTTATGAATACATTGAGGCACGGAGTTACATCCTTAATAAAAGGTAAAACAACCTTTGGTCTCAAAATTAAATTTCTTTTTATAATAATATTATTAATTAAAGTATTACTGGAATTATATAAATGTGACAATCATTTATTTATGAATTTATTAATGAAATCAAATGGATAATTGTTATTAAGTAAGTTTCTAACTAACACAATATTGCCATCATGAAAAATCGAATCCGATAACAAAACAGCCTTGTCAACCAAATTATAAACCATTGCTATTTTTTGGGAACGTGGGTGATGTGAAAAATAATTAAGATAACGTCCAGAGGCTGTGTCTTTACGGTACCAATTTGTCTTGCAAATAGCATCATCAAATCTATGTATTTTTAAATCAAGAAACGGTAATTCTTTATTTATTTCAGTTTCCACTGTAAATTTTATAGGTTCACAATAGTTATTAAAAGCGTTTAATATCAGATCGATCTTCTCATGATTGACAATTAATATCGTGTCGTCTACATATCTTTTGTACAAAACAATATCCTTTTTGAAATCTTTTGAGCAACAATTTAATAAATCTTCTAATACCATGTCCGCAAACCAAGGACTTGTGCAAAAACCCATAGGAGCTCCCATACATTGTTTGTAAATTTTTTTTATTAAATTGAAAGAAAGTTAAGTCCAAAAGCTGCTCTATCCCCTCCAAAAATTCATCTTTAACAATAGGAATACTACTCTTTATAAATTTGAATTTTTTTGATACTGGTCGTATAATTAAATACAGATAAGGAGATTCCTCTTGCGGTCCCCGATACATTACGTCTTGGTGAAAAATTTAATTTTACTTCTAAAATTAATAAATTTACTCCTTTTGAAATACTTAAAGACATAGAATTTCACATCCAGTCTCAGAATGATAATAATGATAATACATTTGATAATAGGAACATTAAAGCAACGTCCTCAGCAACGAAAAATTGAAAACTGAACTAATTGAAAATATAAATAAATTTATAAAAAGAAAGAGACACATTGATTATACGGATAGAATTATTTTACATAATTATAAAAATACATGTAAATTTTTAAAAAATAACCGAGACGTGATGTTTACGAAAGCAGATAAAGGTGCGGTTTGCGTTATCATAGAAAAAGAAAAATATAATGAGAAAATGGAGACATCTTTAAATGATAAAAAATATTATAAAGTTATTGAAAAATGCCCGCTAAGACAATTACAAATTAAAATATAACTTTTAATAAGAGATTGGGAGGAAAAGGGAGTTGTTGAAAAAGAAAACTGTTTTGACAACGTTAAACAAAAATTAGACAATACAAACATTCCGAAAGCGTATGGGTTAATTAAAATACATAAAGCGGATTTACCTACACGGATCATTGTTTCAGCTATAAATAGCCCTACGTATGCCTTTGATAAAGCAATTAGTAAATTATTTAATAAGTACGTTCCAAAACCAGCATCAAATATAAAAAATAGTATAGAATTAAAAAAGATCATTGACAAACTGATTGTCCCTGAAAATTACAGATTAGTATCGTTTGACGTTGTCTCTCTTTTTTAAAATTTACCAAGAGATTTAATTATACGAGCAGTATCAAAAAAATTGAAATTTATAAAGAGTAGTATTCCTATTGTTAAAGATGAATTTTTGGAGGGGATAGAGCAGCTTTTGGACTCAACTTTCTTACAATTTAATAAAAAAATTTACAAACAATGTATGGGAGCTCCTATGGGTTTTTGCACAAGTCCTTGGTTTGCGGACATGGTATTAGAAGATTTATTAAATTGTTGCTTAAAAGATTTCAAAAAGGATATTGTTTTGTACAAAAGATATGTAGACGACACGATATTAATTGTCAATCATGAGAAAATCAATCTGATATTAAACGCTTTTAATAACTATTGTGAACCTATAAAATTTACAGTGGAAACTGAAATAAATAAAGTATTACCGTTTCTTGATTTAAAAATACATAGATTTGATGATGCTATTTGCAAGACAAATTGGTACCGTAAAGACACAGCCTCTGGACGTTATCTTAATTATTTTTCACATCATCCACGTTCCCAAAAAATAGCAATGGTTTATAATTTGGTTGACAAGGCTGTTTTGTTATCGGATTCGATTTTTCATGATGGCAATATTGTGTTAGTTAGAAACTTTTTACTTAATAACAATTATCCATTTGATTTCATTAATAAATTCATAAATAAACGATTGTCACATTTACATAATTCCAGTAATACTTTAATTAATAATATTATTATAAAAAGAAATTTAATTTTGAGACCAAAGGTTGTTTTACCTTTTATTAAGGATTTAACTCCGTGCCGCAATGTATTCATAAAAAAGTGTGATTTTCTACCAATTAACCGCATGATCAATAAATTTAGCAATATTATAAAATTAGGCAAGGATAAAAATGAAAAACACGAGATGTGCAATATTGTTTATAAAATACCTTGTAAAGACTGCACAGCGCAATACATTGGCACGAGAAAACGTAAATTAAAATCACGAATTCGAGAGCATAATAATGATGTACGCAATGAAAGTGAAAGATCTGCATTAGCGGTCCATAAGAGAAATACTAGCCACAGCATTGATTTTAATAAGGTATCTATCATTGATATCGAAAGTAATACGAAAAAACGAATGTTTTCGGAGATGCTGAATATTTATACACACGATAACACACTTAACCGTATAGAAGATGTGAATTTTTTGAAGAATATGTCTAAAGAAGCGTTAAATACTGTGAAACTATATTGTAATTAATATTGTTTATTTATTATAAATGTGTTATATACTCTCCATTGCGTTGTTGGCTTGAGAACAACTGCCTCTCGGTATTAGCGTACTATGTGTGGTGAGGAGGTTGGGCGACTCGCATTAAGTATCGGAGCGCTCCGGGGAATCCCGGCTGTATTAAGATTGACGCGGCGTGCCACTTCTCCGCGGCGCATGTTTGCCTGATACTCGGGAGCACTCGACACGACTTAGCCTCGTAATACAGAATGTTCCCCTCCTTCTTTGGATAGATTTATTGATGTATGGGACGAATATATGTATGTATGTATGTATATGTATGTATATATATATATATGTGTGTGTGTATATATGTATGTGTATATTGTTAAATGTATTGGTAAGGGGTTAGGCACGGGTCTGTAGACTTTATGAAGTTTAATTGTGACTTAGGACTCCCTTCGGGGAGGTACTATGTATATATATCCCTGTCAAAAATATACAGCTGTAAAAATAACTGGAAATACAGGTGTAAATCCATGTCATAATACAGCTGTATTGGATTTGCCTGGATTTATTAATTGGATTTACAGGTGTAAATCCATGTAATATTAAATGGATTTTTTAATTTTACAAATGTTTTTTCATTTAGATTAATTAATCTCATCGAAGGTTGTATGTTAATCTAAATAAAAAAACATTTGTAAAATTAAAAAATCCATTTAATATTACATGGATTTACACCTGTAAATCCAGTTAATGAATCCACGCAATCTCACTCCAATACAGTTGTATTACATGGATAATTTGTCGAATGGGGCACTTTCTTAATAATAATATCGCTGTAAATTGCGTTTAAAATCCATCAAAGGTTGTATGTTAATCTAAATAAAAAAAAATTTGTAAAATTAAAAAATCCATTTAATATTACATGGATTTACACCTGTAAATCCAGTTAATAAATCCAGGCAAATCCAATACAGCTGTATTATGACATGGATTTACACCTGTATTTCCAGTTATTTTTACAGCTGTATATTTTTGACAGGGATATATATATATATATATATATATTTTTAAACAATTTGTTCTGAAGACGACAGCGTGGGTAGTGTAAACTAGTTGAAAGGTTTTTTTAAATTGTATTTTTAAATTGTATTATTAAAAATTATTGTTTTTAATGTGAGAATTAAACGTGATTTGTTGAATTTTTATAGATTTGATATGTAATAATATTCCGAAGAGAGTGGCTTTTGCGAGATCACACGAGTGATATGTTGTTTTTTTGAGTTTTGTTTGAATTTGGTGAGTGTATGAATTGTTTTGCGACATCGATTTAAATGTTTCACTGCCTGTATTAATCTATATATATTGTAATTTACTAATTTTTAGCCTTGAAAAGGGACGGCGAAAAAACGTCCGAAACGTCGGCATATATGTATCTTAACATCTATTAACACCATTGGTTCGTGATGATCAATAAAGACACTTTTTACTAAAGATTACTTGGACGAACGATAGATTCATTTAAACAATATAAAAAAAATCTAAACAATAGTGCTTGTGGAGATAGATTTTTTTGGAAAGCATAAAAGATTCTAACTCAAAAGTTTAAAGTGCATTGTGAAGAAATTGTATTCTATAAAAATCAAATTTAAACATAAATTCTTTGTTTATTCATAAATTATTCCTGGTTCATGTAAGGCCATCCTAAACTAGTGAGAGTAAAATCTCAGGTTTAAAACGGCCAATACGAGATTAATTTTCATAATTAATCTCGTAACCAGGATAGTTGACAAAGTTTCAACTTTCCGTAACAACTCCCTATAAGTGAAAATTAAATACTGCAAAGTATCCCTTTTAATCGAATAACGTTAAGGGTTGTTTCAAAATATTCACATCTTTACGCAATTTATTACGTAAATTTCTGAATGTGCGTGTGCGTGAGCATACATACACATACGTACATACATACATGCATACATGCACATTTATGAACATTTATATTTGTTGAAAAAACAATATAATTTAATTAAACTATGGTATTAGCAAACAGTTGAAATGCTGGTGTTACCAGTGACGTGTTGTTATTACAGCGCTGAAATTACTGGTGAAATATCAAACGTATTTTTTACGTCTCTAAGTATTAAATTCTTATTCCACATGAGTTTTTGTGAAATTAATAATGACTTAACTAAGAATAACTGTGTTCAGAGAAAAAAAATACTTTATTTCGTTCTTTTAAAAACGAACGCAGTATTATCATCATGATATTCCGTAGCATGAAGGTATTACTGCGGTGCATCATTATTTTACTCTTTATACTACGTTATAAAATATACTGATTGTTCTCTAAAGTACAAAATTAATCGTTAACAACAAGTATTATTCTTTAATATACTTATGTTGATCGAATTTAGTAAATCACATTTATTTTACATCAACGTAAAGCAACTTTTGCACGAATCGCAGTAATAGCTACATACCCAGTAATACGCTCATTTAGCACAGCACTAGTCACAATCGGAAAGATTTTAACTGACCGATTTTATATAAATAAACCACAATTGTAAGTTTTTAAGTGATTTTGAACGTATTCCTGCATATAATATATGAATAAATTTGTTATTATACCAATTGCAAATCCACTGTCCCATATCAGTTGGACCACGAAACAATATTTGTATACATTTTTCATCGTAAGAACGTTGTTTAATATTGTTCATAGCGGATAAAAAAATTGTATCTTGCATTTTAAAATGTGGAATTAATTTCATAATTTCATACATATACCTATCATATAACATTCCATACGCTGTATTGTCATCTTGTTGAATTACAAATCGTATTCGGACGTTTCGTCACAGGACATTTCATCGTAAGGACTTTTCATCGTACGGACTATTCATCGCAAGTACTTCTCATTGCATGGACTTTTCATCGTAATGATGGAATTTTCAATACATTACATTATCCAAATTCGTCAAGTTTACGGGATACATGTTCTAAGATGCTTGTTTTAATTAACTCTTATTTAAATTATTATTTGTATTTTTTGTATTTGTTATTTTCCTAAAAATAATGTATTTCAGAAATGAATAAAAAAACAATGTTAAATTGAAACGTTACAATTATTTAAAACTTAATTTCCCTTTTTTAATTTCCCTCTTCAATTGGTTATTGGGTATTAGGGTTTCTGTGTATTAGGGTTATTGGATATTAGGGTTATTGGGCATTAGGGTTATTGGGTAGTGGGGTTATTAGGGTATTGGAGTATTAGGGTTATTGGGTACGTTCGTACAATGAAAATTCCATCTTTGCGATGAAAAGTCCTTGCGATGAAAAGTCCGTGCGATAAAAAATCCGTGCGATAAAAAG
Source organism: Theocolax elegans (assembly GCA_026168455.1). Classification (NCBI taxonomy): domain Eukaryota; kingdom Metazoa; phylum Arthropoda; class Insecta; order Hymenoptera; family Cerocephalidae; genus Theocolax; species Theocolax elegans. The sequence goes on from CM047427.1 coordinate 49,454,144, forward strand.
TCCGTGCGATGTAAAGTCCGTCATGAAACATCCGACAATGAAATGTTCTGCGACGAAACGTCCGTGACCCATTACAAATTCATGATTAATTTCTAGAAATTTATATTTTTTCAATTTTGCGTTACTAAACTATTAGCATAATTTTGATGAAAATTTTTATTCAGTTATAATGAGGGTAGACTTATTATAAAATTATCGTATGTTACACAGAGAAAAAAAACTGCGTTAAATATTAATTAAATTAATTAATTTACTAATTATTATATTTTAAATTAATTTAAGGTCATTATAAATGTATGTTTTTTTTTCATATTATTAAATTTACTTTAACATAATATAAAATTAAGTATACTATAACAATTCTTGGGTTATTTATTATTGAAACGCAAAATATTAGGTATTAACCTTATAACATTTATTAAATGCAAAAAAGCAACAATTTTACAACAATTTTAATTATAAATTAAAATGGAAACAATTTTTTTCGTAGAATTTGTTCAATTATCCATAATTTATCTAAAACGCCGCATTAGACAAAGGTAACTACGGTTTTTTTGATATTTACCATTTTTAATAATTTAACCCAAATCTACTGGAAAGTCCACATTTCATATTCCTTGAATTTGAAAAAAATACTGTCACATCCTGGAGACGATGTCCAGGTGGTTAGGGTGCCATCCAGATCATCCGGACATCGTCTACAGGAAAGTCTACATGTCATTCTGCATAAATATGCAAAAAATATTGTCACTTCCTGGAGATGATGTCCAGGTAGTCAGGGTGAACTTCAGATAATGCGGACATCGTCTACAGGAAAGTCTACATGCCATTCTGCATAAATATGCAAAAAATATTGTCATTTCCTGGAGATGATGTCCAGGTGGTCAGGGTGAACTCCAGGTCATCCGGACATCGTCTACAGGAAAGTCTACATGTCATTACCCCTAGTGTCAACCACTTACAGGTAAAACCAAATGTGATAAACGATAAATCTAATCGAACGCCAATTCCGTACGCCGTACGCCTTACACCGGAAAAATTTTACTTATATAATAATTTTACTTATAGTATGATGATTCCTGGAGATGATGTCCAGGTGGTCAGGGTGAACTCCAGGTCATCCGGACATCGTCTACAGGAAAGACTACATGTCATTACCCCTAGTGTCAACCACTCACAGGTAAAACCAAATGTGGTAAACGATAAATCTAATCGAACGCCAATTCCGTACGCCGAACGCCTTACACCGGAAAAATTTTACTTATAGTATGATGATATGATTTGTGATTCATTTGATTACTGATTGCGCAATACTTGCTATCGTGCTCTAGTCACTCTCAGCATATCAGGTGTACTATCGACAAAAAGAATTGGATATTTTTTTTGTGATATCTATGTATCATCCTTTAATTCTTCAATAAAAGTTTTATAAAACTTGATAATAACTTGATAGTGAAAGGGAAATTTTGATGGTTACGGTCATAACTAGTTTTCTTTGAATGATATTATTTACATAAATAAACGCAGATCGTTAAAAAAAAAGAAGAATTAAGATCGGTTGGGTCAATTGTCGCGTAAGGTCTAGGATCAGCGTTCCTAGGTATCATAAATGCTTCGGGTATGGGCATTACAAATAAGACTGCACAGAACAGGACAGACGAAAGTGCTGTTGGCTGTGCGGTCAAGAGGGACACAAAGCTCAGGAATGCAAAAGCACATCTGAGTGCTTCCTCTGTCCGAAAACAAGCCATAAAGGTGCCGCGCATGTTGCTGGTTCAGGCGCATGCGTTGCCTTTAAAACTGCGCTAACAGTACTAAAGACAAATGTACGAAAATGATTCTTCAATGCAACATGAATCGCAACAGCGCGGCACACGGCGGCAGTATGGGTGCGTGGGGAAAGCGCGGCGCGGATCAACGCTCGCATACTCTCCGAAGACTTTGTTTGGGTAACGGTTGGTGATATGATTTTTGTCAGCGTCTACCTGAGCCCAAACAACAGTGCTCTCCAGTGCACGGAAAAGCTGGATGCTCTCGAGGACGCCATAAGAGACCGCGGCAATAAAATCGTGGCGGGCGAATCCAACGCGCGCGCGATCAAGTGGAGAATGCCCGGAACGAACAGACGCGGTTGACTGCTGTTGGAAATGGCCGCAAGGCTTGAACTGACAGTAGTAAACGAAGAAAGTACGCTGACCTACAGACGACCGGAATACGGCTATTCTATACCGGACGTGATTTTGACCTCGGACAAAATTGAAGGTAGGGTGAGGGGATGGCGGGTGATCGAAGACTACACAGCCAGCGATCATCAGTACATTGTCTTCCACCTCAAGGACGAGACGCATACGTACGAAAGTCAGGCAAAACGACCTCCTCGTTAGGACATAAAACGGCTAAACTACGACAAACTCGACAGGTATCTGCACAACGCAAAGCCGCCCTCACAGGTGGTGCCTCGAGAGCTGACTCACCGCGACAGGGCCACAGCGCTCACATGGGAGACAATCCAGTTTTTTCAGCGGGTATGCAAAGCTTCTATGCCGCAGAGATGACACATACATAACAAATAAGAGATCTACAGGTAGACAGCGGAAATTGCGGAGACGATCAGGCAACGAACAAAGAAACCGCAGTGACTCTATCCGAAGAGCACAAAGCTGCTAGAAAGTGTTTGCGGTGCGCTATAATTAGTAGCAAGCAACAGTGCTGGTAAAAACTAATGAACGAGGCGGACGCGGACCCCTGGGGCGCGGGTTACAAAATCGTAACTCGTCAACTAGAGATTCGACTGCCACCGATAACGAGGGACAGTGAAACGATGGAGAGGATCGTCAGCGGTCTCTTTCCATCTCACGCGGACGGACTAAACGATATGGACAAACGCACGAATTCCGAATGCCTTCTCTTTACGAGTGAGGAGCTCATACAAGCTGCGAGCTGAAGAATAAAAGAGTGAATGTGTTTCTGGACTCGCAAGGACAGCCGTCTAGTCTAAAGTAATGTGTGTAACAGTTCCGGGCTGATATCGTTGCGAACAGAGATATGTGGGTTTAGTGGGTAATAGTAGTTTGCTGTTACCGAGTCCCACACTCAGTGAACCACAAACTCCAAAAAAAAAGAAAAAAAAAGTAAAATTATGATAGTTATGAACCCATTTTACTTACAAGCGAAGTATTTGACCTCCGGGAAATGCATCTTATCCTAATATTGGTATGCCTTTTGTAATATAAAAATATGAAGAAAGCGAAGTTATTACTTGCTATTGGCCACTTTTACAAAAGTTGTTCGACATCTAACAATAATTTCAATAAAAATTACTTTCACTGTGATTACTTATAACTCGAAAACCAATATGGATAGGAAGTCAACCAATAAAAAAGTTGAGTTCAAGTAAATATGGTTTGAAAAAAAAGAAGCTTAAATTGCTTAATTTGGAGTAAGGTTATGAAGAAAATTGTAAATTAAAGAATTTTAGGCTAAAAGAAAAAATAATTTTTTTATATTAAATTTTGGTTCAAATTTCTTTAATTTCTTATTTTCTTCATAACCTTCCTCTAAATTAAACAATTTAAGCTTCTTTTTTTTTAAACCATATTTACTTGAACTCAACTATCTTTTTGTATGATGCCGCCAAAATGCGCGAAGTGGACAAACACCGAGCTATACCTCGCTCGGACGTAACCTTCCACTGCCAGGAGAACGGACGTTCTTCTGTGATGAAACGCAAGTACGCATTTACTGCGCGCGCCAACGCCAAGCCGAGAAGGTCGGCTAAGCGACTGCGTCATCTGCGTGTTTCCAGCCTGGTGACTGGGTATACATAACGAACTTTACGGTGTCTAGTGCGGTCGACGGCTTCAACGTGAGTCTTGCGCCCCGATGGAGCGGCCCCTTCTGTATTCTCGAGGCATGCAGCCCAAACATGTACATTATTGAAAGAACAGGACAGGACAACATAAAACTTCATATCTCTAACCTCAAACGAACGGTTTCACCTTTCAAATCTATGCAAAGGCACGATGACACACAAGAGGATGAGATTAGACAAACTACAACATGGTCAACCCAGCAGCCTGGACAGACCAGGAACGATCTCGAACAACACGAAGCACTTCAGTTGCTCCCGCATTAACTTAACGAGGTACCTCAGCTGCCTCAGCAACTACGCGAAGCTCCGCAGACACACCCGTTTTCATACGTAACACCTCAGCTGTTACCACCATTTGCGCTGCCTTCGTCTACTCAGACGCCTTACGCAGTCATGCCGTTCATTACAGCGCCCCAGTCGCCGTACACATACGAAACACCTCAGCTGTTGCACACTACGTGCGCGCTGCCGCCTCCGTCTGCTCGGACCGTAGGCACAGTCACGACAAACTTCGCGCAGCCTCGGCTACCATCAATTCGAAACAACGTAGTAACCCTTTGGTGGAAGCGGTTGTAAGGCCTGCAACCTATCTACAGCGCCGAAGAGGTAGACCCACCAAAACCAAAGAAGCGAGAAGAGCAGCAAAAAACCGCGTAGCGTATACACACCCGTGTCGCTATCCACTTCGGAATCGACAACATCGATAAACATCGAAATATGTCCGAAATCGTCTATACCCGCTCAACCAGCTGATCGCGCAGCAGCAGTTCACCAAGGCGCACAACAGATCCAGATTAAAGAAGATTAAAGTGACAAGTTAAAAAGTTACAATGCACAGTGCCGCAAGTAACTTTCAAGAAAAACCTATTTTTCTTTTTAAAATTTATAAATTATAAAGAATTGTATGCGGTTTAACTTACTTGTATTATATAATGTACTAAATGAAATAAACAAGGCAGACGGGACACATACATGTACATACACAATCATAACAGTACACGTATTCACGCATTTACCGCCGACGTTAGAAAGAGTCGCTTAGAGGGGGGGAGAGTTGACGTATGTGCGCTCACACACTTCGAAAAATTATTCTAATTTAATTTGCCTCTGTCTAATCGATACTCAATGCGAACATACACGCAAACATCGACACTCGCGATCAGGACCCCCACCAAAAATCACGCGGTTTTGACTCGCAACACTGATTGGTCATGCCACACGCCTAGTGAAATTCCTCACGCTTCTCGCGCTTGAGTGACTCTCTCGATCGCCCTCTTTCCTCTCCGAGAGTCCGAGCGGAATACACCGACAGTCCCAGGTTCTGAGACACATCGCGTGTAACGAAAGTTTGCGTTGGCGTCCTAAGGAAGCTCGCGTCCGCGATCATCCTTGCCGGGACCGTGCCTTGAAGATACGGATATATCTTCGGCACTTCCAAGCACCAACATCGTATTGCGGTGCACGTTCCTCATCCTCACATTCCAAACATTGGACACAACCCTGAGCCAAATTACATCGCGAGATAGTTGTGTGATTTACGTTTAAACCTTTTCCCTTCGCCCCTTGCTTGCCTTCCTTTTGAAGCGTAACCCATCCACCTCCTTTGACCAACCCCTTCCGGGCTCAAGTCAAAATTACTATTTATTCTTGTTAATTAATCGTTTATTTTGCCTCTGACGCCATGCCCTAATCCCCAGCGCGACCGTTACATTTTATATTTATCACTTATTTATTAAATTTTTGAGTTTAATAAAATTCAAATTTTCGCGCGATATTTATCAAATAGTTAGGTTTGTAGTTTATATTCAAAGAAGAAAAGATCTATTATAATTTAGATCGCAATTTGACTTGGTTAATAATGCCATTGTAAAATTGGCTAAGGTTTTTTGTGTCATCTTTAACATTAATCGCATTTTTTTCCAATTTAATGAGGGTCATTTCTGATATCACTCTTTTCCCCAAATCTTTTCTTGATCTAGTATTTCTACCTTATTAAAATTAAAAGTATGATCATATTTTGTTATGTGATCGTTAATAACATACTGAACGCCTGACTTTTTACTATTATTTATACGTTCTTTTATTCTACATTGTAGTTATCTTTTCGTCTCACCTACGATGTCGCGTCACAATTATTACATTTAATTTTATATACTACGTTTGTTTCACTAAGTTTATCAGTGTTTTCCTTGCCTCTCACAACAACATTTATACATAAACCATTACAAATTGTGAGAACCACTTTAAGGAGCTGTCGGAGCTATAGCCTCCGTCGATACCTCGATCTCGAGGCTTCGAATGGCGCTGTAGTCAGGTGTCGATTTCTGCGATAAACGTACATTAAACATAAATTATAAATTTTACAGCTGCATAGAGCTGTTGAAAGATACTTTCCTCCATAGCTATGACTAAAATTAAGGTAATTGTAATATTACTCTTGCCATCAAATGTCCATTTTTTTAAAGAAATGTGTAATACGTCTGGTATTCATTGAGTCTATATCTGCCGTAATGCTATACGTATGTATTACACATTTCATTCAAAAAATACACATTTGCTGCCAGAAGTAATATAACAATTACCTTAAGGGGGTCCCAAAGTCAATTTTATGACTGTATTATCGACCTGCCGTCGATATAGTAGGTTCCATTATCAGTATAATACGCCATCTAGCGTACAATTCAAATGAGAAACAAAAAAATTTTTTCTCATTTGAGAGATGCTTGCAGAATGATCAAGTTTCAGTAATGATCTAGCAACCTGTAATCTAAATGAAGGAAATAATATAGCTTTCACATTTCTCATTTTATACAACGCATGAGCATTGGATAGACAAAGATCAATAAGATGAAAAAAAAGTTTTCGATACCATTTCATTGTTTTTCGCACTGTTTCTGTTATAGATAATTGTCTATCAACATTATCAATACCACCCATATATTGATTATAATCGTGGACACACCTTGGCTTTATAATATCTTTATTTGTTAGGTATCATTTTTTTCCAGTTGCACAGAATTCAAGTTCGTGCACAGTTGTAAGCATACGAACGCTACGTTTATCTTCCCACCTCACTGCCATCCATACATCGTTGTGAGAGACTTGTACTTCACTTCGAACTAACTTGCTTTCAAGCTTTGGCATTCCCTTTCTATTTGCTTTTACTGTACCACACATACCTGTATCACGATCGTGTAAAAATTCTGCCAAAGTGGGAGATGTATACCAATTGTCTATGTATACAACATGACCCTTATAAAATTAAGATTGTAAAAAGTGAGCTATAATATCGCCAGTAACACCCAAATCAAAGTTTTGATAATCAGTATCTGCGCCAGTATAAACAATAAAACCCAACACGAATCCCGTCTCGCAGTCTACAATCATGAATAGCTTGATGCCAAAGCGATTTCTCTTCAAAGGAATGTACTGCTTGAATCGAAGCCTACCTTTCCATAATAATAGACTTTCATTGATTTTCGATTTCTTCATTATTATGAAAATGTAAACATTGTAGGATATGAATATATCTATCGCGAGGCATTATTTGGCCAAAAATTGGAGTGTTTAGCAAAAGATCTGTGGACCAATAACTTTGTAAATCGCCTTTACAGACATGGCCCCTTAGAATGGAAAGGCCTAGAAAAGTTTCCAATTCTGTTTTTGTGATAGGGGACCAAGCTTTCATGTGGGAAGAACGAGTTATGGGATTTTGAGTTGCGTAACGATTGGTTTCCTCTACAATTTTTTTGAGCAAAGAAAAAATCACAACAATAATTGAAATAATCAATTGGTGTATTTCCTAAAAAAGAGATCTTTGAATTTATTTCGAAACTACGTTGAAAATCTTTGATTGATGGATAAAAATACGCGTCCTCAGACAATTCAGTTTTCTTATAAGAAAAGTCTTCCAAATTGACTTCCCCGATGTCTTCATTTTCTGCTCGTAAAACCTCGTTTTCTAATACTTCATTTTCTGGTTCGGACTCGCCACTACTCCAAGCTTCATGTTCAGCCATTTGATAGAAGATAGAATATTACACTATTCAATAGTGTAATATTCAAAAAGTGAAAATAGTAAAAATTATATACTGTGCAAATCCTGGAGAAAGTTATGCATGAGAAGTACCAATCTGCATCGTACTATAAATTTATAAATATGAATGAATAAAAAATATATTAATTTTTTGAGATTAAAATATTTTTGAAGATTAGACGAGATTCTGCAATAAGTAATGACATTTATTTCGTACCCAGTTGACGAACAACAAAGATATACCAACTCCCAGACCGAAATAGTAAAAAACATATTTTGTGTTTGCGTCAATGATTTTAGATCACGCTGAAAATGAATGCCGCAGCATTTTATGTAACCTTCAAAAATAAGGTTGAAGCTCGATATTTTGTTTTGGAAACTAAAATTTCATCGCGAAATAGACATTTTCATGAACAAAGATAATTTAAGGATATTTTACTTTTTTCCCGTTTTGACCTCATCAATAACGCTAAAAAGCTAGATCGAACTTTCGCTTATGCAAATAAAATACAATATGACCTTGACTGTAAATTTTCAAGGTTAAGGATACCGCAGTGATTTTTTAAAGTATTTTTATAAACAGTATATAAAATTACGAAAGAAATCACTCTAAAATTCTCGCTTCTACTAGGGATGGAATTTGACCTTGAAATACCTATTTTCAAGGTGAATATTTTGAGGAATTATAAAACTATTTTAGATACATTCGAAACATCAAAATTGATCTAAAAACATTAAATATGTTGTGTATTTTAAGTGGTCGACATATCGACCAACCCCGCAGTCCAAAGGTTAATAGACATTACAGAAAAATTAATTGCACCATCATTTCGAGAAAAAAAAATTATTGCCAGGTTGCAGATGGAAACGTTGAAAGCAGCGTGCACAACAGCTGTTTAACAATTAAAAGACGTATTAAATATTCTTTTTCATTTGTTCTTAATTGTACCATCATTAGTTTGTTGGTTTACACATTAAATTTGAGCAAAAATAATTAAATAATTACCAGCGGGCCTATGAAGGGAGGCGCCTTAAAATCGCGAAAAAAGTAACGCTCGGTTATTAGATCCTGCAACCCCGATTTTTGGTTATAATCCTAAAGAAGATGCATTATTATAAGTCTTTTATAGTTTTTTCATAAAAGAAGTCAAAAGTGTTTATTATTTATGAGGCTTATGTGGGTATTTGAGACTAATGTAGACAGTCGTCTATAACTCGTTTTGGGTTGCAAAATTGAAAAGGAAGTACGGCCCCATCTTAGTCAATAACCTGAGGGATAGTTTATTTTTAAAAACATAAAGCAAATCAATAAAAAAATATGGTCCACATAAATACCCTATGCATACATGTATATATATATATATATTAAATTACGCAAATCACTAATAAAGATTGTATTCAGATAAATACCTTTCCATACAATTATATGTATTGTGACGCTGCACTGGGGATCAGGGTGCAGGTCAAATAAGATCGGCAATTAATTAAAATAAAACACGTATTTATTAATATAAAATATTAGTTATCGGGGTGGGCGCCAGACGCGTTATTACACGGCAACTAATCAGATAACTCGCGGGTTATCTCTAAATACTTGGAGCCGTGCTCCACTGCTCTTATCCCGGTTCGCTGTAGGGGAGGGGAAAAGGATGGGACGGACGGGATGCTCGCACGCACCTTCTGCGGTACCCGGCGGTACCGTCAGCAGAGATAGGTAATGCTCACCAACCTTTACGTAATGTCCTGGACACTTGGATGTCGGGAGCGGCTAATCTCTATCTCTCTTTCTCTCTCTCTCTTATTCACTCAATCGCACGTTCGCACACGGAAAATAGCAAGTATCGGCTGCTGCGGGTTGGCACCAGAGTGACCAGTTGGCGATTTTTTTTCCTTTTCTCTCTTACGTATATTGATGTTTATTAAGCAAGAGCAACAAGGACAAAAAATCGCCATCTGGCAACCCTGGTTGGCACGAGAAGTCGTCGCATCGACCGACCGTAGAGCTCTGGCTCTCGTAGCTCGCGAAAGCCGTGGTTCGGCCTACGCGCATGCGCGTAGCTCGTTTTCGGCGGCCAAGTGCGGCGCGATCGTGCGTCGATCGCACGGACCGCGATCGCGCGTATTGAGGTGGCTCAGCTGATCTCCCGCGACCGCTGGGCATCCTCTCCCAATGTGTCTTTATTCCTTAGCTCAATCCCTTACAGCTGCATGCTGGTTGAAGTTAGGGATCCTCGTGCTACTTCTCACCGGCGCTCGTGCGTGCGGCATGGGGTGGAACTGGGTTTTTAGTCTTGGTGGGTAGGCAGGGCTTATTTACTGTGCGGGTAGGTAGGTGTAGGGGATTATATATGGGTAGGTAGGTGTTCGTTGTGGGTTCGATAGCTCGCTCTTGACATGTGCAAAGCACATTGTCACAGTATATACAGGATGTCCCATTTTAAAAAATACACAAAGATACCTTTTGAATTTGACTTTTTTTCAAAAAATGTTTCAGATAAATGTTATTGGGTTTGGAGGGGGACATCTGATGATGACCTTAAAATTGACCTTGAACTTGACCTTGATGGTTTTTTCAAGGTTAACTCTGTTTCTTTCAATGGGAACCCCTATTTTTTACCCCGGAATCGGAAAGAGCGGAAAATTTTACTCCAGATAGTATCTTTTGTTCATGGATGAAAATGAACCTAAGGTCATGCTATGGTTAACACTAACCTTTAAGGGTAAACGGTGGGAATATTGCGTAAGCTACGCAACATACGCAAAAATGTGTTCATTATTAGTTGTTCAGTTCAAACGGATTCAACTACTGATGACCTTGAAATTGGCCTTAACATTGACCTTAATATTGACCTTGAACTTGCTAATCAAACTAATTCTTCTCTTGTGGGCCAGCTAATAAATTTCGTCCTACTCTTAGCGTTACCCGGGAACAACGACGTGGACGTGGTAGGATCATGTTCTCTTTGGGGTGCTTTCCCTGTTAAAAAAATTCACGCTGATTCAGTACTGATTTCATATTGAAATCAATATGAAATCATCATTGCATCAATATAACATCATCACCGAATCAGAGTAAAATCAGTACTGAATCAGCAGTAACTTTTTCCCAAAACGCAGAATGGAATTGGTACAGAATCAGTGCAAAATCAGGATTGAATCAGTACAAAATCGGTATTGAATGTTTACTGAATCTGCGATGAATCAGAGTTACACGCAGAGTAATAAAACAATAAAAGTTCATTTATATGTGATTAATAAAAGTGATTAATCACATACCGTAACACGTGTTTAATCACATGATTTTTTATATGTTAAATAACGTGATTATTTCGTTGTAAATTTCCAAGAGAAAAGTATGTAGTATAATTCTCTAAAAAGAATTAGGTAAAAACAAATAAAATTGTCAAAAAAACATAAAATAGATAAAAAAAAGTATTACACATTTTTCTGTTTATGTTAGTTATTCACCCATCCACTTAATAACCGCGGTCAATGCTGCTTAACTTTCAGGATCAATCATTTCTCAGTCTATTCTCAATGCTACATTCACAAACAGTTACAAAGATAATAAAAACATATTTGTAGACATCTCAAAAAGCCCAATTAGAATTTATTTTAATGGTATTAATTTTAATGGAATAAACATATTTTTAAAAATGTGGACAATTTCATACAAATTAAAATTTTAATGCACACATCGGTACCATATTAGAAAAACAATATATATTTAGTAAAATATTGAAGCAAATTCATATTAATTGTAACTAGGTTTTTTGAAACGTCTAACAAATATGTTTTCATTATAATAATATGTTATTACTTCCATGCATACTGATTTTAGTATTTTTATTGTTTGATTTACTATCTTCTAGCTGCTACATTCACAAACAGTTACGAAAATAATGAAAACATATTTGTAGACGTTTCAAAAAACCTAGTTACAATTAATATGAATTTGCTTCAATATTTTACTAAATATATATTGTTTTTCTAATATGGTACCGATGTGTGCATTAAAATTTTAACTTGTATGAAATTGTCCACATTTTTAAAAATATGTTTATTCCATTAAAATTAATACCATTAAAATAAATTCTAATTGGGCTTTTTGAGATGTCTACAAATATGTTTTTATTATCTTTGTAACTGTTTGTGAATGTAGCATTGAGAATAGACTGAGAAATGATTGATCCTGAAAGTTAAGCAGCATTGACCGCGGTTAATAAGTGGATGGGTGAATAACTAACATAAACAGAAAAATGTGTAATACTTTTTTTATCTATTTTATGTTTTTTTGACGATTTTATTTGTTTTTACCTAATTTTTTTTAGAGAATTATACTACATACTTTCTCTTGGAAATTTACAACGAAATAATCACGTTATTTAACATGTAAAAAATCATGTGATTAAACACGTGTTACGGTATGTGATTAATCACTTTTATTAATCACATATAAATGAACTTTTATTGTTTTATTACTCTGCGTGTAACTCTGATTCATCGCAGATTCAGTAAACATTCAATACCGATTTTGTACTGATTCAATCCTGATTTTGCACTGATTCTGTACCAATTCAATTCTGCGTTTTGGGAAAAAGTTACTGCAGATTCAGTACTGATTTTACTCTGATTCGGTGATGATGTTATATTGATGCAATGATGATTTCATATTGATTTCAATATGAAATCAGTACTGAATCAGCGTGAATTTTTTTAACAGGGTTATTAGAGTGAGTCCTTTTGCCTCTCACTTTTCGGGGTGCTTTAATAGAGTGACTTCCCTTGCCTTTCACTTTTCGGGGTGCTTTATTAGAGTGAGTCCCCTTGCCTCTCACTTTTCGGGGTGCTTTAATAGAGTGACTTCCCTTGCCTTTCACTTTTCGGGGTGCTTTATTAGAGTGAGTCCTTTTGCCTCTCACTTTTCGGGGTGCTTTATCAGAGTGAGTCCCCTTGCCTCTCACTTTTCGGGGTGCTTTAGTAGAGTGAGTCCCCTTGCCTCTCACTTTTCGGGGTGCTTTGTTAGAGTGACTCCCCTTGCCTCTCACTATAAGTGATTTATTCCTATTTATTGCAAAAGATACTCAAAAGTGGCACCATTTACTTGCAAATAAAATTGTATTCTTCTTTGAAAGTGCCTAATAGTATTCAATAATACTTGGCGTGGAATGTTTTCGCTGGCGTTTCTTATTCTTTGAATCATATTACCTCTTGTAGTTGGCTGAGAAGTGTACATCACATGTGATGGTGATGGATAAAAGGTACCTTTTAAATACCCCCATACGTAAAAATCAGATGAAGTTAGATCCGGTGATCTAGCTGGCCAATCAACGGGCCCTCTTCTTCCAATCCACCTATTGTTGAACTGCTCATAAAGAAAATTTACAACAATGTTGGTGTTATGCGGTGGAGCACCATCATGGTGCAGTCACATCCTCGCCCGTGTATTCAGATCAATGTTTTCTAACAAACCTGGAAGTTCATCTCTAAGTAATTGTAGATAAACTTGTGCATTGACGTTACGATCAAAAATGTAAGGTCCTACGAAGTATACGTTAACAACACCGCACCATACCATCATACTCCAGCGATGCTGATGATCAACCTCCCTCATCGAATGAGGATTAATCGGAGACCAGTAATGCGAATTATGGCGGTTTAGAATTCCATCACTTTGAAATGTAGCCTCATCACTGAACATTACGTAGTTGAAGAAGTTTTGATCGTTTCTAATTTGTTGTGTAGCCCATTGGCAAAAATTAATCCTTCGCTGATAATCAGCTTCTGTTGAACTTTGATTCAGAGTGATGTGGTAAGAATGATAATTTAGATTTCGTAAATATCTACTGGCAGTACGATATAATCAAGCATAGCACAGTCAACGTGAATGATATTAAAAATAAAAAATAAAGTAATATCTTGATCTGTGAAAACGTATTGTACGGCGATAATGCAGCCTCCTCAAATTGGCATAAACACTTGCTTGCATGTGCAGTATTGCTGTCTGAACTTAAAAAACTTAGCAGTTTTCACGAATGAAGTACAAAAAACAAACCAGTACTTACGACTGAACTGACCAAACTCGATAAAGACCTCTCACGGTGATTTTAAATCAGACACAAACCAAAAGTAATTTTCAGAAGAAAATTGTTACTATTACTATAACTATTTAGTAATAATTATAATTCAAAAACAATCACATAATTCGAAAAAAAGACAAGAATGAACAAAAAATTCAATCACTTTTATTTACAGTAACCCAACCTACGTTTAAATCTCTAAATCACAAAAGAATTTGCACGATACTAAAACATCTAAGAGTTAAAACCACCCTTACTCAAAATTGAGTGAGGTATTATTAAACACTGCCACGCACTTTTAAAAAAGAATTTAATTTTTTTTCAAGAAAATGTGCCACGAAATTTTTTAGCTGATCCACAAGAGAAGGATTAGTTTGATTAGCAAGTTCAAGGTCAATATTAAGGTCAATGTTAAGGCCAATTTCAAGGTCATCAGTAGTTGAATCCGTTTGAACTGAATAACTAATAATGAACAAATTTTTGCGTATGTTGCGTAGCTTACGCAATATTCCCACCGTTTACCCTTAAAGGTTAGTGTTAACCATAGCATGACCTTAGGTTCATTCTCATCCATGAACAAAAGATACTATCTGGAGTAAAATTTTCCGCTCTTTCCGATTCCGGGGTAAAAAATAGGGGTTCCCATTGAAAGAAACAGAGTTAACCTTGAAAAAACCATCAAGGTCAAGTTCAAGGTCAATTTTAAGGTCATCATCAGATGTCCCCCTCCAAACCCAATAACATTTATCTGAAACATTTTTTGAAAAAAAGATTTTTAAAATGGGACACCCTGTATATATAATTGTATGGAAAGGTATTTATCTAAACACAATCTTTATTATTGATTTGCTTTATGCTTTTAAAAATAAACTATCCCACAAGTTATTGACTAAGACGGGCCGTAATTACTTCTCAATTTTTCAACCCAAAACGAGTTATAGACGACTGTCTACATAAGTCTCAAATACCCACATAACCCTCATATAAATAAACACTTTTGACTTTTTTATGAAAAAACTATAAAAGCCTTATAATAATGCATCTTCTTTAGAATTAAACTAAAAAACGGGGTTACAAGGTCAAATAACCGAACGTTACTTGCTTTTTTCGCGATTTTAAAACGCCTGACTTCATAGGCGTCACAACCGCACATGCGCATAGTGCGCCCGTTCGGTCAGCTAATTATTTACTATTGTTTCTAATTGATTCCTATTAATAAATACAAAGTTTGACGATTGTACAATTACGTACAGATAATGTACATTTTTTTATTTACTTATAGTAGAGTTAAATATCAATGATTCGGAGGGTACAATTACTGTTTCCACAAATTCTGATAATTACTAATAATAATGCGGCGATGGATATTTTATCAACGCCTCCCATGCACTTTTTCCCTTTTTTACGATTTTAAAATCTCGTGCGGTTGAAAAGCTCGTGCGCATGCGAATCTCGCACTTTCGATGGCCGCGCATGCGCAAGAGCTGAAAACGGAATGTCATTATGATGATATTACTTTTTTGATATTTTACTAAATACCGTTATATTTTCAGTAAAGTGACGGTGGTACAATTAACTACGAAGAAGGTACAATTTTTTTGGGCGCCTACGTTGACGTAAAAGCGATTCTAAAACGAGTAACCGACTTTTCAATATGAAATCAGTACTGAATCAGCGTGAATTTTTTTAACAGGGTTATTAGAGTGAGTCCCCTTGCCTCTCACTTTTCGGGGTGCTTTAGTAGAGTGAGTCCCCTTGCCTCTCACTTTTCGGGGTGCTTTATTAGAGTGAGTCCCCTTGCCTCTCACTTTTCGGGGTGCTTTAGTAGAGTGAGTCCCCTTGCCTCTCACTTTTCGGGGTGCTTTATTAGAGTGAGTCCCCTTGCCTCTCACTTTTCGGGGTGCTTTATCAGAGTGAGTCCCCTTGCCTCTCACTTTTCGGGGTGCTTTAGTAGAGTGAGTCCCCTTGCCTCTCACTTTTCGGGGTGCTTTGTTAGAGTGACTCCCCTTGCCTCTCACTATAAGTGATTTATTCCTATTTATTGCAAAAGATACTCAAAAGTGGCACCATTTACTTGCAAATAAAATTGTATTCTTCTTTGAAAGTGCCTAATAGTATTCAATAATACTTGGCGTGGAATGTTTTCGCTGGCGTTTCTTATTCTTTGAATCATATTACCTCTTGTAGTTGGCTGAGAAGTGTACATCACATGTGATGGTGATGGATAAAAGGTACCTTTTAAATACCCCCATACGTAAAAATCAGATGAAGTTAGATCCGGTGATCTAGCTGGCCAATCAACGGGCCCTCTTCTTCCAATCCACCTATTGTTGAACTGCTCATAAAGAAAATTTACAACAATGTTGGTGTTATGCGGTGGAGCACCATCATGGTGCAGTCACATCCTCGCCCGTGTATTCAGATCAATGTTTTCTAACAAACCTGGAAGTTCATCTCTAAGTAATTGTAGATAAACTTGTGCATTGACGTTACGATCAAAAATGTAAGGTCCTACGAAGTATACGTTAACAACACCGCACCATACCATCATACTCCAGCGATGCTGATGATCAACCTCCCTCATCGAATGAGGATTAATCGGAGACCAGTAATGCGAATTATGGCGGTTTAGAATTCCATCACTTTGAAATGTAGCCTCATCACTGAACATTACGTAGTTGAAGAAGTTTTGATCGTTTCTAATTTGTTGTGTAGCCCATTGGCAAAAATTAATCCTTCGCTGATAATCAGCTTCTGTTGAACTTTGATTCAGAGTGATGTGGTAAGAATGATAATTTAGATTTCGTAAATATCTACTGGCAGTACGATATAATCAAGCATAGCACAGTCAACGTGAATGATATTAAAAATAAAAAATAAAGTAATATTCTTGATCTGTGAAAACGTATTGTACGGCGATAATGCAGCCTCCTCAAATTGGCATAAACACTTGCTTGCATGTGCAGTATTGCTGTCTGAACTTAAAAAACTTAGCAGTTTTCACGAATGAAGTACAAAAAACAAACCAGTACTTACGACTGAACTGACCAAACTCGATAAAGACCTCTCACGGTGATTTTAAATCAGACACAAACCAAAAGTAATTTTCAGAAGAAAATTGTTACTATTACTATAACTATTTAGTAATAATTATAATTCAAAAACAATCACATAATTCGAAAAAAAGACAAGAATGAACAAAAAATTCAATCACTTTTATTTACAGTAACCCAACCTACGTTTAAATCTCTAAATCACAAAAGAATTTGCACGATACTAAAACATCTAAGAGTTAAAACCACCCTTACTCAAAATTGAGTGAGGTATTATTAAACACTGCCACGCACTTTTAAAAAAGAATTTAATTTTTTTTTCAAGAAAATGTGCCACGAAATTTTTTAGCTGATCCACAAGAGAAGGATTAGTTTGATTAGCAAGTTCAAGGTCAATATTAAGGTCAATGTTAAGGCCAATTTCAAGGTCATCAGTAGTTGAATCCGTTTGAACTGAATAACTAATAATGAACAAATTTTTGCGTATGTTGCGTAGCTTACGCAATATTCCCACCGTTTACCCTTAAAGGTTAGTGTTAACCATAGCATGACCTTAGGTTCATTCTCATCCATGAACAAAAGATACTATCTGGAGTAAAATTTTCCGCTCTTTCCGATTCCGGGGTAAAAATAGGGGTTCCCATTGAAAGAAACAGAGTTAACCTTGAAAAAACCATCAAGGTCAAGTTCAAGGTCAATTTTAAGGTCATCATCAGATGTCCCCCTCCAAACCCAATAACATTTATCTGAAACATTTTTTGAAAAAAAGATTTTTTAAAATGGGACACCCTGTATATATAATTGTATGGAAAGGTATTTATCTAAACACAATCTTTATTATTGATTTGCTTTATGCTTTTAAAAATAAACTATCCCACAAGTTATTGACTAAGACGGGCCGTAATTACTTCTCAATTTTTCAACCCAAAACGAGTTATAGACGACTGTCTACATAAGTCTCAAATACCCACATAACCCTCATATAAATAAACACTTTTGACTTTTTTATGAAAAAACTATAAAAGCCTTATAATAATGCATCTTCTTTAGAATTAAACTAAAAAACGGGGTTACAAGGTCAAATAACCGAACGTTACTTGCTTTTTTCGCGATTTTAAAACGCCTGACTTCATAGGCGTCACAACCGCACATGCGCATAGTGCGCCCGTTCGGTCAGCTAATTATTTACTATTGTTTCTAATTGATTCCTATTAATAAATACAAAGTTTGACGATTGTACAATTACGTACAGATAATGTACATTTTTTTATTTACTTATAGTAGAGTTAAATATCAATGATTCGGAGGGTACAATTACTGTTTCCACAAATTCTGATAATTACTAATAATAATGCGGCGATGGATATTTTATCAACGCCTCCCATGCACTTTTTCCCTTTTTTACGATTTTAAAATCTCGTGCGGTTGAAAAGCTCGTGCGCATGCGAATCTCGCACTTTCGATGGCCGCGCATGCGCAAGAGCTGAAAACGGAATGTCATTATGATGATATTACTTTTTTGATATTTTTACTAAATACCGTTATATTTTCAGTAAAGTGACGGTGGTACAATTAACTACGAAGAAGGTACAATTTTTTTGGGCGCCTACGTTGACGTAAAAGCGATTCTAAAACGAGTAACCGACTTTTCAATATTCCCATACTTTGGCATTTCTTTTCTCAAAAACTAAGAGGGTACAATTAAAATTTCTTGCATTTTTGAAAAGTACAATTAGAGATACAGCCGATAGCATTTTTTTCATGAAATTTCATTGGTTTGTTGGGCTGGGGTAGTGTCGGTACAAATATTTAACAATACTGGAACTCTAAATTTTTCGTGTGTAATATATATAAAACATGGTCTATAAATATGATGCTTTTTATAGACTGACTAACTCGCACTTCGTTCCGTAGCCGCAACAGAGTAGCGGAGCAAAGGAACAGAACACGGAGCAGAACGCATTGTGGACAGGCCTCTGTGGGCGACAATAACGCCAATCGTAGTAGATGTTCCTGTTTTTCGTTCCGTTTTAATAAATGTAATATGTCCTGCTATCTCACGTTGACTCCAAAGCTCAATTGTGTACCCTGACGTCCCTGACCCCTAACTCTATTCATCTATTCTTTTGATACCTTGATTTATTATTGCGCAAAAGACATTAGGTTGTGTCATAGTACAATTATGTTATAATGTACATATATTTTTTAGAATAACAAAACAATTTATATATTTTATATTATACGATTATAGCAAAAGACATTTATTAATATGAACGATAGAATGAATGTAATATAGATAATTAATGTTGAATTATAATTCAATAATAAGGTACTATAAAGATAAGAGTGAGCAAATTACTCTTATAATAATTACAATTACTCTATTTTAATTTCATATAACTCGTATGTATAAAAGCCTCATGTTAACACACACACACACACACACACCCACGCACACACAATATGTACACATGTGCATCATTTTCTATTGTTATTTAGTACAAATATTTTTATATTTTAGTGGCTTTTTTATTTTGTTAAAAGAGAGATACAAAACAATGTGAGCTGCAACATTGAGTGTTATAATAGAAATTATATATCCAGAGAAAAGAAAATTTAAGGCATTTTGGTAATTTTTAATAAAAATATTTTAACATTACTGCAATTTTATGCATGCGTTGAGGGAGAGTATTTACATTATCAAATTACAGTTTCTTTTGATTTAAATTTAGTAATAATTAATAAAATTAGTTTTATTATATATTCCATATTTATATAATAAGAATATATATATATATATATATTATAGAATAAATAGTTTTCATTGATGTAGCTGTATAAATTTAAATTTAAAGTGCACTTAAAAAAATTATTATTTAATAATGAACATTATTACATTTTACATGGAATTTCAGATCTCAGATCAATAATCAAAGTTAATTTTGCCTGAATTGTATTAAGCCAAATGCTATCAATAAAATGTAATTAAAGCAGAATCATGATTTTTCTTTTATTTTATATTCACATTTTAATGAATGCAATTTATTATACTTCATTTTGTGTGTGTTTATGTATACATATATGTATTTATAAATGTTTAATAAATACATTTTAATTATATTTGTTTTAAATAATTAAATCATATAATGTAATCAAGTAAAAATTTAATACTGGATTAATATCATTTAAATAAATATTTAGATATATTTGTACTTTCTTTCCAATATTTATTAAAAAATTATAATAAAAAGTTATATGTAAAAATGATTAATGTATATTGTATTTTCTAATCAATTTATGAAATTGCAACAGATTATCTGTTGAATATTTAATACTTTACTTTAAACCAACCAAAATAAGATTAAAATTTTAAGATTTTAGATTTAGATTTTATTCCACAGATGAAAAATTTTTACTAAATTACTTTTTAAGAATCTATAAATAGGAAAACTTAATTGATGGTCGCAATTATTATTTTATGTAGTTTCTACAAATTGTTTTGGAACAATATGTTTCAGGTCAATTTTATATCTATTTATTAAACCATCTAGTTTTTAGCATGAAGTTAAAACAAAGTCAATGTGAATCAATTTACAATCTTGAAAGTTGTGAAATCAATATCATTAAATTATTAACTGTTTTTTGTAATAAAAAAAGTATAAATTTATTAATGACTTCTTTTTATATAAATATTTTATAAAGCATAGAATTTACTATACTAGAAGTTTCTATATATGAGTTTAATAAAGTGAAGTTATAAATGTACTGAAAACTTTAGTTTCAAAGTATTGTCAAGATTTAATCAATTTAAACTATTTTGATGTCCTACTTCCAAGTATGTAAATTGTCTCTATATAGAGGCAAATTTTATGTTTTAAAAAATATTTATATAAAGAGTAGTCATTACTAAATTTCAACTTTTTTATTAAAAAAATATTAGACAATTTGAGAAAAATAATCTTACAGCTTTCAAGAATGAAAATTTATATCAATTGCATCTGATTTAAATTTAAAATTGGAAAATCTTTGCTGATTTATACACCTATTTAAGATTTTTTATTACTGATTTTAGTACTTTCTAAAAGGATTATACAGAAAGATTGTTTCCAATTATATATTATCAATATATATTACAGAACAATAATTATTGAAGAAGTTTCATATATACCTTTCCTTTTAATAAATTAAAGTAATATTAAATGTAACAGAAGAATTAAGCATTGTGTTATTTGAAATTATATGGAAAAGAATATAGACTTAAAAAATAATTTATTTATTAACTAGAGTTACATAAAAAACACACATGGTACAAAAGTATCGTATACATACATAATTTCTACAAACATTTCACTTGGAGTTACAGTGATACGCAATTATTTTACAAGAATCTCACTACAATGCCGTGAATCCTGCAGAGGAAAATAAGATTTCCTGTTCGCAGGTCTGGTTTAAAACTATTGAAACTTAACAAAACGCTGGCTAGTTATGCAGTACTTAGTACAGCAAACCTCCACACCATTCTTAATACACACACGTACTACACATGTACACACTCGTCATCGATAGTACTTCCCAGTCCGACTTCTGGACACGAGTTGTCCATCTCTACGTACTCAAAATTGATACATTTTCTAAAATTTGTATGGTGTAACATTTATTATAAATTTATATATTTTTAAAATACAATAGACATCCCTGTTATATATCAATTAATTCTTTTTTTATATATTTTTAATCATCAGTTTTATTGTTAGATAAAAATATATATTTTATTATATTACATTATATTTATTTATTTATTTACTATATTTACGGGATTAAACCCTTTGTACAAAATCTTAACAAAATTATATAATAGGTGTACATAATAAGCGGCATCAAATTCAATTATATTTATATAGTTCCTCCTTAACCTTAATTTTAAATAAACCAATCGAGCAATCAAACCAGTCCACATTCAAACTTAACTCATTTGCCGATTTACATGATCTGGCAACATAAGACCTCGATGAATACTTTGACGGATTAACATTCACGACAAAAGTAGCATTCAATTCAATTCAATTCAATTCACTAAAAACAATAAGTTCTGATAACTCCTCATAGATCGCAACGACGCAACACTATAACGCTGTGCTATATCTATATAGTCATGAGAGAATCTCGGCATGGGTACTCCGGCCTTATAAGAGAGAGTACGTAAGAATCTATGCTGGACAGATTCAATCCTATCGGAATACACATCAAATATAGGTGACCAAACTACCGAAGCATAACACAAAATAGGTCTAATCAGAGAGTTGTACAAAGTTAAATAAGTGTAAGGGTTTTTAAAGTCTCTAGAGAATCTCAATATAAACGATAATACCCTTGATGCTTTATTGTAGATAAAATTGACATGGCTATTAAAGGTAAATTTACTATCAAAATAAACCCCCAAATCTTTCACCTCTGAAACTCTTTCTAACATAAATCCCGATATCGAGTAGTTGAAACTCAAAAGAGACTTCTTGTAAAAGGAAATCAAATTACATTTAGTAGTATTGAACGACAGTCCATTTGCACTACACCACTCATCCACTCTATTCAAATCATACTGAAGATCAATTGCATCCTCAATAGTTTTAATAACGTTATAAATTTTTAGATCATCCGCAAATAGCAGAAATTTCGACGACTTTACTACCTTTTTTACATCGTTCATATAAATATTAAAAAATAAAGGACCGCAATGTGAACCCTGAGGGACTCCAGAAGTTGCTGTAAACTCCTCCGAAACAAAGCCCTTAATACTCACAGCAAGTTTCCTGTTCGATAAGTATGAGCGAATCCAGCACAACAGACTACCCCCTATCCCATACCTAGATAACTTATCAACTAACATTACATGATTCACTGAATCAAAAGCGGCGTTCAAATCGGTGTAAACAGAGTCAATCTGAAGGTCGGACTGCAAAGCAGATGTAATATCTTCGTTGTAAATAATCAGATTCGTAGTAACCGATCTTCGTGGCATAAAACCATGCTGCTCTTCGATTATAAAATTTCTTAAAAATATTGAGTCTGGAATACTGTAACCAGAATTCTTATTATTAGCAAATTTCCAAAATTTATTTCGATCCAATGAAATATTTTCTTCTTGAGAAGCAATATATTTTTTATACTCCCTGTTTATTAACGTTTTACATACTGATCTCTGCATCCGAAATCTACTATAAGCCATTTCAGATCTCAGCAACTTATATTCTTTATGCAATATCTTTTTTGCTTGTACAGCCTTCCTAATGTCTTTGTTAAACCATTTAGGATATTTCGAACTGAAATGCTGAGTATATGGAGTATTGCAACTAATAATTTCAAAAATAACTTTATAAAATGTATCGAGATAGCTATCAACACTACCATACTTATCTAATATATCATCCCAGTTAACTAAATTTAACTCAGCACAACACTTAGCGAAATCTGCCTTTTTAAAGTCGAAGGCAACCTCTGATCTAAAATCACATACACTCTGTCCGCGTAACAATATAAATTCGTACGCCGGATGAAACGCATCTACATGGACCAACGGGTCAACACATTCATTACATTCTATACATACATTGTCTGTAAATATCAAGTTCAAATAATTTCTTTTATCACTCTGCAACGAAAACACACTCTTCAGCAACACTCTGTTAAGTCACTCTGTCAAGTTCATGTAGGACCTTGTTAAAAAATTCCCTTTGCTTGAGAGTTTTATCCATTGTGCACCTGAGGTTGTCCTTAAATAGGTTAAATCTATTCGCCAAAATCAAATTCGCATCCTGAATAGACTCAAAGATGAGTTTAATTGGACGGATCTTATTTTGTTTTTTCTTACCTAATCTAACTATCTTGATCGACTCGAGCCTTATGGGTATATCCTTCAGTAGTTCATGAATGCATTGCACATCCTTCTCATTACCTTCATCAGTAACATTAAATAAAATGAGGTTCTTCTGTCTAAGTTGTCAGTCAGACAGTTCAAACAAAACTTCCTCAGACATTTCTGATGTAATATCGTTCATTTTTAATTCTAAACTATCCAATCTCAGCATTGAATTATCGATATTTATCTCATTCCTATTGCATCATCAAACTTTTTTGATAGATCATTGACTATCTTATCCAAGTGCTCTTCAAGCCTTCTTGTATTTGCATCAGCTTGCTCCTTAAGTCTCTCATACAGCTTATCAATACTCTTCTGCATTGATCCCTTAGTTACTTCTCCTTTTTGAGAGGACCGCTGTCCTTTCTCTAAATCTGCCTCGGATGTCTCATGACCACAACATTTTGCAAACACCCCATCGTCCGTTCTCTGAACACGAGCAGAGCAGCTATCGTGGTAATATCTTTTACAACCTGTACATTGTATAGCCTCATCAAGGTTAATGAACCCCTTTAGAGGGCAAAGCACACACTTTTCTTGAGACGCCTTCTTTACTTGAGACATCTTCACCTTATATTAAATTCGATCTATTTTACTCCTTTGACCAATAAAATATTATTTAAGTCCAAGAAAATATGCACAAATATAAAATGATCAACAAACAGCGGCCCAAATGAGGTTATGTGCACACGTTGCTGGTCACCGAATACATATCCAATTCAGATTAACACGTCACACTAGTAATATCAGTGATATTATGTTTAAAAGACTCAGAAAATTTTGCAGGAGAACACTAGCGAGATATTTGAGTATTTTTGTATTTGAATATGACGTAAAATAATAAAATAAACAGCAGTTAACAAATATTTTATACCGCTTAATACGCCACCTATATATGTCTCATATAAGTCTCATGAATCATATAAGATTCAATTATTTATTATTTTATTGTTTTTATTATTATTATTTTAGCAGCTAGTTTACCAATATCTTACTAGCATGGCTCTAGAAGTCGTAAAAGTTTCTCAATGCTACATGGAATAATTGTGGGATATTCCATACACCTCAAATAAAGCAGCAATAAATAAATCTTATCATAAGAAAATATTATTTTTTAATGTAGCAAAATTAATAACCAAAAGTAACTGCTGTAAATGTGTAATCGCTCAAAGAAAAATATGATCTTGTGTTAGCGAAACACATTCATTTAGTAATCGTGAAATATAATCGTCCCCGCTCGTGGGGCCAAATTGTCCCCAAAGCAGCGCGTTATGTACACCGAAGAAGAGGTGGGGATAAACAATTGCTTACGCATTGCTGTGGGGAAGAATCTGTAATGTCTCTATACGTCATTCTGTGCTTGTTTATTTGTTTTATCTTGTTTCTAGGTGCAGTAGGTGCATTATTATTCATTATATTACTATTTATTTTAGCCATATTATCTATCAAATGAAAAACAGTTTCAATGGGCTTATATCTTTGAATAGTAGTGTCTCTCTTATATTCTATAATTGTTGTATATTCTTTTACCAATTTTTTAGTCATTATGTTATTTTTTTCACTTTCTGTTTCCTTTATCCATATATACAGTATTTCTTCAGTGATATTATTCAGTTTTATATTTTATATATGTTTTTACAAAGAAGTTACTCATTTTATTGTAGTTTTAATTTGAAATTCGACGATGTTTGTGATCTACATTATGATTGCATTTACCATGCGCACAAATACAAATTCTTATATCTAGAATTAGTAGTTAATTAGTAGATTAAACACTAGGTTTAATTATAAGTTTCCGTCTTGTTTTACTTTCTGAATTTAAAAGTTGTTTTTTGAGATCGTTATAGTAAAAAAGAAGACATTGATAAGAGAAAGATTTTTGTATGTTTAAAGGGCTTATAATTTGGAAAGTGTTTTTGTTTATAATTTTTAGGATCCTTGTTTGTACCAATTGTAATAGTTGGAAGTTATTTGATATAATCCACCCCATGCTATGATTCCATAGTTAATCACACTGTTAAATAGAGCATAGTATATAATTTTCAATGTCTTACTTTCCATGAATTTAGTTATTTTGCTGAATACAAAAATAAGATACTTAGTTTTATTCATCAAGTATCCAATACGTTTAATCCATTTCATGTTCATGTCAAAATGTATACCCTGATATTTGACCTCTGTTACTCGCTTAAATAACTCATTGTTTATCTTAACATCTATCTTGTCTGAAACACTATCATAATAATTCCAAAATGTAATATAAACAGTTTTCTGTATGTTTAGTGTTAGTTTGTTTAATCTAAGCCAAATGGAGACCTCTTCTAGATATTCATTTTTCTTTGCTTTAACCTCTTTCCATGTTACTCCTGTGGCAGTGATAGTTGCATCATTAGCATATGATAGTATGGAGTTATCTGGCATCTTGGATAGTAAATCATTTACATACAATATAAAAAGTAGAGGCCCAAAGATAGTTTCCCTGAGGAACACCTGTTTTAATTATTGATAGTAACTTTCTTGCGTGCCATTTCTTAGTTTTTGTTTCCTGTTGCTTAGGTAGTTATTGTTAATCAAATCATGAGCCTTTCCTCTCACTCCGTATGCATATAATTTCTTTAATAATATTTTATGATCTACAGTATCAAAAGCTTTAGCAAGATTTAGGAAGGTAATGGCAATTGGTTTACTTTGATGAAGTTTCTCGTATACTCAATTCGTTATAATGCTTAATGCATCCTTTGCTCCTATAT
Organism: Theocolax elegans; assembly: GCA_026168455.1. Taxonomy (NCBI): domain Eukaryota; kingdom Metazoa; phylum Arthropoda; class Insecta; order Hymenoptera; family Cerocephalidae; genus Theocolax; species Theocolax elegans. The sequence goes on from CM047427.1 coordinate 49,480,847, forward strand.
TTTTAATAAATCCAAATTGTTTTTTACTCAGTATGTTGCATGTGCTGTATGTTGCTCAGTATGTATATAAAATCAGTAGTCCTCTTATGTAGTATTTTTTAAAAACTATTGGCAATGTTGGATATCAAGGATATGGGTCTGCAGTTACCCATTTCATCTTTCTTTCCTGCCTTGTAAATTGGAATTACTTCTGCTGTTTTTAATTGATCAGGCCATATTGACTTTTCTATACATAGGTTGAAAACATAGGTCAAAATGTCTGCAATGTTTATTGCAATATTAAGAGTTTTTGCATTAATCCCATCAACTTCGCCGTTCTTAAGATCTCCAATTTGTTTGTAGGTTTAATGAAGATTATTTTTGGGTTATTATTAGGCATTTCTAGCAATCTTTGATTAGGTGTTTTTATTTTTTTACTTAGAGTTTAATATATACATATATACATATATATATATATATATATATATATATATATATACATATATATATATATATATATATATATATATATATATATATATATATAATGACCGACGCGGTGGCGGAGTGGCGGAGACGCACCTCGGCCGATCACGAAAGTTAAGCAGCACTGAGTACGGTTCGTACTTGGATGTGTGACACCATTCTTGTGCGGCTTTCGGGATCGGTTAGGTGTTTTTCCACACTTCACAACGTGAGCGGGAGGTGTGAAACATTCGGTTTCGGTGGCGAGATGGTGGGGTTTTTAAGGGAGGGATAAAGCACCCACACATAGGTGGTAGGTGGACACCGTTAAAGTCCCCCAGGGGATAAACGGTAGGAAGTGCCAGGAAAAAGAGTGCACAAAATCAAGAATAAAAAAATATATATATATATATATATATATATATATATATATATATATATGGGTGGTTCTCTGTGACATCGAAGATGAAAAAAATAAATATTGCTATAACTGTGGGAATATGTTTTAGAGGTATCCAGTAGTTCTCCTGAATTTTTTCAGATTTTTTCTGGGCCATTATTTTAAGTTACAGAGAGTCAAAGTTGACATTTTAGCACTTTTTTGCATTATATGCCCATTTTCATGAATTTTTAGCTCTCAGGGGATGCATTTTTCACTAAAAACATAAGTATGACTTTTTTTGTAAAATTTTCCGAACTTTTCATTAAAAATACTTTTAAAGACATATATGTATGCTGTCACACTCTTGTAAGCCATTTAAACCTTAAATAGTGCAAATCAGCAATTCTGCTCCGGACTCTGGTAACCTAATACTGTCTAAAAGATGTCTTTTTATAGTCAGAAACTGCCTAAAAATTTCCAGAGTGGGTCTAAATCATTAAGATCACTTATGGTCAAAATATGCGGGAAAAGTGCCCGAAATATTAATAGAAATGTATATTTGTTGCCTTATAACGATGAATCTAGTAGCATGATCATTGCAAACAAATTTATGCACTTACCTTGGAATGGTAGAAAAGTATCTCCACTTGTTTCAGTATCCATCTAATCCCCTGAAAGCTGCTAAAAATACAAATATTATTATAAAATTATAAAAAATTATTTTTTAAACATTTATAATGCTGGATTTTTAGTTTTACATCCCTTACAAGAATTATAATACTAATCTGAAGGATTACTATAAAAGTATCAACATTATATAATAGATAATATTAAATTAAACTAAAAAATATTTTATTATTTAACTACATTCAATTATTATTTATTAAATTGTACCCATATAGATTTATTATCATATGTATAATAATTAATGAACTTATTATTATTATACGATGAATTAAAATGATAATATTAAAAAAATAGAAATTATCTATAAAAATAATTATTTTTGTATGAAAAATAGTTTAATTATTATTGCAATAGCACTTTTCATAAAGGAATTGTTATTGATGTTTTATTGTCATGTGATATGTTTACATCCTTTGCAAATAATCGTTTTATTTATTTAGCAGTACTTATTAATTTGTGTGTTTTTGGTAATTTGGTAATAGCACTTTTTATACACTGAGAAAAATATTATAATAAATATTATTATAATCTATATTAAAAATTACTATATTGTTTAGGAAAAGTGTGACATCTCAGCAATATAATAATTTTTGCTATGTTATATAGTAAAATTTAGATATACTATCTTTTAATATCCAATATCGTAATTTTTGATATTCAATATAGTAATTTTTATTATATAAGTCAGCAAATTTTATTATTCAATCTGGTATTTTTTAAATGCGAATTTAAGGAAGTAAAAATGAATTATAATTTGTTTTTAATTAATTCGAAATAGAATGTATATATTGCGGGAATTCCTTTTGTCAATTAAGTACTACAGAAACATTTAATATTTGGAGATTTAATTATATACTATTCTTACGCAGTTGATCGCAATTTTTAATCACTCGCATATATTTATTCATTACACTTATTAGTCACAAACTTAAATATTATTTCAATCGCTATCATTGCAATACGCTGAACGAAAGGTACATTTTCGCATAGTAACTAAATATCTTGTTGTTTCTTATATATAATTGACACATTTTTGAGCATTTGCGAGAAGAACTGGAAAAATAGAAAATTTTATACTCGCCACCTATTGGACGAATGAAGTAATTAGAATAGCCTTAAATTAAAAAGTCGCCTCAAAACAATTGAATACTGAAAGAGAAATGAACGTAGACGCGTATATAAAATATTTCTACAATACTTATTATATAAATTTTAATATATGTAGTATATACATTTCACTATATATGATGTAAGAACTTTTGTTATTTTGGTATTAAAATTTGCTATTTACGTAAGATTGATTATAACATTACATATTAAATATTGTAAAACTTTGTTTTATAAATGTTATAAAATAAAAAAATATAGTATAAATATTTTAATAATTTTTGTCTATATAAATAACTAATTTATATAAAAATGCAACCAAATAATTAAATATTGATCATACATATATAATTATAATTTATTTATATATTAGGTAGTTTATATTATTATGTATTATGGTATTTATAGTATTTATGGTATTTATGTTATTTATATTATTTTATTACTATTTATTATTATTTTAATTATTATTCTACTGGAACGCACATTACGAAATTAAAAAAAATTAATTTCTTCCTGTAGATGATGTCCAGGTTCCTTATGTTACCTCCAGATCATTGCGGCATCATCTACTGGAACGCACATTACGAAATTTAAAAAAAAAATAATTTCTTCCTGTAGATATGATATCCAGGTCCCTACTGTTACCTCCAGGTCAGCGGGGCATCATTTACTGGAAAGCCTATTACGAAACCAAAAAAAAAAATTTTCCTGTAGATGACGTGCAGGTCACTAATGTTACCTCCCGGTCATCGGGGCAACATCTACTGGAAGGCACATTCCGAAATAAAAAAAAAAATTCCTTCCTGTAGATGATGTCCAGGTCCCTTATGTTACCTCCCGGTCATATGGGCAACATCTACTGGAAGGCATATTACGAAATCAAAAAAAAAATTTCCTTCCTGTAGAAGATGTCCAGGTCCCTACTGTTACCTCCAGGTCATCGCAGCAACATCTACTGGAAGGCATATTACGAAATCAAAAAAAAAAAATTTCCTTCCTGTAGATGATGTCCAGGTCCCTACTGTTACCTCCAGGTCGACGGGGCATCATCTACTGGAAAGCCTATTACTAAACCAAAAAAAAAATTTCCTTCCTGTAGATGATGTGCAGGTCACTAATGTTACCTCCCGGTCATCGGGGCAACATCTACTGGAAGGCATATTACGAAATCAAAAAAAAAAATTTCCTTCCTGTAGAAGATGTCCAGGTCCCTACTGTTACCTCCAGGTTAACGGGGCATCATCTACTGGAAAGCCTATTACGAAACCAAAAAAATAAATTTTGCTGTAGATGATGTGCAGGTCACTAATGTTACCTCCCGGTCATCGGGGCAACATCTACTGGAAGGCATATTACGAAATCAAAAAAAAAATTTCCTTCCTGTAGATGATGTCCAGGTCCCTTATGTTACCTCCCGGTCATATGGGCAACATCTACTGGAAGGCATATTGCGAACCAAAAAAAAATTTTGCTATAGATGATGTGCAGGTCACTAATGTTACCTCCCGGTCATCGGGGCAACATCTACTGGAAGGCATATTCCGAAATCAAAAAAAAAAATTTCCTTCCTGTAGATGATGTCCAGGTCCCTTATGTTACCTTCAGGTCGACGGGGCAACATCTACTGGAACCCATGTTACGAAATTAAAAAAAAATATCCCTTCCTGTTGATGATGTCCAGTCCTTAATGTTACCTTCAGTTATAACTGATCAAGATAAACTAATAATAATCGTTTATTTATTTAGCAGTACTTATTAATTTGTGTGTTTTGGTATTTGGTAATAGCACTTTTATACACTGAGAAAAATATTATAATAAATATTATTATAATCTATATTAAAATTACTATATTGTTTAGGAAAAGTGTGACATCTCAGCAATATAATAATTTTTGCTATGTTATATAGTAAAATTTAGATATACTATCTTTTAATATCCAATATCGTAATTTTTTGATATTCAATATAGTAATTTTTATTATATAAGTCAGCAAATTTTATTATTCAATCTGGTATTTTTTAAATGCGAATTTAAGGAAGTAAAATGAATTATAATTTGTTTTTAATTAATTCGAAATAGAATGTATATATTGCGGGAATTCCTTTTGTCAATTAAGTACTACAGAAACATTTAATATTTGGAGATTTAATTATATACTATTCTTACGCAGTTGATCGCAATTTTTAATCACTCGCATATATTTATTCATTACACTTATTAGTCACAAACTTAAATATTATTCAATCGCTATCATTGCAATACGCTGAACGAAAGGTACATTTTCGCATAGTAACTAAATATCTTGTTGTTTCTTATATATAATTGACACATTTTTGAGCATTTGCGAGAAGAACTGGAAAAATAGAAAATTTTATACTCGCCACCTATTGGACGAATGAAGTAATTAGAATAGCCTTAAATTAAAAAGTCGCCTCAAAACAATTGAATACTGAAAGAGAAATGAACGTAGACGCGTATATAAAATATTTCTACAATACTTATTATATAAATTTTAATATATGTAGTATATACATTTCACTATATATGATGTAAGAACTTTTGTTATTTTGGTATTAAAATTTGCTATTTACGTAAGATTGATTATAACATTACATATTAAATATTGTAAAACTTTGTTTTATAAATGTTATAAAATAAAAAAATATAGTATAAATATTTTAATAATTTTTGTCTATATAAATAACTAATTTATATAAAAATGCAACCAAATAATTAAATATTGATCATACATATATAATTATAATTTATTTATATATTAGGTAGTTTATATTATTATGTATTATGGTATTTATAGTATTTATGGTATTTATGTTATTTATATTATTTTATTACTATTTATTATTATTTTAATTATTATTCTACTGGAACGCACATTACGAAATTAAAAAAAATTAATTTCTTCCTGTAGATGATGTCCAGGTTCCTTATGTTACCTCCAGATCATTGCGGCATCATCTACTGGAACGCACATTACGAAATTTAAAAAAAAATTAATTTCTTCCTGTAGATATGATATCCAGGTCCCTGTTACCTCCAGGTCAGCGGGGCATCATTTACTGGAAAGCCTATTACGAAACCAAAAAAAAAATTTTCCTGTAGATGACGTGCAGGTCACTAATGTTACCTCCCGGTCATCGGGGCAACATCTACTGGAAGGCACATTCCGAAATAAAAAAAAAATTCCTTCCTGTAGATGATGTCCAGGTCCCTTATGTTACCTCCCGGTCATATGGGCAACATCTACTGGAAGGCATATTACGAAATCAAAAAAAAAATTTCCTTCCTGTAGAAGATGTCCAGGTCCCTACTGTTACCTCCAGGTCATCGCAGCATCATCTACTGAAAGGCCTATTCCGAAATCAAAAAAAAATTTTCTTTCTGAAGAAATGACTAGGTTCCTACTGTTACCTCCAGGTCGACGGGGCATCATCTACTGGAAAGCCTATTACTAAACCAAAAAAAAATTTTTCCTGTAGATGATGTGCAGGTCACTAATGTTACCTCCCGGTCATCGGGGCAACATCTACTGGAAGGCATATTACGAAATCAAAAAAAAAAAATTTCCTTCCTGTAGAAGATGTCCAGGTCCCTACTGTTACCTCCAGGTTAACGGGGCATCATCTACTGGAAAGCCTATTACGAAACCAAAAAATAAATTTTGCTGTAGATGATGTGCAGGTCACTAATGTTACCTCCCGGTCATCGGGGCAACATCTACTGGAAGGCATATTACGAAATAAAAAAAAATTTCCTTCCTGTAGATGATGTCCAGGTCCCTTATGTTACCTCCCGGTCATATGGGCAACATCTACTGGAAGGCATATTGCGAAACCAAAAAAAAAATTTTGCTATAGATGATGTGCAGGTCACTAATGTTACCTCCCGGTCATCGGGGCAACATCTACTGGAAGGCATATTCCGAAATCAAAAAAAAAAATTTCCTTCCTGTAGATGATGTCCAGGTCCCTTATGTTACCTTCAGGTCGACGGGGCAACATCTACTGGAACCCATGTTACGAAATTAAAAAAATATTCCCTTCCTGTTGATGATGTCCAGTCCTTAATGTTACCTTCAGTTATAACTGATCAAGATAAACTAATAAATAATCGTTTATTTATTTAGCAGTACTTATTAATTTGTGTGTTTTTGGTAATTTGGTAATAGCACTTTTTATACACTGAGAAAAATATTATAATAAATATTATTATAATCTATATTAAAAATTACTATATTGTTTAGGAAAAGTGTGACATCTCAGCAATATAATAATTTTTGCTATGTTATATAGTAAAATTTAGATATACTATCTTTTAATATCCAATATCGTAATTTTTGATATTCAATATAGTAATTTTTATTATATAAGTCAGCAAATTTTATTATTCAATCTGGTATTTTTTAAATGCGAATTTAAGGAAGTAAAAATGAATTATAATTTGTTTTTAATTAATTCGAAATAGAATGTATATATTGCGGGAATTCCTTTTGTCAATTAAGTACTACAGAAACATTTAATATTTGGAGATTTAATTATATACTATTCTTACGCAGTTGATCGCAATTTTTAATCACTCGCATATATTTATTCATTACACTTATTAGTCACAAACTTAAATATTATTTCAATCGCTATCATTGCAATACGCTGAACGAAAGGTACATTTTCGCATAGTAACTAAATATCTTGTTGTTTCTTATATATAATTGACACATTTTTGAGCATTTGCGAGAAGAACTGGAAAAATAGAAAATTTTATACTCGCCACCTATTGGACGAATGAAGTAATTAGAATAGCCTTAAATTAAAAAGTCGCCTCAAAACAATTGAATACTGAAAGAGAAATGAACGTAGACGCGTATATAAAATATTTCTACAATACTTATTATATAAATTTTAATATATGTAGTATATACATTTCACTATATATGATGTAAGAACTTTTGTTATTTTGGTATTAAAATTTGCTATTTACGTAAGATTGATTATAACATTACATATTAAATATTGTAAAACTTTGTTTTATAAATGTTATAAAATAAAAAAATATAGTATAAATATTTTAATAATTTTTGTCTATATAAATAACTAATTTATATAAAAATGCAACCAAATAATTAAATATTGATCATACATATATAATTATAATTTATTTATATATTAGGTAGTTTATATTATTATGTATTATGGTATTTATAGTATTTATGGTATTTATGTTATTTATATTATTTTATTACTATTTATTATTATTTTAATTATTATTCTACTGGAACGCACATTACGAAATTAAAAAAAATTAATTTCTTCCTGTAGATGATGTCCAGGTTCCTTATGTTACCTCCAGATCATTGCGGCATCATCTACTGGAACGCACATTACGAAATTTAAAAAAAAATTAATTTCTTCCTGTAGATATGATATCCAGGTCCCTGTTACCTCCAGGTCAGCGGGGCATCATTTACTGGAAAGCCTATTACGAAACCAAAAAAAAAAATTTTCCTGTAGATGACGTGCAGGTCACTAATGTTACCTCCCGGTCATCGGGGCAACATCTACTGGAAGGCACATTCCGAAATAAAAAAAAAAATTCCTTCCTGTAGATGATGTCCAGGTCCCTTATGTTACCTCCCGGTCATATGGGCAACATCTACTGGAAGGCATATTACGAAATCAAAAAAAAAATTTCCTTCCTGTAGAAGATGTCCAGGTCCCTACTGTTACCTCCAGGTCATCGCAGCATCATCTACTGAAAGGCCTATTCCGAAATCAAAAAAAAATTTTCTTTCTGAAGAAATGACTAGGTTCCTACTGTTACCTCCAGGTCGACGGGGCATCATCTACTGGAAAGCCTATTACTAAACCAAAAAAAAAATTTTTCCTGTAGATGATGTGCAGGTCACTAATGTTACCTCCCGGTCATCGGGGCAACATCTACTGGAAGGCATATTACGAAATCAAAAAAAAAAATTTCCTTCCTGTAGAAGATGTCCAGGTCCCTACTGTTACCTCCAGGTTAACGGGGCATCATCTACTGGAAAGCCTATTACGAAACCAAAAAAATAAATTTTGCTGTAGATGATGTGCAGGTCACTAATGTTACCTCCCGGTCATCGGGGCAACATCTACTGGAAGGCATATTACGAAATAAAAAAAAAATTTCCTTCCTGTAGATGATGTCCAGGTCCCTTATGTTACCTCCCGGTCATATGGGCAACATCTACTGGAAGGCATATTACGAAATCAAAAAAAAAATTTCCTTCCTGTAGAAGATGTCCAGGTCCCTACTGTTACCTCCAGGTCAGCGGGGCATCATTTACTGGAAAGCCTATTACGAAACCAAAAAAAAAATTTTGCTGTAGATGACGTGCAGGTCACTAATGTTACCTCCCGGTCATCGGGGCAACATCTACTGGAAGGCACATTCCGAAATCAAAAAAAAAAATTTCCTTCCTGTAGATGATGTCCAGGTCCCTTATGTTACCTCCCGGTCATATAGGCAACATCTACTGGAAGGCATATTACGAAATAAAAAAAAAAATTTCCTTCCTGTAGAAGATGTCCAGGTCCCTACTGGTACGTCCAGGTCAGCGGGGCATCATCTACTGGAAGGCCTATTACGAAACCAAAAAAAAATTTTCTTGCTGTAGATGATGTGTAGGTCACTAATTTTACCTCCAGGTCATCGGGGCAACAACTACTGAAAGATTTATGACGAAATCAAAAAAAAAATTTCTTCCTGTATAAGATGTCCAGGTCCCTACTGTTACCTCCAGGTCGACGGGGCATCATCTACTGGAATCCATAATACGAAATTAAAAAAAAATATTCCCTTCCTGTTGATGATGTCCAGGTCGGTAATATTACCTCCAGGTCATCGGGGCAATATCTACTGAAAGACCTATTACGAAATTAAAAAAAAAATTTTTTCTTCCTGTAGAAGATGTCCCGGTCCCTACTGTTACCTCCAGGTCGACGCGGCATCATCTACTAGAACCCATAATACGAAATTAAAAAAAAATATTCCCTTCCTGTAGTTGATATGCAGGTCACTAATGTTACCTCTAGGTCATCTGGGCAACATCTACTGGAAGGCATATTGCGAAACCAAAAAAAAAATTTTGCTATAGATGATGTGCAGGTCACTAATGTTACCTCCCGGTCATCGGGGCAACATCTACTGGAAGGCATATTCCGAAATCAAAAAAAAAAATTTCCTTCCTGTAGATGATGTCCAGGTCCCTTATGTTACCTTCAGGTCGACGGGGCAACATCTACTGGAACCCATATTACGAAATTAAAAAAAATATTCCCTTCCTGTTGATGATGTCCAGTCCTTAATGTTACCTTCAGTTATAACTGATCAAGATAAACTAATAAATAATCGTTTTAAATAATCGAGGTTAAACCATTTAAAAAAGTAATTAAACACCTATACAAAAGTTAAACACTATTACTAATTAATCCGTGTGGTTCCGCGATCACTTTTATTAAATAAAATTCATTTTTTCGAAAATCCAAGAGAGATATAAGAAGAGTTAAAAAATAAAATGTCTGCCTGTACGGACGTACGGACGTACGGACGTACGCTCAGACTTAAACTTTAAAACCATTAAAAAATTAATTAAATACCTATAAAAAAGTCAAACACTATGTCTAATTATTCCTTTGGGTGCCGCGATCATGTTGAATTAAAAAAAAATAATAATAAAAATTTTATAAACTATTTAAAAAAATGTAACATAATGCATACTTAAATCGTCATTTTGACAGTAAATAATTTTAATATAATGTGAATGTATATAATATATAACTAGTTATGAACGCTCGCTTCGCTCGCGATTTACATATACTGATGGTATGACAAATATGAAAAATTTTTACATAATTGTGCACAACCGTATAACGGAAGTGTCTTATATTTTTGTCATCGAAAAAAGTGTTGTTCCTCAAATATCTCAAAAAGTTGTCCATCAATTTGATTGTAATTTTAAGGTTATATTCTTTATCATTTGGGAACTTTATAGTCCTATTTCCAGTTATAATGATATTTACAGGTTCATAAATACAGTTATTCTTCAACAACTCAAAAACTTGAGGTTCTACAAAAAAATTTAAATGGACGAAATATTCGTTTCAAAATTACAAAACATTTTCTATGAAATACTTTGCAATTGGAAACGATTTTCTTTAGATAAACATATAAAAACGCTTAAAAAAATGCTAAATGATCAATAATACACGTATTTTTGTAATAAATGAAAAACTTCAAATTCTACATAAAAACTTTATATAGTCGAAGTGTTTGTTTTAATATTCCAAAACTTTTTTCTATTGAACATTTTGCAGTTCGAAAAAAAATTTGATTAAATATCAAGTATAATTAATATAATACATATATCATATTAATATAACATAATATAATTAATATAACATATATATCAGTTATATGTTACTTAAATTCCATAATCAGTTTCAGCAATTGAAAGTTCTGAAATCAAAACAGACTAATCGATAAGTATTTTCTACTATCCCACAAATTTGTATTTTAATTAAATATTTTTATATATTAGGTACTTTATATATTTTTATATATGAGATCACTACATAACCGCAAAATATCGACAAAACAATTTGAGTCCGAATAAGTTCACACATATGTTTATATATTTATATATTATAGTTTATAAATTATATAAATAGTCAATATAATAAATTAATTATGAAGTAAAAATTAAAACAGTTGACAGTATTATAAATCTAATCATGTAAATTTGAATAAGGTTATTATATTTTAGGTTATTCGATAGAATAACGTATATAAAATCAATAACCCTATATCCAATAACCGAATATCCGGGCTAACCTCTCTACGGGGATAAATTCACTCTTACGTTATAATATTAATGAGGGATGAATCATTCTAAGATCATTCAAAGGACCGGAGGTCAATTAATATTATAACCTAAAAGAGTGATTTACAATTCTTGGCCAAATACAATTTTTGTCATTTGTACGCATAAGTACCTTATAAATTATTAAATTAAATAATCAATATAATAAATTAATCATTGAGTACAAATTAAAACAGTTGACAGTATCATAAATTGTAATTTTTTTTAATTTAATAAAATGATAAAAATGTTATATGTAATATATTTAAAAAAAATGAAGGTCTCGAACAGCTTCTAACCCGAGACCTTTTGAATAACAGTTGCATATAGCCTTAGCGCTCACGGTTACCGCATCTATACGCTGTTAAAATATCAGAACTTGTATTTAAGTTGTGCCTCCTGGTGTGGGGCTTACGGTTAAGGATTTATTTTTTTTAATGTTACTCATTTGAATTTTGGCTTATTTATTAATTTAGAATTTTAATTAATTTTTTTATAATTTATAAATAAAAAAGAATTTGTCAGATGTTTTGAATGTAGTCATATACTTATTGTCGAGTTCGTACTTCCCGCCGGAGTAGGAACTAACCTGAAGATAGTCGAAAGATTTCGCGCATGCTTCGTATGCCAGTATTACATAGTCCATTTCTCATAAATGTTTTTTTAATCTTTTAAATAAATTTATGATTTTTTAAACATTTTAACGTTGGTTCAATTAAAAATAGAAAAGGTTCAATTAAAAATTTCGCAAATATATTTAGAAATACGTTGATTAGTATTTTTTTATTGCATATAATTAATATTTGCAGGCTGGCGTAAGGGATGTCCGACAATATTTTATTATTTAACTAACTATTTATTAATTTTTCAATGCATTTAATGCTTGAGCAAATTAAACAAAGTCTTGATTTATCTTTTGCCAGCTTGAGCTAATTAAAATACGTATTAATTTCTTTTTCTTATTTATTATGATAAATACAATAAGAACTTAAATATTCCTAAAACTTTTTTAGGACTTGTTGATTTAACAGCTGATAATAATACCAATGAAAAAGAACTTGACGAATTAAAACATATTAAAATATTATCAAATTTAAAGGAATCAGAAAGAAAAAGAGCGTATAAAGAAAAAATGACAGATGAAATGAAAATAAAGGAAGCTGTAACAAAAAGAAAGGATAAGGTAAAAATGACCAATGAAATGAAAATAAAGGAAGCTAAAAGAAAAAGAGCGTATAGAGCAGAAAGGACATATGAAATGAAAATAAAGGAAGCTGATAGAAAATGAGCGAATAGAGGTAAAATGACGAATGAAATGAAAGTAAAGGAAGCTGAAAGAAAAAGAGCGGATAGAGCTGACATAACGAATGAAATGAAAATAAAGGAAGCTGAAAGAAAAAAAGCACATAGAGCAGAAATGACGAACGAAATGAAAATAAAGGAAGCTGAAAGAAAAAGAATGAAAAGAGCAAAAATGACGAATGAAATGAAAATAAAGGAAGCTGAAAGAAAAAAAGCACATAGAGCAGAAATGACGCACGAAATGAAAATAGAATTGACAAATGAAATGAAAATAAAGGAATCTGATAGAAAACTGAAAGAAAAAAAAACGAAAAAAACAGAAATGACGAATGACATAAAGGTAAATGAAGTAAAGAAAAGTAAAATGTATTATAATAGTATGACAATACAACTAAAAACAAAACAAAATGAACATAAGAAATTAAAACAAAAGAAAAGAAAAGCAAACACAGAATTAGAATATGATACGAAAGATATAAATTCAAAAATAGGTTTAATTGCAAATATAGCTTTTTTGAAAACACCATCGAATTAAATTTTTTAGGAAGTTTAAATAATCATTGTAATTTCTGTAAAGCAATACACTTCAAGAATGAAATCTCACATGATAAAAAATAAACTAACTGTTGTCATAAAAATAAAATATTTTTAAATAATGATAACTCATATCCAAAAGAATTAAAAAATTTATTATTTCAAAATACTTCAATAAGTACAAATTATAAAAAAAATATACGGGGATACAATAATTCTTTTGCATTTGCTAGTTTTGGGTCAAAATTAGTAACTTGTAATACTCCTGGGCCACAAGTATTAAAGATATGTGGTCAAGTATACCATAATTCATATGCATTACATCCAAATAAAAATGAATTTCCAAAATATGGACAATTATATATAATCGACAATGAAATAGCAAATAAATATAGAGCGAAAGATTATAAAATAGATAAACCTGATATAAATTTATTAAATGAATTATGTAAGTTTCTAACAACACATAATCCTTATGCAAAAGCATACAAAATGATGTATCAAATAGAAAAAGAAGAGATTAACAGAGCACAAAATAATAACATTACACCACGTGAAGTAGTTATTGACAATTGTGCAACAAATAAGTCATATTTTGCTTCATGCAATGAAGTTGCTGCAGTATATGTAGGAATTGACGGAGAACCACCAATTGACCGTGATATTCGTATTTATCCTAAATTTGATAAACCACAGATAATAAATATTCTCAGTAAACATCTCGACCCAATGTTATATGTAATCCTACATGGAAAGAAATTCAAGAAAATTTGTTACCATATGAAACAGCTATAGATCGTCCGGATTTAATATTACGCGTTTTTAATCAAAAAGTTAAAATTTTAAAAAATGAACTTTTAAAAAAAAGTATTTTTGGAGAAGTTAAAGGTTATGTTTATGTGATAGAATTTCAAAAAAGAGGATTAGCACATATGCACATGTTAATTTGGTTGCATAATGATGATAAATTACGAGATGTTGATCAAATTGATTCTCTTATAAGTGCTGAAATACGTGATGAAATTAAATATCCTAGATTATACAATATAGAAAAAATAATATGATACATGGTCCTTGTGGAATGCAAAATAAAAATAGTGTATGTATGAATGAAGATAAAACACGCTGTACAAAAAAGTTTCCTAAACCATATGTTGAACAAACAAATTTTAATTCAGATGGTTATCCTTCTTATCGCCGAAGAAATAATGATAATAAAATTATATATTCAAAACATAGAATTGCAGATAATAGTTTTGTCGTGCCATATAATCCATATTTATTATTATTGTTAGAATGTCATATTAACATAGAAATATGTAATACAATAAAAACTGTAAAATATTTATTTAAATATTTTCATAAGGGTCCTGATACTGCTTTTGTAAAATTCACAATGGAAGTCATTAATGATGATATGGATAAAAATAATGAAGAGGTATATAATTATGATGAAATATCACAACATTTATCTACTAGATATGTATGTGCACCGGAGGCTATGTATCTTATCTTGGAATTTAAATTACATCAACAATCTTATGCTATTATAAGATTACCTGTTCATAAAGAAAATGAACAATATATATTTTTTCAAGAAGGACAACAAAATACATTCATTGATAAAAATATAGATACAACATTAACATCATGGTTTAAATTAAATAAAGATGACGAGAATGCAAAACAATATCTATATACTGAAATTCCTTATCATTATGTTTTTAATAAAAAAATTAAAGCATGGACTAAAAGAAAACAATTTAATAAACCTATTATAAGTAGAATGTATTTCGTAAATCCAAATAAACGTGAAACATTTTTCTTACGACTATTATTATTACATGTACGAGGTGCAAAATCATTTGAAGATATCCGAACTGTAAATGGTATAGTTTACGATACGTATGAAACTGCTTGTTTATCGAGAGGTATTATTAGTACTAATGATGAGTGGGATAAATGTTTAGCAGAAGCTGCAGTATTCAAATTTCCTAAATCTATGTGCAAACTATTTGCATTTATTCTTGTATTTCAAACAGCAATTAATGCTTTGGATTTATATAATCCATATTTATTATTATTGTTAGAATGTCATATTAACATAGAAATATGTAATACAATAAAAGCTATAAAATATTTATTTAAATATTTTCATAAGGGTCCTGATACTGCTTTTGTAAAATTCACAATGGAAGTCATTAATGATGATATGGATAAAAATAATGAAGAGGTATATAATTATGATGAAATATCACAACATTTATCTACTAGATATGTATGTGCACCGGAGGCTATGTATCGTATCTTGGAATTTAAATTACATCAACAATCTTATGCTATTATAAGATTACCTGTTAATATTTCAAGAAGGACAACAAAATACATTCATTGATAAAATATAGATACAACATTAACATCATGGTTTAAATTAAATAAGATGACGAGAATGCAAAACAATATCTATATACTGAAATTCCTTATCATTATGTTTTTAATAAAAAAATTAAAGCATGGACTAAAAGAAAACAATTTAATAAACCTATTATAAGTAGAATGTATTTCGTAAATCCAAATAAACGTGAAACATTTTTCTTACGACTATTATTATTACATGTACGAGGTGCAAAATCATTTGAAGATATCCGAACTGTAAATGGTATAGTTTACGATACGTATGAAACTGCTTGTTTATCGAGAGGTATTATTAGTACCAATGATGAGTGGGATAAATGTTTAGCAGAAGCTGCAGTATTCAAATTTCCTAAATCTATGTGCAAACTATTTGCATTTATTCTTGTATTTCAAACAGCAATTAATGCTTTGGATTTATATAATAAATATAAGATTCATTTTATGGATCCAAATTTATCAGAATTTGAGGGTGAAAAAAAAGCTTTGTATAATATTGAAAAAATCTTATTGTTACATGTAATGAAATTAAATGATTTTCATTTACCTAATATGGATAATTATGAAGTAAATAAAGAGTATGATGATGAATTAGATATACATGATCATATTAATACCTTAGAAACTTTAATAAATTCTTTAACATTTAATCAAAAGAAAATATATGATTTAATCATCAATGCAACAATTAATAATATTGGAAATAAGTATTATTTCATTGATGGTCCTGGTGGTAGTGGAAAAAGTTATTTACATAATGTAATTATTACTTATTTAATATCAATGAATATTCCTTTTCTTACAATGGCTTGGACTGGTATTGCTGCTAATTTATTAATTAATGGAAAAACTGTTCATAGTACATTTAAATTACCATTAAATATAAATGCACAATCAACATGTAATATTAGTCCTAATTCAGAATATGGTACTTACTTAAAAAATATTAAAATTATAATTTGGGATGAAATTTCAATGGTATCTAGATATGCTTTTGAAACAATTGATAAATTTTTCCGAGATGCGTGTCAAAATGATCTTCCTTTTGGAGATAAAATTATTGTAACTTCTGGAGACTTTAGACAAACACTACCAATAGTACCACATGGAAATAGAACTAAAATTATTGAAACTTGCGTCAAAAGAAGTTGTTTATGGCCATATTTTTCAAGGTTATCATTGACTGAAAATTTAAGATTGCAAAAGTCAGATACTAGTTTCAAAAAGTGGTTACTTGTCCACACAGCACAGAATATTACGTCAATATTACGGAAACATTTCATATTAAGATTCGGAATATTACAATAATATTAGAATGAAAGATTACTGAAATATTGTTATGTCCGCGAATTTCTTACTTTGTAATATTCCATGAAATATTACATTAATATTATTGTAATATTTCAGTGTAATATTTTAAGAAATATTTATGAAAAATTGATGAATTGTTTCAAACACACACTTGCATAGGATCACTGAAATATTACCTTAATGTTTCTAGAATATTTTAATGAAATTTTTAAGAAATATATCTGAAATATTGATGAAATATTTAAAATACTTACTTCAATAGGTGTAGTGAAATATTACAGTAATATTTTTGCAAAATATAACAGAAATATTACATGAAATATTTACAAAATATTGTTAAAATATTTCAATTAATTGAATTTTTTAACTTAATTATTTGCAATCCCAAGAGCCATGCTATTGATTTATATTTATCAAGTATTAATACAAATTATTTTTTTACACATATTTATCACAGAAAAATTTTTTACATATTTCCTAACCTGGGTTCGAACTCCGTATGCACGCATCAAATACAAACGCTTTATCCACTACGCTATTCGCAACGCTTATCGATTATGTTTAAAACTTGCACATGATGATCTGCTATTTGATTTGCTATCTATTGTGTTTTTAATAGTTATACAATTTTAATGAAATTGACAAGATTTTACTATGATATGGAAAAAAAATCTTGTTAATTAAAAACCTTACATCTTTGTTATCATAAAAATATCGTTGAAATATTTTATTGTTATATTTCTATAATAATTTCTCTACGATAGAAAGCAAAATCTTTCTGCATTATTGATATGTAAGTTTTCTTAAACCTTGTACAAAATAAAAATAAGATATATTAAGACGACGATTTTTCGATTTTGGCGATTAAAGCAAAAGATGTGAAATAAATGTGAATCTTAATGTGAAATATTTTCATAATATTTCACAAAATATTACAGTGGAACATTACGGTAATATTAATGAAATATTTCACTGGTCCTATTGAAGTAGGTATTTGAAATATTTTAACAATATTTCTCGAAATATTACATTGCAACAATCGATTTCGATGAATAAACCAAGATGTTAATTAAGAGCGACGTTTCGATGACTTTTGCCATCCTTCTCTGGTTATTCTACTCGTCAATGGTTAGTATAACCTGAGGAGGATGGCAAAAAATTCGAGCTTACTTTTAAACCAAATAGAAGAATATTACAGAACGATTTTTTTCTAAATAAAGGACTGCAAACTGTACATGCACTATCCTTTTCAATTCTGATATTATATTATTAATTAGAAAAAAATTTTACATTTCAAAAATTTGTATACTTATACATTTAGAAATTGGATTAATTATCCTAAAAAATTGTATTTAATTCTTCATTTAATGTGATTCTTTATTCTTGTTTATAATTATTTACTATAAGATAATAAGTACCTTTTCGCGGGACAAAATAACATAATTCGTAGTTAGATACATTTTTTTAAGTGTAAAGAGCAAACTGCAGAAAAAGATTTCGTTTGAAACACTATTTCGGAAATAGTACTACTTAATTGTGCACAATATATTTTTATTTAAAATAATTATGTTCAAAAATAGAGCACGGGTATCTATATCGTATCCAAGCGTAGCTCCTGTCGCGGGAGAGAAAAATCTACGAATGGTTAAAAAATTACTAAATTCAAATTTTATAAATTCAACAGATCTTTGTAGCCTGGTAATAACTCTTAATAACAAAATAGCAAAATAGCTCATAGTGGTAAAGAATCAGCGTTCGAATCTTAAGATTGAAGGTTCGAGTCCCACAGACAGCAAATATTTTTTTTTAATTTTTTCTTTTAATTTATAAGCTATGGCCAACATATTGGCAACAGTTTAAAAATTGTAAGATAGTAACTATTGACAATATGTTTGCAATAATTGTTGCCTATCACTTTGTTATACAGTGCCAATAGTTTATATTTTTACGTATGTACAATATATCTTAATAAGTAGATTCTGCTTAAAAATAAAATGTTTTAAGTCTGTTATTATATACATGCTGTCGGATTAAATTTAATATGTTAACTTTTAATATCCATCATATTCGCATATATATATATATATATATAATATATATATATATATATATACATTATATATTTTATTAGTTACATTATTGTTACACTATTATTACCTTTCTAACAGTTCTTGACCTTCGGAAACGGATATATCTTATCTTAACCTTGGCATATCTTCTGGAATATAATAATATGAAGAAACCCAAGTGAAAATAATTTATAAATTTTTTATAAAATTTTTATAAAATACATTTTATATAGGTTTTATAAAAAATTGGTCATATAAAAACTGTATAAAAAAACATTTTATAAAATTTTTATAAAAAATATATAGTAGGACTATTTAAAAACTCAATTAAACGTTTCAAATGAGCTGCACCATCCTGCAGTAACGGATAAAAACTTTCAGATGACACGACCGAGAGGTTATGGACACCAAAAAAATTAGTATTTTAGCGCGACGAAGAATTACTGCTGCCACCGACGATATTGATAAAAAAGTCCACAGTTCCTCCTTCGATTTGGCTGAAAGTTTTGCTTTTTTCACGCTTTTTTGCTTTTTTCAAAATTGTTGCATCCGGCGAACTCTTTAATATCGACTTGGACATCGTGAAGGTTAGACGGGGTCTGACCAAATGTTTTGTTCTGTGGTTGTCAAGTCAATATTCAACTTTTTCATTAGCAACCAAAGAAAAAGTTGAATATTGACTTGACAACCACAGAACAAAACATTTGGTCAGACCCCGTCTAACATTCACGATGTCCAAGTCGATGTTAAAGAGTTCGCCGGATGCAACAATTTTGAAAAAAGCAAAAAAGCGTTCAAAACTTACAGCCAAATCGAAGGAGGAACTGTGGACTTTTTTATCAATATCGTCAGTGGAAGCAGTAATTTTTCGTGCGCTAAAATACTAATTTTTTTGGTGTCCATAACCTCTTGGTCGTGTCATCTAAATGTTTTTTATCCGTTACTGCAGGATGGTGCAGCTCATTTAAAACGTTTAATTTAGTTTTTGAATAGTCCTTCTATATATTTCTTATAAAAATTTTATAAAATGTTTTTTTATACAGTTTTTATATGACCAATTTTTTATAAAACCTATATAAAATGTATTTTATAAAAATTTTATAAAAAATTTATAAATTATTTTCACTTGGGAAGCCAAGTTACTACTTGCTAATTGCCACTTTTACAAAAGTGATTCGACCTTTGACAATTATATTTCCAATAAAAGTTACTTTCACTTTTATTGCTATTATGACTCGAAAACGAATATTGATAGGAAATCAATTCAAAAACTGAAAGGTAGTTGAGTTCAAGTAGATATGGTTAAAAAAAAGATGTTTAAATTGTTCAATTTAGAGCAAAGTTAAAAAAATAAGAAATTGAAAAACTTTATAATATTATTGCAATATGTTTAGCATTATTTTAGGTTATATTTTTTTGTAAGATTTCATATTGTGTGGAATGCAATGCCGGATGTCAAATACGTTTCGTTTCGAAATTCTATTATACAAGAAAAAATTATATAATCGAGTCTCCAGGAATATTCCTCAAACATTATTGAAATAATTCACGTAATATTACACTGTAATGTTTCGACAATGTTACATGAAATATTGTGATGAAAGTCTGTGCAATATTTTAGTATTATTCCAAATGATTATTTTTATATTACACAAAATATTACATGAAATATTTCAGTAATATTGTTGTAATATGTTGTGAAATATTCCACTTTCTATTAGTGGAAATATTACACAAATATTTCAATAATATTTAAAAAATATTACTATGAATTATTTCAGAAGAATATTTTGTAATATTTTTGATATATTTTGTAAACATTTCCGCAATATTTTTTTGTAATATTTCATGTAATATTTTTTTGTAATATTTCATGCTGTGTGGGATGATATAGGAGAAAATAAAAATTTAACAAAATATGAATTAAAAAACAATGTCAAAGAAATACCAACACAATTCATTTGTGATAACAATTTAATAACAGAAATCTTTGGAGATAAGATATATCCTAATGATCCAACATTAAAAAATAAAGTAATATTATCGCCTTTAAATTCTAATGTATTAAAACTTAATGAAGATATAGTAGAAAAAATTGATGGATGTAGTTATACATTTTATAGTGATGATAGAGTAGAAAGTGATGATAATGATACATTACAAGAATCAATCCCAACAGAATTTTTAAATTCATTAACACCCAATGGATTACCTCCACATAAATTAATATTAAAAAAGGGTGCAATAGTTAGTTCTTTGCGAAATTTAGATATCAATGGTGGACTATGTAATGGAACAAGAATGATAATCAAGGATATAAAACAGTATGTTATAACAGTAGAAATAATTACAGGTAAAAATGCTGGCAAGATAATATTATTACCACGTATTGATTTATATCCATCATCAGAAGAAATTCCGTTTCATATGATAAGAAGACAATTTTCAATAAGACTTAGCTTTGCTATGACTATAAACAAAGCTCAAGGTCAATCCTTTGACAAAGTTGGTTTATATTTAAATACTCCTGTTTTTAGTCATGGTCAATTATACGTAGCTTTATCAAGAACAACATCAAAGGATAATTTAAAAGTATTTATAGATAATAAATCTATTAATAAAAATGATAATATAATAAAATATAGAAATAAAAAACTTATCCTCAGTGAAAACGCAAAAATTTATACAAAAAATGTAGTTTATTCAGAAATATTTGAATATTAATTTTATATATATATATATATATATATATATATATATATTATTTTTTTCATTGTCTAAATACATACATATATATAAATGTATTAAGAATTATAAATATACTTATAAATATGTTATTGACTGAATATTGGCTGAGAAATCGCCATCTTGATTTATTCAAACTTATTATTACATATAAATAATTAATAAATAACTTTAATATTAATTATTATAAATTGACTGAATATTGGCTGAGAAATCGCCATCATAATTAAATAATTAAAAAATAAACTTATTATTAAACCGACACGGTGGCGGAGTGGCGGAGACGCACCTCGGCCGGTCACGGAAGTTAAGCAGCACTGAGTGCGGTTCCCACTTGGATGGGTTTGGCTTTCGTGGCGGGTTAGGTGTTTTTTCACACTTCACAACGTGAGCGGGAGGTGTGAAACATTCGGTTTCGGTGTCAAGGCCTACGCAATGTGACTTTGACACCCAAAAAGAATGTTTCGAATACACCGGCCATCTCGGATGAGGTTTTCCCTGCTTCACAGGTTTCCCTCATCCACGGGCATAACCCCGGGCGAATGCGAGATGGTGGGGTTTTTAAGGGAGGGATAAAGCACCCACACATAGGTGGTAGGTGAACACCGTTAAAGTCCCCCAGGGGATAAACGGTAGGAAGTGCCAGGAAAAAGAGAGCACAAATCAAGAATAAAAAAAAAAATAAACTTATTATTAATTATTATGAATTAACTGGATATGAGTTGTTTCGAAATAATTAAATATTGGCTGAGAAATCGCCATCATGATTTATTTAAACTTATTATATATTAGATGAATAATTAAAAAAAAATAAACTTATTATTAATTGTTATGTATTGACTGAATATTGGCTGAGAAATCGCCAACATAATTTATTCAAACTTATTTTTTGAAATAAATAATTCAAAAATAAACTTATTATTAATTGTTCTAAATTGACTAAATATTGGCTAAGTAATCGCCATCATAATGAAATAATAAACTTATGATTTATTGTTATGAATTGACTAATTATGAGTTGTTACGAAATGATTAAATATTGGCTAAGAAATCGCCAACATAATTAAATAATTAAAAAATAAACTTATTATTAATTGTTATAAATTGACTAATTATGAGTTGTTACGAAATGATTAAATATTGGCTGAGAAATCGCCATCATGATTTATTTAAACTTATTATATATTAGATGAATAATTAAAAAAAAATAAACTTATTATTAATTGTTATGTATTGACTGAATATTGGCTGAGAAATCGCCAACATAATTTATTCAAACTTATTTTTAGATATAAATAATTCAAAAATAAACTTATTATTAATTGTTATAAATTGACTAATTATGAGTTGTTACGAAATGATTAAATATTGGCTGAGAAATCGCCATCATAATTAAATAATTAAAAAATAAACTTATCATTATATAACTTATGAAATCACCAACATGTTTATTCAAACTTATTATTAGATATATAAATAATTAATAAATAAACTTATTATTAATTGTTCTAAATTGACTGAATATCGGCTGAGAAATCCCCATCATAATTAAATAATTAAAAAATAAACTTATTATTAATTAGTTTATTATTAATTAGAGACATAACAATATTGTATATTATATATATGAATTAACTAAATGTGACTAAAAATCGTCATAATATTTTATTCAAACTTATTATTAGATTTAAATAATTAAAAAATATAATTATAAACTTATTATAGGAATTATTATGAATTGACTAAATATAATTGTTACGTAATGATTAAATATTGGCTGAGAAATCGCCATCTTAATTTGTACAACCATTTGTAATGTGAGTGTTATTATTGATAATTTTATTCTGAATAATAACAATCTCAACTCTGTAAAACACAGAGAGCAAATGGATTACACATGAAATTCTCTCCTTCATCCACTACCTCTTCCTTTTGTGAATAAGAATTATCATTATCGTTATGAATAATAACATAATAATTAAAATAATAATAATTATAATTATCATTATCAATATTATGAATAATCCGAGGATTTTGAAGAGTCCCGCACCTCGGCAATAAATTGATTTCCCTCCCTCTTAAAAAAAAAAAAAAAAAAATCATTATGATTATTATTATCATTATCATTATCATTATAATTATCATTATAATTATCATTATAATTATCATTATGTTTATCATTATGATTATCATTATCATTATCATTATTAATAATAATAATAATTTTTTTTTTTTTTTTTTTTTTTTCGTGGGAAACTGGAGAAATCTTACATAAGACGACGACGAGGGTCCGCACTCGTCGCCAGTGCCGGATTCTTACCGGCTAAAACTCCAAACCCAACGCTTTCACCTGCCCAGCCCGGAACTGTTTTTCACATTACTTCAAGCTGGGAGGCGTGTCTTGTGACATGCGTCAATTCGGTCGGTCCTGTTTCTTCTTTCCTCCCTCGATGAGACTGCCACTTATCGTGAAGCGGCCTTTCTGGCGGTATCGAGCGCGCGCCTAAAGGTGGCACAGGCTCCGGACCCCGCCACGTGAGACACTCCCTCAGCATCCTTTGATGGACAAAGAAAGCATTTGGGAGCGCTCTTGCAATTCTTAAGGTTGTGTCCAGGCTCGCCGCACTTGTAGCACGACGAGGACCTGTCCACTCTCTTACAATTCCGTTTCGTGTGTCAGCGCTCTCGTGATTCAGCTTCACGATGGCTGTCTTCTGTTGACTGCGGTTTAGGCCCAAAAGCGTCACCTCCGGCCCTCAGGCGAAGAAGTAAGCACTTTATTTAGGGCTGCCACCACTTCGTCCCTCGTTGTGATTCAAACTTATTATTAGATTTAAATAATTAAAAAATAAACTTATTATTAATTGTTATAAATTGACTAATTATGAGTTGTTACGAAATGATTAAATATTGGCTGAGAAATCGCCATCATAATTAAATAATTAAAAAATAAACTTATTATTAATTGTTATAAATTGACTAATTATGAGTTGTTACGAAATGATTAAATATTGGCTAAGAAATCGCCATCATAATTAAATAATTAAAAAATAAACTTATTATTAATTGTTATAAATTGACTAATTATGAGTTGTTACGAAATGATTAAATATTGGCTGAGAAATCGCCATCATAATTAAATAATTAAAAAATAAACTTATCATTATATAACTTATGAAATCACCAACATGTTTATTCAAACTTATTATTAGATTTAAATAATTAAAAAATAAACTTATTATTAATTGTTCTAAATTGACTGAATATCGGCTGAGAAATCCCCATCATAATTAAATAATTAAAAAATAAACTTATTATTAATTAGTTTATTATTAATTAGAGACATAACAATATTGTATATTATATATATGAATTAACTAAATGTGACTAAAAATCGTCATAATATTTTATTCAAACTTATTATTAGATTTAAATAATTAAAAAATATAATTATAAACTTATTATAGGAATTATTATGAATTGACTAAATATAATTGTTACGTAATGATTAAATATTGGCTGAGAAATCGCCATCTTAATTTGTACAACCATTGTAATGTGAGTGTTATTATTGATAATTTTATTCTGAATAATAACAATCTCAACTCTGTAAAACACAGAGAGCAAATGGATTACACATGAAATTCTCTCCTTCATCCACTACCTCTTCCTTTTGTGAATAAGAATTATCATTATCGTTATGAATAATAACATAATAATTAAAATAATAATAATTATAATTATCATTATCAATATTATGAATAATCCGAGGATTTTGAAGAGTCCCGCACCTCGGCAATAAATTGATTTCCCTCCCTCTTAAAAAAAAAAAAAAAATCATTATGATTATTATTATCATTATCATTATCATTATAATTATCATTATAATTATCATTATAATTATCATTATGTTTATCATTATGATTATCATTATCATTATCATTATTAATAATAATAATAATTTTTTTTTTTTTTTTTTTTTTTTTTTCGTGGGAAACTGGAGAAATCTTACATAAGACGACGACGAGGGTCCGCACTCGTCGCCAGTGCCGGATTCTTACCGGCTAAAACTCCAAACCCAACGCTTTCACCTGCCCAGCCCGGAACTGTTTTTCACATTACTTCAAGCTGGGAGGCGTGTCTTGTGACATGCGTCAATTCGGTCGGTCCTGTTTCTTCTTTCCTCCCTCGATGAGACTGCCACTTATCGTGAAGCGGCCTTTCTGGCGGTATCGAGCGCGCGCCTAAAGGTGGCACAGGCTCCGGACCCCGCCACGTGAGACACTCCCTCAGCATCCTTTGATGGACAAAGAAAGCATTTGGGAGCGCTCTTGCAATTCTTAAGGTTGTGTCCAGGCTCGCCGCACTTGTAGCACGACGAGGACCTGTCCACTCTCTTACAATTCCGTTTCGTGTGTCAGCGCTCTCGTGATTCAGCTTCACGATGGCTGTCTTCTGTTGACTGCGGTTTAGGCCCAAAAGCGTCACCTCTCGGCCCTCAGGCGAAGAAGTAAGCACTTTATTTAGGGCTGCCACCACTTCGTCCCTCGTTGTGAGAGCGTCCAGGTCTCTGATCTCAAGGGTAACCCTTCGATCTCGGACTCGAACTTCTCCCATTCCTTGGGTAGCAGTACGCACTTTCTCCGCGAATACTGCCACATCGGTTTTTTTGCCTAGCCGAAGCAGGACGTCCCCCCGCCCTGTGGGCCGCACACTTAGAACCTGCGCGCCACTGTCGTCCGGATTCACTTCCTTTCGGAGCTTCCCCAGAACTTCAGCAAACGTTCGGTTCCTCGCGATTGTGACCACCAGGGTGGATACCGGCGCCTTCTGGCGCTTTCTCCTGTCAAGAGGCGCCTGTCCCGACTTAACCGTCGGCTTCTTCTTTTCCACCACAGGCTTGGACTTGGATTGCTCCTTGTCCTTACCAGGTGGTGGCACCTCCTTGCGAGGTTTCTTCTTCTTACGGGTTTTAGAGGCCTCGGGTGGGCTTTGAGGGCCCTCCCTACTCCTCTTTTGAGCCTGTATCTTGGCTGTAGCCGCGATGACGGCTTTAGCAATGATGCCTCTTCTCTTAGGCCGCCGACGATTCTCGTGGCCAACTCGATAATCCTCGACTTGGCACTTGTAATCATCGACTGCTAAAGACATCTTCTTCGTTTTCCCGTAGAGCTCTTGTACAAGAGCGTCTACGGTTTTCAACCCTGTTTTGACGACCATGGAAATGTTCGGCTGCTTTGCACAAGCTGCCAACATTGCCTGAAGTTCTTTTTTCAGATGGTCGTAAGTGGAGTCGATCTCCTCCTGCGCCTTCTCCACCTTCTCGTATTCCTTACGGAACACTTCTATCTCCTCTTGAGATTCTCTGCTATAGGCAGAGATGCCGCTGATAGCGCTACCAATGCTGGTAACGCTGCCGCTTCGTAACCTGCTTGCAGAAGGAAGACTCAGCATCTGGGATAGCGGCTGCTGTTGGGGGTTTTCTTTCGAGGACCCCGCCTCTGACGTGATGTTAGAACTAAGCGGTTTGTGGCCTCCCCCAAAATCCATGAGGCCAGCGCCGGACCACCGGGGCTTTCGCCCGATCGGAACCGACGACGGGATTCACTCCTAGTTTGGAGTTGCCCGCTTGGGGTAGTATGTTTTCATCTCGCTTGCTCATACTTCTGGTTGTACTGTTTGGTCCACGGAGATTATTTTATTTCACCTCTACCCTTCACGCTAGAGTGACGAGCATTCCCCCATCCGCCACCCGGGGGACGCGCCGCATACGGGGACAGGACACCCCGCGCGGGTTAATAATAATAATTATTATAATAATAATTATTATTATTATTAATATCATAATCATAATCCCCTCTCTCCCTCCCACTATCTCCCTCTCTCTGGCACGTAACAAAGCACACATGCGCTCAATACGTATCGTCTGACGGGGAGGGGGCGCGAAGCAGCCGGGCATATATAAACTCCGCGCGCACTCACGAGATCCAGTGTGTTCTGCACACTGACGAGTACCATGACTTATCAGTCATGGAAGCTCTCTCTCTCTCTCTCTCTCTCCCCCTCTCTCCCTCTCTCTCCCTCTCTCACTCTCACTCTCTCTCTCTCTCTCTCTCTCTCTCTCTCGCTCGCTCGTTCTCTCTCTCGCTCGCTCGTTCTCTCTCTCTCGCTCGCTCGTTCTCTCTCTCTCGCTCGCTCGTTCTCTCTCTCTCGCTCTCTCGTTCTCTCTCTCTCGCTCTCTCGTTCTCTCTCTCTCGCTCGCTCGTTCTCTCTTACTGAGGAGTCCAAGCTGGAGATCGAGGACGAAACGCCTTTAATTAATTTAAAAGGCTGTGATCTGGGAAATTCCGCTAACCATAGTGGACAAAGAGTACGATAGGCCCGCTTTATTTTAATTTAAAGCATTTAGTTCGAGTGAGACCGATATTATATATTATATACATATACATATTTACAAACGATAAATTCAATTTATTGCAAATAATTATTTATATTAAAATCAATAAAAAAGAAAAATTTCTTTTTTGCAACAGTGTGAGTAAAATTGAATTTTAGTTCTCAATATTAGGGAGTAAAATGGTACTTTTTAAAACACTGTGACTAAAAATCGATTTTACAACTTGCGGGAGTAAAATGAAAAATTTTTATTTTTAATTTTAAACTACATTGTATTAT
Source organism: Theocolax elegans (assembly GCA_026168455.1). Classification (NCBI taxonomy): domain Eukaryota; kingdom Metazoa; phylum Arthropoda; class Insecta; order Hymenoptera; family Cerocephalidae; genus Theocolax; species Theocolax elegans. The sequence goes on from CM047427.1 coordinate 49,509,430, forward strand.
GTAAGTTTCATAATAACATGTACACAATTTATGGTAATAATACTTATATTTACGATACTCATGCAGTATCTATACGTCACAATGTTTACCAATAAATGGGGTATAATATTCTGATACAGGTAAAAATTTCCCCTTCTCTTATATCTTTGATAGAAATGTATTACTGTGCTTCATATTTAAAAAACAATTCAAATAATAAAATAACTAAATACCTAGTGTCCTTAAGAATTTCTGAAATTGTTAGTTCTGAGAAATGTAATTTATTTTTGTTTTTATTATTATTCATTTGCGTTATGTAATTGGAGTTTGTTCAATTATACATACGAATGTTAATTATATATAACTTTCGACAATGTTAATTATACGTACAGTATTTTCGTCAATCTTATAATTTATATTATAATTCTATTTCTATTAAAATAGATGAAGTAAATATTAAATAAATAATTCTTTATATATTTATGAATAATTAAACATTGTTTGATTCAAAAATTCGTTTTTTTCTTATGATTTATTTTATAAAAACATGTTTAAAATTATTTTTTAAGGGGGGGGGCTACGGCCCCCCCCAACCCCCACCAGGGCTTGCAGCTCTGGACCCGCTCTCCGACCCCTTACCCGCACTCTAATTGTCTTACATTCGTTAATTACGGAGATGTCCTCGTTTAATTACTTTGTATTTTGAATTATTGTATGTTTTAACAAAATTTTACTCACATTGTTGCAAAAAATAGCGTATGCAACGCGGGCGTACGATTTTTCATAATAATTCTTTATATATTTATGAATAATTAAACATTGTTTGATTCAGAAATTTGTTTATTTGTTTTTTTTGTTTTTATTTATTTTATTAAAACATTTTTAAAATTATTTTTAAGGGGGGGGGGCTTCGCCTGTATTTTGTATTTTTATTTTTTGTATGTTTTAACAAAATTTTACTTACACTGTTGCAAAAAATAGCGTATGCAACGCGGGCGTACGATTTTTTTACTAAAACCGCTTTTTACGTCCATGTTGCATAATATACTATTTTATTAGATATGGAGAAATTAATATTGCACAAATTAATATTATTATAAATATTATTGTTAATTTATTTCCGTAATTTTGTGTGGTATACTTTTATGAAATAATGTTTTATTTTTCAACAGAAATACTTGTTGATTCCATTTTGATTTCATTTTTTTTCTAGTATCAATTTTTTATTTATAATATTCCATCAGTAAAATAAATTTTTAATAAAAATTAGATTAGATTAATGATGTGATACAAAATACTTGCCGATTTCATTTTGATCTGATTACTAGTTCAATTGCAAGCAATTAGTAAGAAACATATATATTCAACTTATTTTTAAGTAGAGAAGTATATGCGCCAAAGTAAAGATATTAAGCTATTAGATAACAATTTTAAAAGTTAGATTGAAATTACGAATTTTTACACTTTTGTAGAAGGTCTTTTGGATATTTAACAATTGGATTAGTGTATTGCTTTAGATTAGTTAGAATAAAATAAATAATAAAGTATATTTGAAAAATGTAAAACAATCTTAGAAGAGATGTTAATTATTTACTTTTATACTGATTTCATGTTAATTATTCACTTTTATAATGATGTGTTGATACAGATCAGTTGATACAAATCATTTGACGCATCGATAATCCGATTAAAGCCTGAAGCGGTTGGCAAACCACGCCAACGAAACGTTGCTTATAATAAAAAATCTGTCTTTAAGATTTTTTTTCCTTTGCCTCTGTCAGATCGCATGTAAGTTTTCAAGATTGATTTAAAATTATCGTCAGATAGAAATACTAGCTGACGATTTATTATGATTTCAGCATTTCTATTGATGCTAATTAGTTATATATTATAGTAATAATAAATGAACTTAAAAATAATAGTACCAGTTTTGTGTATATGGGCATATCTCAGAAGATGGGATAATTTGGGTTTCGCATAAGGTATACTAATTAAATACTCAAAAAGAAAATATTTTAATGTGCTAACAGAACAAAGAAGTTTGTTTCTATTAATAACAGCTCTTAGAAAGGTTTATTATAAATATTTAAATCAATATTTTAATAAATTTGTCTGTTAAGAATAGAAAAATCCTAAAGATTGGTTGTAACTCTTGTCGATTCTACCCACTAATTTCATTGTAAAAGGTTCATCACTTTATTAATAAATCTGAAATTATAGAAGAACCTTCTTTTTATCATATTAGTAGTAAAAAAATTTGTTAGAATGGTGTGCCTTCACTAGATCAAAAATGGCAGCTAAGGAAACTAGCGTTCCCTTTTTTTTTAAATATAAAAATTATTCTTAAAAGTGACGTAACTTTTTCAGCATTTCTTCAATCTAAAAAATACAAAATGCAAAATCTTCCTTTTATCAAAATAAAAAAGTTGTTTCGAAGCAAAAGGATGTGCACTCGTTTTTTAAAAAAATACAGTAAAGTGAAACTTACATATCAATGCGTGATAGGATTAAAAATATCAGTTTTTTCTATGGCACATAAATATTTTACAATAATGTGCCTCAGTTGTAAATGTGAATAAAAGAAAACAATTTAAGTAATTGTAGAACCAAGCGCTAAAGCCGTATATAAACATTAATTGTTTTAAATCAATATTCAAAATTCAAGAAATATACGTGTACACAAATAGATATATATACACAGTGTATATTAATAATACATCTATTTATTTTTATAAATATTTTGATTAACTCGTAGTAGTTCAATTGAAATAACAATTAATTTTTCTTTGAAATATGTTTAAAAGTATGTTAAAATATTTATAAAAGTACGTTGTATTTAACATATTTATTTTGCTTTAATTGCATAATTAATGAATTAAATTATGGATCTTGTAATCACTTTTCTCTTACACAATATAATTGGTCTTTTGAAAGTAAAATTTGTAAAAATTATAAAAAGTTAGAAAATTCTGAAATAGCTAAAAAATTAATACAAAAAAAAAAGATCAGTTCAAATTGCAGAATCTAATACTGTACCTGAAAAGCGATTAAGCCTGTCGCGAAATTGTAAATAAAAAAAAATTTAATTTTTTATTATTTATTGTTTATGTTTTGTTTACGTATTGTTAAAATTATTGCTTAAATAATGCAGTGTATAATATATTTCTTGAAATATATTTATAAAAACTTATAAAAATCAATTACTTATAAAAGAAACCTGGTCCCATGTACATGGTTATTAAAAAAAAATTTTTCAGGTTTTTATCCTATAACTCGCTTAGCAATAAAAAAAATGAATCACGCGAATAGTTCATCATTTCTAATTACTTGTTGAACCTATTACAGTACCTATAATCATTGTGCCACGTTGTTTAAAAAATTCATATTTTTTTTGTAAATTTTCCCATCTTCTGAGATATGCCCATATACTGTATTGGAGCATTGTTTTTTATTTCATAGTGAACAATTTTGATTGCGATTGCAAAATTTAACATGATATTATTTACTTACTTAATTAATTAATTAATTAATGAAGTAACTGTTTAACTAAAAAAAAAGAGGAGAAAAAACATTTTAAATATCAAAATTCTTATTATTATTATTAACAATGTAAAAAATTTTAATTAAGGTATTATTCGTAGACTAGCTTAATATAGTTTATATTTAAATTAGTAATTGTGCATGAAAAATTATGCTCCGTTAATAGCCGCTCGATCTCGAGGCTTCGTATGGCTACATAGAGCAGTTTAAAGATACTTTCCCCCCTAGCTATGACTAAAATAAAGGTAATTGTAATACTATTCTTGGCAGTAAATGTTTATTTTTTTAAAAAAATGTGAAATACGTCTGGTATTCATTGAGTCTATATCTGCCGTAATGCTACACGCAACGTAGTTCACATTTCTTTAAAAAAATAAACATTTGCTGCCAAGAGTAGTATTACAATTACCTTTATTTTAGTCATAGCTAGGGGGGAAAGTATCTTTAAACTGCTCTATGTAGCTGTAAAATTTATAATTTAAGTTTGAAGTACGTTTATCGTAGAAATCGACACCTGACTACAGCACCATTCGAAGCCTCGAGATCGAGCGGCTTTTGATGGAGGCTATAGCTCCGACATCCCCTTAAGAAACATATTTGGATCTATAAGTAAAAAATATCTTAGTCTTTTGTAGTAGTTTTACTATAATACTAATAATTTTTAAGAATGGATGAAGATAATAACTTATCTACTTAATTAACATTGTTTTTTCTTTAAATTATTTAACGTATACTCATGGTTGAAATAAAAATCATTGTTTACATGCGAAAGTTCATAAAGGGTCCAAATGAATTTTACACCTGCCAAAGAACTGACACATGTTACGTATGACCCCTCACAAAATGAGGAACGTAACGATAGTTTACTGTGTATGTAGGTGCGGGAATATCGTTTACTGCCGTTTGACGGGCAAGCGCTATTGAGTAAACCGGTGGTATACCTTGATACTAATTATTTATTGTCCCAATCTGGAGAGAACCGCCGTAAAGTAGTGTGGTGTTTAGATTCGTGTTGCGTGTTCGCCGCGTCGGTCGTAGACTCTCAAGTCTAATGGTTCCAGAACTGAAGCATCTCCAAGTTGGTCAAGACGTGACCGATCGTTCCGGAGGTTGTGTCGACTCTTACGTCCGATCACTTCGACGGCTTATCGATTTCTGTCGTTCCGCGCTCGCGTAATATCGCGGGGTCCTTCCTAATTTATTCTTTTGTCGATGTGTCACTTGCAAACTTGCGTGAATCGCTTGGCAGCAGTCGCGAATCATGAGGTGGCTCGCACTGATGTTGAGCGATTTTTGCTGATGGGATCGATGCGGGTGTCGATGACCGGTTGTGTCCGGGTGCGGTCTTTGGCATCGACTTTGGAACGCGTGGACGTACGTCGATTCGAGTTAGGCCCGAATCGTACGTACCACGTCCGAAGCCGCACCAACGGCGTCCTCGTCGTCGATTTATATTGCGTGCAAATATGTTTTACCTTCCGAAAAAATGTTGTGTGCTTTTTGTGTGTATGTGTGTGGGTGTATGGCCTTTTGCCATTTTACAAGTGTTTTGGCGTTCTCTCCATATATATAATATACATTTGTATGCGTTTTACATGATTTGTTGTATTTCGTTTCCGGTGTCTGAAATGATAAATTATTATACAGTAGTTGATGAATAAAATATATATACATGTTGAGATGTAATTGTTCAGCCTAACTGGCTGGGCCTCATTTTTAATTCTCTTAGGTGTATAGCATTTATGATTTCCTGATTTCTTTCGCCCTGTCTTTTACATTTGCAAACCTTTGGAATCAATCATTTCCATGCCACTATTATTATTGCTAGTATTATGATGGTTGCCGCGGTTTAACTTGCTACGTATTAACGGTGTGAAGACTATTTTTTGTGCGATTGCGCGAAGGTTTTTTCCTAATTTTAGCGCGCTCTCTTGCGAGTTGCTATTTAATATAGCTAAGTCGCGTTTTTAATTTTCGATTATTTCGTGTATTGTGTTATCTGTGTTCTTGGTTAGATTATTTATGAGTAAGTAAATGTTTACTTTATGGATTTGTACGAACTCGTTGCTGTACGTCACAGAATTTTCTGTCCGAGTGGAACTTATTCGCGTATCTTTGGTGTGTGCGGTGCAGTCTAGGGCCAGTTGAATGATGCCGGTGCTTGTTAAGGGGTCTGATTCAAATCTATGTCTTTACATCTTACGAATATCGTCTCGTCGGTAGGGGTAGAGAATATCCATGTGTTTGGACTGTGTAACCGTGCCCAGAAAGTTTCTATTAAATGGGTGATTTTTAAGTTGCAATTATTTGGGGCGTCCGATATGTTTTCCGTAGCTAATTGGATTTCGCACGTGAGTGCTTTCTGATTTTGCAAATTGGTTCTGTATCCGAGCATATGCGCAATGCTCCTAGGTTTTTACATTTATTCAACGCGACGGCAGTGAATGGTATATATGATGTATCGCGGGTGTTTATCGCGAATTGCGTATGTTCCGGCCAAATGTAGACGAATATTTCCGTTGCTTTTTGGATGATGCGTTTTATGGGGAGCGCGATTGCCTTAAATAATTTAAATTTTTGGTGTTCGATTAAGGGTACGGTTTCTGCGATGTTGAGTAATTCCGTTACTGAAGTCGATATTTCTATGGGGCTGATGACGCTCGGTAACGTATCGCGCGCGTTCTCGAGTGATTTTTTTATTATTTCTGGGGGTACGAATCTGGGATGTATCGCGCCTCTTGCTGCAAATAGTATTGCATTCGTCATTATTTCAATGTTTGTAGCGTGTTTATCTGTATGTTCGGTTAGGATTGTCGCAGCTAGATGTGCTAGTTGGTCCTTTCGTGATTTAGTGTTTTCTACGTTGACCGCCGACATATCGGCGTGTAACTCGGATAATTCGTGTTTCGTGATGTTGAATTGTGCATCTACTATTTCTGTCTGCGTTGCTGATAGCGATGCAATGTTCCTGGTGTCATTGGCGGAAGAATCTATCATTGATTGAATTTCGTCTAGTGTTCCTTCGTCGAGTTTGCCTAATAAGATGCGGCTGATTTGACCGACAAAAGGTAGAAAGGATCTTCGTCTACGTTACGTTTCGTGTCCTTGCATGAGGTATATTATATGTTCTGTGATTTCTTCGCTCTCCTCGATTTGTCTCCTTATTTTAGCTGTCCGATTGCATAAGTTCTCTGTGAGAACTTATGTAACAATTCGGCGTTTTGATGGAAGAATCTCTGTAGATTTGTTTTTTGTATAATTATCCATTTTGAATCGGATATAGCTAATGGGGATATGATTTCGAGTATTAGTCCTGGGTTATTCGTTATGGTACGTATTATGTTTTGCGTGGACGCCGCTACAGTATTTGTTAATCTGTAACATATATAATAATTTATGTTGAACGCATTTTCGTATATTGGGGCATTGATTTCTTTTGTCGCTATCTGCTGCGTTCGCATTTTCGCGGTGGCCTTGCTGTGTCGGGTTTTACCTTGCGACTATCGTGTGTAATTCGCGGTTCTACTGGGCGTTGTTTCCGTAATTTGGTTTCCTATTTCAGTTAATTCGGCGAATAATTTCTCGTTTTTGGTCGGTTTTCTGAGTTTTGGCGGTGTTGGACTTGAGTATTCGTTCTGCTTTTACCGAGTAACGTTCTCCGAGTTCTTTGTTGCGGCCTTTTTTTGGCGTTTGTCTTATTCAAATATGGTTCGACAAAGGCGTGATTTACGTCGTTTCCTTCGGATGATCCGGGTTTACGTAAGTAGAGTCTGTTTTGTATATGGTCCTCAAATTTGACGTGTATCATTTATCATTTTGTATGCTTATTTTGCATAGTTCGAGTTCTGGCAGTGCACGCGGTCCGAACGGTGCATACGACGGACTAGGAACGACGCTATGTGGGCGGGTTTGCCCTGGGGTGTGCCGGAGGGTGCCGACGATTGTTGGGGTACCCATCGGCTCCTCTTCTATTGCGACGAGATGGTCGAGGTGCAGGGTGTTCGAGTGCGTGTGGTGTGCTTCGAGGGTGTTTACAGCTTTTATATCGGATGCCTCCTAGTATACGTTATGAGGACGCGCCTAATGTGATTAGGGATGCTGACCGGCTTATCGTTCGAGGCGGCCTGGTTATTTAGTGATTTTTTTGTGTGATGCGGTGATCGTTTATTTACAATTATTGTTGTTTTTTTTTGAGTTCGAGATAGAAATTTCTGTGTTGCTTTCTCCCCTCCCTGACCCACATATATTATAATATTAGTAATTTTAATTTAATATTTGTTTATTATTTATTACTATTTATTTTTATAATATATGTAACATTTTATTTGTGTGTGAATAAAATATATTTTACAACTATTGTTAATTATTTAGACTTGTTTGCAATAAAATAATTAACAGTAAGTAACTTTGTGTGAATCTGCCGCAAAGTTACAATAGTTGTAATATTAATTATTTAAACTCGTGTGTGAGTAAAATAATTAAAATTATTGTTGTATCACAATTGTCTGACAGTAATCTTTAATCTTTATCTTTATCTTTAATCTTTAATTATATTAAAATTTTGTTTTCGTCCGTCCGTCCGTCCGTCCGTCCGTCCGTCCGTCTGTCTGTCTGTCTGTCTGTCCGTCCGTCCGTCCGTCCAAGAGCGAGAGAGAGAGAGAGAGCGAGCGAGCGAGAGAGGGAGAGTACGAGTGAGCGTGCGAGATAGAGCGAGAGCTTCCATGACTGACAAGTCATGTCACTCGTCAGTGTGTAGAGCACACTGGATCTCGAGAGTGCGCGCGGAGTTTATATATGCCCGGCTGCTTCGCGCCCCCTCCCCGTCAGACGATACGTATTGAGCGCATGTGTGCTTTGTTGCGTGCCACCAGTGTGTTTACACTGGACATTCCGGGTGTGATTGGAGAGATAGAATCACAGAGAGAGAGAGATTGAGCGAGTGGGAGGGAGAGAGGGGATTATGATTATGATATTAATAATAATTATTATTATTATTATTAATGATAATGATAATGATAATCATAATGATAAACATAATGATAATTATAATGATAATCATAATGATAATCATAATGATAAACATAATGATAATTTTAATGATAATTTTAATGATAATCATAATGATAATGATAATGATAGTGATAATCATAATGATTTGTTTTTTTAAGAGGGGGGGAAATCAATTTATTGCCGAGGTGTGGGACTCTTCAAAATCCTCGGATTATTCATAATAATGATAATGATAATGATAATGATAATGATAATCATTATTATTATTATTATTATTATTATTCATAACGATAGTGATAATTATTATATTATTCACAAGAGGAAGAGGTAGTGGATGAAGGGGAGAATATCATGTGTAATCCATTTGCTCTCTGTGTTTTACAGAGTTGAGACTGTTGTTATTATTGAGAATAAAATTATCAATAATAACACTTACATTACAAATGGATGTACAAATTAAGATGGCGATTTCTCAGCCAATATTTAATCATTACGTAACAATTTATATTTAGTCAATTCATAATAATTCATATAATAAGTTTATAATTATATTTTTTAATTATTTAAATCTAATAATAAGTTTGAATAAAATATTATGACGATTTTTAGTCACATTTAGTTAATTCATATATATAATATACAATATTGTTATGTCTCTAATTAATAATAAACTAATTAATAATAAGTTTATTTTTTAATTATTTAATTATGATGGGGATTTCTCAGCCGATATTCAGTCAATTTAGAACAATTAATAATAAGTTTATTTATTAATTATTTATATATCTAATAATAAGTTTGAATAAACATGTTGGTGATTTCATAAGTTATATAATGATAAGTTTATTTTTTAATTATTTAATTATGATGGCGATTTCTCAGCCAATATTTAATCATTTCGTAACAACTCATAATTAGTCAATTTATAACAATTAATAATAAGTTTATTTTTGAATTATTTATATCTAAAAATAAGTTTGAATAAATTATGTTGGCGATTTCTCAGCCAATATTCAGTCAATACATAACAATTAATAATAAGTTTATTTTTTTTAATTATTCATCTAATATATAATAAGTTTAAATAAATCATGATGGCGATTTCTCAGCCAATATTTAATCATTTCGTAACAACTCATAATTAGTCAATTTATAACAATTAATAATAAGTTTATTTTTAATTATTTAATTATGTTGGCGATTTCTTAGCCAATATTTAATCATTTCGTAACAACTCATAATTAGTCAATTCATAACAATAAATCATAAGTTTATTATTTCATTATGATGGCGATTACTTAGCCAATATTTAGTCAATTTAGAACAATTAATAATAAGTTTATTTTTGAATTATTTATTTCAAAAAATAAGTTTGAATAAATTATGTTGGCGATTTCTCAGCCAATATTCAGTCAATACATAACAATTAATAATAAGTTTATTTTTTTTAATTATTCATCTAATATATAATAAGTTTAAATAAATCATGATGGCGATTTCTCAGCCAATATTTAATTATTTCGAAACAACTCATATCCAGTTAATTCATAATAATTAATAATAAGTTTATTTTTTTTTTTTATTCTTGATTTGTGCTCTCTTTTTCCTGGCACTTCCTACCGTTTATCCCCTGGGGGACTTTAACGGTGTTCACCTACCACCTATGTGTGGGTGCTTTATCCCTCCCTTAAAAACCCCACCATCTCGCATTCGCCCGGGGTTATGCCCGTGGATGAGGGAAACCTGTGAAGCAGGGAAAACCTCATCCGAGATGGCCGGTGTATTCGAAACATTCTTTTTGGGTGTCAAAGTCACATTGCGTAGGCCTTGACACCGAAACCGAATGTTTCACACCTCCCGCTCACGTTGTGAAGTGTGAAAAAACACCTAACCCGCCACGAAAGCCAAACCCATCCAAGTGGGAACCGCACTCAGTGCTGCTTAACTTCCGTGACCGGCCGAGGTGCGTCTCCGCCACTCCGCCACCGTGTCGGTTTAATAATAAGTTTATTTTTTAATTATTTAATTATGATGGCGATTTCTCAGCCAATATTCAGTCAATTTATAATAATTAATATTAAAGTTATTTATTAATTATTTATATGTAATAATAAGTTTGAATAAATCAAGATGGCGATTTCTCAGCCAATATTCAGTCAATAACATATTTATAAGTATATTTATAATTCTTAATACATTTATATATATGTATGTATTTAGACAATGAAAAAAATAATATATATATATATATATATATATATATATATATATATATAATTAATATTCAAATATTTCTGAATAAACTACATTTTTTGTATAAATTTTTGCGTTTTCACTGAGGATAAGTTTTTTATTTCTATATTTTATTATATTATCATTTTTATTAATAGATTTATTATCTATAAATACTTTTAAATTATCCTTTGATGTTGTTCTTGATAAAGCTACGTATAATTGACCATGATTAAAAACAGGAGTATTTAAATATAAACCAACTTTGTCAAAAGATTGACCTTGACCTTTGTTTATAGTCATAGCAAAGCTAAGTCTTATTGGAAATTGTCTTCTTATCATATGAAACGGAATTTCTTCTGATGATGGATATAAATCAATACGTGGTAATAATATTATCTTGCCAGCATTTTTACCTGTAATTATTTCTACTGTTATAACATACTGTTTTATATCCTTGATTATCATTCTTGTTCCATTACATAGTCCACCATTGATATCTAAATTTCGCAAAGAACTAACTATTGCACCCTTTTTTAATATTAATTTATGTGGAGGTAATCCATTGGGTGTTAATGAATTTAAAAATTCTGTTGGGATTGATTCTTGTAATGTATCATTATCATCACTTTCTACTCTATCATCACTATAAAATGTATAACTACATCCATCAATTTTTTCTACTATATATTCATTAAGTTTTAATACATTAGAATTTAAAGGCGATAATATTACTTTATTTTTTAATGTTGGATCATTAGGATATATCTTATCTCCAAAGATTTCTGTTATTAAATTGTTATCACATATGAATTGTGTTGGTATTTCTTTGACATTGTTTTTTAATTCATATTTTGTTAAATTTTTATTTTCTCCTATATCAAGTAACCACTTTTTGAAACTAGTATCTGGCTTTTGCAATCTTAAATTTTCAGTCAATGATAACCTTGAAAAATATGGCCATAAACAACTTCTTTTGACGCAAGTTTCAATAATTTTAGTTCTATTTCCATGTGGTACTATTGGTAGTGTTTGTCTAAAGTCTCCAGAAGTTACAATAATTTTATCTCCAAAAGGAAGATCAGTTTTACACGCATCTCGGAAAAATTTATCAATTGTTTCAAAAGCATATCTAGATACCATTGAAATTTCATCCCAAATTATAATTTTAATATTTTTTAAGTAAGTTCCATATTCTGAATTAGGACTAATATTACATGTTGATTGTTCATTTATATTTAATGGTAATTTAAATGTTCTATGAACAGTTTTTCCATTAATTAATAAATTAGCAGCACTACCAGTCCAAGCCATGGTAAGAAAAGGAATAATTAATAATTATAATATAATAAAATAAGTAATAATTACATTATGTAAATAACTTTTTCCACTACTACCAGGACCATCAATGAAATAATACTTATTTCCAATATTATTAATTGTTGCATTGATGATTAAATCATATATTTTCTTTGATTAAATGTTAAAGCATTTATTAAAGTTTCTAAGGTATTAATATGATCATGTATATCTAATTCATCATCATACTCTTTATTTACTTCATAATTATCCATATTAGGTAAATCAAAATCATTTAATTTCATTCCATGTAACAATAAGATTTTTTCAATATTATACAAAGCTTTTTTTCACCCTCAAATTCTGATAAATTTGGATCCATAAAATGAATCTTATATTTATTATATAAATCCAAAGCATTAATTGGTGTTTGTAATACAAGAATAAATGCAAATAATTTGCACATAGATTTAGGAAATTTGAATACTGCATGCTTCTGCTAAACATTTATCCCACTCATCATCAGTACTAAGAATACCTCTCGATAAACAAGCAGTTTCATACGTATCGTAAACTATACCATTTACAGTTCGGATATCTTCAAATGATTTTGCACCTCGTACATGTAATAATAATAGTCGTAAGAAAAATGTTTCACGTTTATTTGGATTTACGAAATACATTCTACTTATAATAGGTTTATTAAATTGTTTTCTTTTAGTCCATGCTTTAATTTTTTTATTAAAAACATAATGATAAGGAATTTCAGTATATAGATATTGTGTTGCATTCTCGTCATCTTTATTTAATTTAAACCATAATGTTAATGTTGTATCTGTATTTTTATCAATGAATGTATTTTGTTGTCCTTCTTGAAAAAATATATATTGTTCATTTTCTTTATGAACAGGTAATCTTATAATAGCATAAGATTGTTGATGTAATTTAAATTCCAAGATACGATACATAGCCTCCGGTGCACATACATATGAAGTAGACAAATGTTGTGATATTTCATCATAATTATATATCTCTTCATTATTTTTATCCATATCATCATTAATGGCTTCCATTGTAAATTTTACAAAAGCAGTATCAGGACCCTTATAAAAATATTTAAATAAATATTTTATAACTTTTATTGTATTTCATATTTCTATGTTAATATGACATTCTAACAATAATAATAAATATGGATTATATGGCACGACAAAACTATTATCATTATTTCTTCGGCGATAAGAAGGATAACCATCTGAATTAAAATTTGTTTGTTCAACATATGGTTTAGGAAACTTTTTTCTACAGCGTGTTTTATCTTCATTCATACATACACTATTTTTATTTCGCATTCCACAAGGACCATGTATCATATTATTTTTTACTATATTATATAATCTAGGGTATTTAATTTCATCAGGTATTACAGCACTTATAAGAGAATCAATTTGATCAACATCTCGTAATTTATCATCATTATGCGACCAAATTAACATGTGCATATGTGGTAATCCTCTTTTTTGAAATTCTATCACATAAACATAACCTTTAACTTCTCCAAAAATACTTTTTTTTAAAAGTTCATTTTTTTAAATTTTAAATTTTGATTAAAAACGCGTGATATTAAATCCGGACGATCTATAGCTGTTTCATATGGTAACAAATTTTCTTGAATTTCTTTCCATGTAGGATTACATGTCATTGTGAGAAATATATCTGGTTTTCCATCAACTTGTAATTGAGTCATTGAATCTAAATAATTTTGTTGTCTGGGACTTCCTATATAGGTTGAAGGTAATATTATCAATCTCCCTATTTTAGAATGTTCAATATTTACTTTGTTATAAACATAATCCATCAATCCTTTATACATTTCAGTTCGTAATTCTGCTTGGTGACTGCGCAAATAGTATAATCGACATCCTTCAATTCTTGTCCATACGTCAACAATAAATTGTTGTGATATATTTTTTAAATTTAAACAACGATTAAAATCATCACGTATACTTAATTTAAATGAATAATATTGTAATATTGAAATATTAATATATTTATTATCTGCTTTTAAACATTTCATATTAGGACACCATCCAGGGTCACCAAGAGGAAATATTAACGGATATAACATTGGGTCGAGATGTTTACTGAGAATATTTATTATCTGTGGTTTATCAGATTTAGGATAAATACGAATATCACGGTCAATTCGTGGTTCTCCGTCAATTCCTACATATACTGCAGCAACTTCATTGCATGAAGCAAAATATGACTTATTTGTTGCACAATTGTCACGAACTAATGACATAACTACTTCACGTGGTGTAATGTTATTATTTTGTGCTCTGTTAATCTCTTCTTTTTCCATTTGATACATCATTTTGTATGCTTTTGCATAAGGATTATGTGTTGTTAGAAACTTACATAATTCATTTAATAAATTTATATCAGGTTTATCTATTTCATAATCTTTCGCTCTATAGTTTAGTTTAGTTTATTTATTTCCATGTATAGATAACGTACAGTTTTCTTTTTACATTTGTAACCCGACAATTTTTCCGAATTCTTACATTTAATAATACATAAGTAATAAATATAATAATAAATATGTTTAACAATAATATTTGATATTTACATTATCCTTACTCTAATTATTTATCTTAAACAGTTCTTTGAGTTTTGCATGTTTTTTTATTCCTATTTCTTATCTAATTCTATTCTACCTTACTTCATTTCTCTCTAATCTAACTTGCTTTTCGAAATCTCTGCTATATCTACAAATTTCTTCTATCGGCCTATTTCTAAATATTTCCTTTAATTTCTCCTGAAAATTACCCTCCTGTTTTGATAGCCCTCTTTTGTCTACTTCCACTATCCATTCCCTTTTTATTTTTCTTCTAGCCTCTCTACATTTCCATATATGCTCTAACGTCTCTGTCTCCCTTTTACATAACCTACATGTACGGTCTGTATACCCTTTATTTCCTGCTATCCCTATATTTCCACAACGTATTCTCGCCCATTGTTCTTTAATTTTACCTTCTAACGATTCATCATCCCAATATTTTTCTCTACCTATTTCTATCTTCCAGTTTTTATATTTTTCCCAGTATCTCGACTTATCTATTCTATTCCAATTTGCTTGCAATTCCTGTTCTATCTTTACCTCTACTGCTTTTTCTCCTTTTTTCTTTATCTTTGTTTTATCATTTTCTCCTATTATACCCTTTATCCCTTCTCCATCCCCTATGTTAAAAAAGGATTTTACAACTTTTCTTCCCCATTCTGATGGGTAACCATTTGTGATTCCTCTAATTTCTTCCTTTAAGCATATTTTCGGTAACCTTTCATCTCCCATCTCATTAATTGCTATTAAATATTTAAAAGCCCTTTTCCAGTTACCTATTTCAAAGCTGTGCCTTCCCGATTCCATTTTCCAAATATATGCCGGCGTATTTGCATTTAAACCCATTGCTATTTTTACGTATCTACTTTGAATGATTTCAATTTCCTCCCATCTTCCCCATCCCCAAATTTCTACCCCATAACAGCAACCCGCCTTTATTATCGAATCTAGTAAATACAACCTGTCCTTTAAATTATTAATCCTACCTCTTTTCCAAATACCCCATATTGTGTTAATTGCCTTTTTTACTTTGTTTGCCATTCTTTTAATGTGTGTTGTATCCCTATTTTTTGTCGTAAACCAGTATCCTAAATATTTATACTCTTTAACTACCCCAATCTGCTCTCCCATGAATTTCCATTCCTCCTTTTTTACCCTCCTTCCTCCTCTACTAAAAATCATTATTTTCGTTTTCTTCGTGTTTACTTCTAGTCCATTCTTTTACTAAATTTTTCCAAGTCCTTAATCATGTTATTTAACCCCTCTTTACTGTTCGCTAATGCTACTACATCATCTGCGAATTTAAGACAAACAATTTTTTCTTTTCCTATGACTGTTCCTCCCTCATTTTTTCTTACCCAGTGCTCCTCTAGGTCTTCTATATATATTAAAGATTAAAGGGCTCAATGGGCATCCTTGTTTTACTCCTTTTATTGTTTTAAATCTTTCCGAAATCCCTTGCCCTGTTATGACTTCATTTTCCGTTTTAGAGTATATCGTCGCCTCCGAATAAAAACATTCTAACTCAGAAATCGCTTGGAAAATACGTTAACTCAGAATTCGCTGGAGACACGTTAAACTCAGAAATCGCTTGGAAAACACGTTAACTCAGATTCGCTTAAGAACACGTTAACTCGAAATCGCTTGGAGAACATGTTAACTCAGAAATCGCTTGGAAACACGTTAACTCAGAATCGCTTGGAAAACCGTTAACTCAAAATTCGCTTGGACACAACGTTAACTCAAAAATCGCTTGGAGAAGACTTTAACTCAAAGTTCTTGGAGAACACGTTAATTCAGAGGAGGATTTTTGGCGCCTCGATTTAAGTTGGCACCACTGCCAAAAAATTTTTAACAGTTCAAGAATAAATAAAAAACTTTCATACCATTTATAAACCTATTTTTTTTTAATTTCTCTAAGCGTTCTTATTATACACGAATGCTTTCTCTAAAAAAGGTGTGAAAATTCTTACATATTAAAGAAATCGTAGAAATATAGTGTTTCGATAACTTAAGTAAATCGATATGTATATACGGGCTCATCCATAAATATGTTTAACAATAATATTTGATATTTACATTATCCTTACTCTAATTATTTATCTTAAACAGTTCTTTGAGTTTTGCATGTTTTTTTATTCCTATTTCTTATCTAATTCTATTCTACCTTACTTCATTTCTCTCTAATCTAACTTGCTTTTCGAAATCTCTGCTATATCTACAAATTTCTTCTATCGGCCTATTTCTAAATATTTCCTTTAATTTCTCCTGAAAATTACCCTCCTGTTTTGATAGCCCTCTTTTGTCTACTTCCACTATCCATTCCCTTTTTATTTTTCTTCTAGCCTCTCTACATTTCCATATATGCTCTAACGTCTCTGTCTCCCTTTTACATAACCTACATGTACGGTCTGTATACCCTTTATTTCCTGCTATCCCTATATTTCCACAACGTATTCTCGCCCATTGTTCTTTAATTTTACCTTCTAACGATTC
Source organism: Theocolax elegans (assembly GCA_026168455.1). Taxonomy (NCBI): domain Eukaryota; kingdom Metazoa; phylum Arthropoda; class Insecta; order Hymenoptera; family Cerocephalidae; genus Theocolax; species Theocolax elegans. The sequence continues at coordinate 49,526,609 of CM047427.1, forward strand.
ATCATCCCAATATTTTTCTCTACCTATTTCTATCTTCCAGTTTTTATATTTTTCCCAGTATCTCGACTTATCTATTCTATTCCAATTTGCTTGCAATTCCTGTTCTATCTTTACCTCTACTGCTTTTTCTCCTTTTTTCTTTATCTTTGTTTTATCATTTTCTCCTATTATACCCTTTATCCCTTCTCCATCCCCTATGTTAAAAAAGGATTTTACAACTTTTCTTCCCCATTCTGATGGGTAACCATTTGTGATTCCTCTAATTTCTTCCTTTAAGCATATTTTCGGTAACCTTTCATCTCCCATCTCATTAATTGCTATTAAATATTTAAAAGCCCTTTTCCAGTTACCTATTTCAAAGCTGTGCCTTCCCGATTCCATTTTCCAAATATATGCCGGCGTATTTGCATTTAAACCCATTGCTATTTTTACGTATTTACTTTGAATGATTTCAATTTCCTCCCATCTTCCCCATCCCCAAATTTCTACCCCATAACAGCAACCCGCCTTTATTATCGAATCTAGTAAATACAACCTGTCCTTTAAATTATTAATCCTACCTCTTTTCCAAATACCCCATATTGTGTTAATTGCCTTTTTTACTTTGTTTGCCATTCTTTTAATGTGTGTTGTATCCCTATTTTTTGTCGTAAACCAGTATCCTAAATATTTATACTCTTTAACTACCCCAATCTGCTCTCCCATGAATTTCCATTCCTCCTTTTTTACCCTCCTTCCTCCTCTACTAAAAATCATTATTTTCGTTTTCTTCGTGTTTACTTCTAGTCCATTCTTTTTACTAAATTTTTCCAAGTCCTTAATCATGTTATTTAACCCCTCTTTACTGTTCGCTAATGCTACTACATCATCTGCGAATTTAAGACAAACAATTTTTTCTTTTCCTATGACTGTTCCTCCCTCATTTTTTCTTACCCAGTGCTCCTCTAGGTCTTCTATATATATATTAAAGATTAAAGGGCTCAATGGGCATCCTTGTTTTACTCCTTTTATTGTTTTAAATCTTTCCGAAATCCCTTGCCCTGTTATGACTTCATTTTCCGTTTTAGAGTATATCGTCGCCTCCGAATAAAAACATTCTAACTCAGAAATCGCTTGGAAAATACGTTAACTCAGAATTCGCTTGGAGAACACGTTAACTCAGAAATCGCTTGGAAAACACGTTAACTCAGAATTCGCTTGAAGAACACGTTAACTCAGAAATCGCTTGGAGAACATGTTAACTCAGAAATCGCTTGGAAAACACGTTAACTCAGAAATCGCTTGGAAAACACGTTAACTCAAAATTCGCTTGGACAACACGTTAACTCAAAAATCGCTTGGAGAAGACTTTAACTCAAAAGTTGCTTGGAGAACACGTTAATTCAGAGGATGATTTTTGGCGCCTCGATTTAAGTTGGCACCACTGCCAAAAATTTTTAACAGTTCAAGAATAAATAAAAAAACTTTCATACATTTATAAACCTATTTTTTTTTAATTTCTCTAAGCGTTCTTATTATACACTAATGCGTTCTCCTAAAAAAGGTGGAAAATTCTTACATATTTAAGAAAATCGTAGAAATTAGTGTTTTCGATAACTTATGAAATCGATATGTATACGGGCTCTCCATAAATGTGTAAAAGTACATAAATTTATTTCTACTATAAATCGTAGAATAAATATTTGAAAGAATTGATATTGTGATGTGTTGGTACTTTATTTTTATGAAATTGCATTATTTCATAATTATATTGTTTTTAATATAAATATTAAAAAATTTGTTTTGCTTAGTTTTAGCGATTATCTAAAAAATATTTTGTATGGGAGAAAGTTCAACTGTATTCCCCCTTGCGACGCAAAGTATACTTTATATACACACACACACATATATATATATATATATATATATATCTACATTATATTAAAGTTATCTTTTTGAGCGATTTTGTAAAAACTGCCCTATTCTTGCGAAAAAAACTTAAAACATATATATTTTATGATAAATATGTGTAACATAAGTTAATGCATCATATTACTGACAAAAAAATTATTATTATAATTACTAAGTGATATAAAAAAAAAACCGATAAATTATAATGTCCGTCCGACAAACATTATCTTGGCGTGAGAGAGACAGTGAGAGGAAGAGATAGGGCGACAGATAGAGAGAGAGAGATATTCTTTATCTCTCATTCTCTCTCTCTCTCTCTCTCTCTATCTCTATCTCTCATTCTCTCTCTCATTCTCGCTCTCGCTCTCTATCTCCCATTCACTCTTTCTTATTCTCTCTCTCTTTCTCTCTATCTTTCATTCACTCTCTCTTATTCTCTCTCTTTCTCTCTATCTTTCATTCTCAGTCTCTCTATCTCTCTCCCTCTCTCTATCTCTCATTCTCTCTCTCTCTCTCTCCCTCTCTCTATCTCTCATTCTCTCTCTCTCTCCCTCTCTCTCACTCTCTATCTTTTTATTTCTCATTCTCTCTCTATCTATCTCTTGATCTCTCATTCTCTCTCTCTAGCTCTTTATCTCTCATTCTCTTTCTTTAATTAACTCACTCTCTCCCTCTCAATCTCTTACCCATTCTCTATCTCTCTCCCTACTCTCTCACTCTGTCTCCCTAACTCTCCCTCGCTCTCCCACACACTCCCTCATTCTTACTCACTGTCTCCCTCTCACAGTCCCTCATTATTACTCACTCTCACTCTCGCACGTCCTCGCTCTCCCTCAATCTTACTCGCTCCCACTCTCGCACTCTATCACTCTCTCTCTCTCTCTCTCTCTCATTCTCGCTCTCGCTCTTTATCTCCCATTCACTCTTTCTTATTCTTTCTATCTTTGAATTCACTCTATCTTATTCTCTCTCTTTCTCTCTATCTTTCATTCACTCTCCCTTATTCGCTTTCTTTCATTCTCTCTCTCTTATTCTCTCTCTCTTTCTCTCTATCACACATTCTCTCTCCCCCCTCTCTCTCTATCACTCATTCTCTATCTCCCCCTCTCTCTCTCACCATCTATCATTCTCTCTATATCTCTCCTTCCATCTATCATTCTCTCTCTATCTCTCCAGCTTATTCTCTCTCTCTCTCTCTCTCTTAATCTCTCATTCTCTCTCTTTATCTATCTCATTCTCGCCCTCTCAATCTCTTACCCATTCTCTCTCTCGGTCTCCCTAACTCTCCCTCTCTCCCTCACTCTCCCTCTCTCTCCCTCACACTCCCTCATTCTTACTCACTCTCTCCCTCTCACAGTCCCTCATTATTACTCGCTCCCACTCTCCCACCCTATCACTTGCTCTCTCATTCTCGCTGTCACTCTCTATCTCCCATTCACTCTTTCTTATTCTCTCTCTCTTTCTCTCTATCTTTTATTCACCATCTCATATTCTCTCCCTTTCTCTCTATCATTCTTTCACTCTCTCTTATTCTCTCTCTTTCTCTCTATCTATCATTCTCTCTCTTATTCTCTCTCTCTTCCTCTCTATCTTTCATTCTCTCTCTCTCTAACTCTCATTCTCTCCCGCAGTTTATTTTTCATTCTCTCTTATTTTCTCTCTCTTTCTCACTATCTTTCATTCTCTCTCTCTCTCTCCATCCCTCATTCTCTCCCGCACTTTATCTTTCATTCTCTCTTATTCTCTCTCTCTTTCTCTCTCCCTCTCGCTATCTCTCATTCTCTCTCTCTCTCTATCTGTATCTCTATCTCTTCCTCTCACTGTCTCTCTCGCTCTGTCTCATTTTCTTATTCTCCGTCCGTCCGTCCGTCCGACAAACATCATCTTGGCGTCAGAGAGAATGAGTCAGAGCGAGAGAATAAGAGAGAGAATGAAAGATAGAGAGAATAAGAGAGAGAATGGAAGATAGAGAGAAAGAGAGAGAGAGAGAGAATAAGGGAGAGAATGAAAGATAGAGAGAAAGAGAGAGAATAAGAGAGAGTGAATGAAAGATAGAGAGAGCGAAAGAGAGAAGAAGTAAGAGTGAATGGGGATAGAGAGCGAGAACGAGAATGAGAGAGAGAGAGTGAGTGATAGAGTGCGAGAGTGAGAGTGAGTGATAGAGTGCGAGATAGTGAGGGAGTGCGAGAGTGAGAGTGAGTAATAATGAGGGACTGTGAGAGGGAGAGAGTAAGGAAGAATGAGGGAGAGTGAGGGAGAGAGAGGGAGTGTTAGGGAGACAGAGAGAGAGTGAGGGAGAGAGATAGAGAATGTGTAAGAGATTGAGATGGAGAGAATGACATAGATATGATGATATAGATAAAGTGAGAGAGAATGAGAGAGAGTGAGGGAGTGCGAGAGTGACAGTGAGTAAGAATGAGGGACTACGAGAGGGAGAGAGTTATATAGCGCGAGAGTGAGATCGAGTAAGAATGAGGGACTATGAGAGGGAGAAAGTGATATAGCGCGAGAGTGAGATCGAGTAAGAATGAGAGAGAGTGAGGGAGTCCGAGAGTAAGAGTGAGTAAGAATGAGGGACTGTAAGAGGGAGAGTGTGAATATGAATGAGGGATTGTGAGGGAGTGTGAAGGAAAGAGTGAGAGAATGGAAGAGAGAATGAGAGATAGAGAGATTGATTGATTGATAACTGATTTTTATTAGTGCCAAGGAAAAAATATCCGTATGACACAAGAGTAGTACAATTTACATTTAAAATTATATATTACATATTACATAAGATACATTCTAACTGGAGATTTATTATTTAACTAGTACAATAGATATCTATGTATATTTGTGTTTGCACGTGTATCTAGACGTTCACAGCCATTACATTATAATACAAAACAATAGAGCAATAATTTCTTCGATAAATTTAACAAGTTCAATTTAGTTTTAATTTAATTTCGCAGTTCATTTACATTATATATATACATCCTAGTAATCTTAACTAAAAACCAGAATTTACATGTAAGTATATTTCACGACTCATAAAAACGCTCTTGTGTCAGCAATCTCCCTGCAAATATCTTTTCAGCAAGTGTTTGAACATGGCTATTGAAGGGCTGTTTCTAATCTCCAAAGGTAGATTATTCCAGTACGACATTGCTGACACATGGAACGAAGATTTATAGGAGTCTCTGGTCGCTAACGGTAAATTAAAAACTATATCAGCTCTCCTAGACCTACGATTATCATCACTCACAAATCTCAGATCATCATAAAGATAATTTGGCCTGTGCGATAGTAGCAATTTGTACATAAAGATACCGAGAAAGTAAGAACGTCTATCCTTTATAGAAAGCCAACCAAGACGTTCATAAAAGGGTTTCAAGGCCACGTCTCTCTTCAGATGAAAAATAAAACGGATCACCGTGTTACAAAGCCTATGAAGTTTGATTTCTAAGTAAGAAGGAAGATCGTTCATTATGAGACACCCATAATCGAAGTGAGGTATAATTAGAGAACTTGCTAGTAGTGATCGCGCTTTTACCGGTAATCTGTAGCCTCTATAGCGAAGACGATGAAGCAAACCATGGATAGTAGAGGAAGTTCGTGCAATTTGGGCATTCCATGAGAGGTCATGAGTGAGAACAATTCCAAGACTTTTTACTGAATCGGATAACGAAACCTGGTTATCACCAACTTGGATGGGAACAAAGTCTTGACCCCGTAGACGCATTGAGACCTGTGTAGAAGCGAAAAGTATTGCTTTTGTTTTGGCCACATTCAGGTTCAAACCATTTTGAGTAACCCAAGCCACTATCGATTTTATATCTTCATTTAGTTTAATAATTGTTTCATTTATATCAGCTGGTTTACATTTTATGTATATTTTCAAATCGTCAGCAAATAACATAGGTCTACAAAACTTAACCACTTTGACCAGATGGTTTATGTATATTAAAAACAGGATCGGACCTGGGGTAGAACCCTGAGGAATACCAGAGGTAACCTGGATAAATTTCGAAAGCGAGTTGTCTAAATTAAGAACTGCTTGAGAACGATCAGTAAGATATGAATGTATCCATCTTAGTGCTTTCTCTGAAAAGTTTAGCTCTTTCAACCTCAGAAGAAGAATACTATGATTAATAGTATCAAAAGCACGACTTAAATCAAAAAGAACCATTAATGTAACCATGCCTTTTTCAAAACCAAACCTAATATCGTCCGTAGTTTTCAATAAATCGGATTGCGTACTAAAACCACTTCGAAAACCCGATTGAAAAGGTGATAACAGAAGCATAGAGAGAGAGAGAGAATGAGAGATAGAGAGAGATAATGAAAGATAGAGAGAGAGACTGAGAGATAGAGAGAGAGAATGAGAGATAGAGAGAGATAATGAGAGATAGAGCGAGAGAATGAGAGGTAGAGAGAGAGAATGAGAGATAGAGAGAGATAATGAGAGATAGAGAGAGAATGAGAGATAGAGAGAGAGAATGAGAGATAGAGAGAATGATAGAGAGAGAGAGAAGGAGGGAGAGGCAGAGAGAGAGGGAATGAGGGAGAGAGTGATATAGTGCGAGAGTGAGAGCGTGTAAGAATGAGGGAGAGTGAGGGATTGCGAGAGTGACAGTGAGTAAGAATGAGGGACTGTGAGAGGGAGAGAGTGATATAGTGCGAGAGTGAGAGCGAGTAAGAATGAGGGAGAGTGAGGGAGTGCGAGAGTAAGAGTGAGTAAGAATGAGGGACTGTAAGATGGAGAGAGTGAATATGAATGAGGGTTTGTGAGGGAGCGTGAGGGAGAGGTTGAGAGAGTGAAAGAATGTGAGAGAGAATGAGAGATAGAGAGAGAGAGATTGATTGATTGATGTATTTATTGGGCCAATTATGGGGTAGAAACCCCATAGGCACTAAAGCGAACTGTAACATAGAGTAAAACTTTTTTAAAACTAGATAATAATATAAAATTGCACAACAAAAATATAAAATAAAAACCATGACAGAGTAAAGAATTAAAATAACAAAATAAAATATATGTACAATTGATTAATAGATTAATAAATTAAAATTTAAAAATAAATTATATAATAGTTTAATAACAAAATAGTTAGCTTTGCATATCAACCGCAATATAAAATAAAAAAGAATATATATAATGAATACAATGAATAAATAAATAAATAGTAACAAAAATGACATATAATGACGCAATGAAATGCAGAAGAAATGATAGATGAAATAACACAGCAATGCTGATTAAACTTAAACTTATATATCCAGGTGATAGAGAGAATTAGAGGTAGAGAGAGAGAGAGAGAGAGAGAGAGAGAGAATGAGCGATCGATTGATAACTATATTTATTTGCGCCAAATTTGATACAACCGGATGGCTCTAATCATATAAAATAGAACATATAAAATAAATTAGACAACTAAAGTAAAATTAATATAACCGATAATACATATGTAAAATAATAATTCACGCTAAATTAAAATTTAAATAATCTACGTCGCAAGCATTGGACATAAAATCGGATAAGTCGCTATCCATCCTCATGGAGAAATTTTTATAATACATTTTAAAAATATTTACATTAGAGCACTTTCTTATTCTAGATATGATATTATCCCACGTTTCCATTGCTAAATAAATAAACGAAGATTTACACGCAAGATTCTTAACATTAGGTAGGTTAGAAACAGTATTTACTCGTTTGGATCTACGCAATTCAATGCCAAGAAAAGCCAGCTTATCGAATAAATATTGAGGTGTTTGGGTGGCCAACAATTTATACATAAAAGACCAAGGAAATATTTCCGTCGAACATTTAATGGAAGCCAGTTCAGCTGATCATAGAAAGGCTGCCATGCTACCTCACATTTTAGATGAAAAATAAATCTAACAACGGTATTACACATGCGTTAAACTTTAATAGAATGAGGGAGAGAGAATGAGAGAGAGAGAGAGAGTGAGAGAGAGTATGAGAGATAGAGACAGAGAACGAGAGGTACAGAGCGAGTAAGAATGAGGGAGAGTGAAGGAGTGCGAGAGTGAGAATGAGTAAGAATGAGAGTGTGTGTGAGGGAGAGAGAGAGAGAATGAGAGGGAGAATGAAAGATAGAGAGAATGAGAGATAGAGAGAATGAGAGATAGAGAGAATGAGGGATAGAGAGAATGAGAGATGGAGATAATGAGAGATAAAGAGAATGAGAGTTGGAGAGAATGAGAGATGGAGAGAATGAGAGTTGGAGAGAATGAGAGCTGGAGAGAATGAGAGATAGAGAGAATGAGAGATGGAGAGAATGAGAGATAGAGAGAATCAGAGATAGAGAGAATGAGAGATAGAGAGAATCAGAGATAGAGAGAATCAGAGATAGAGAGAAAACGAAATTTAGAGTAATAGAGTGCGAGAGTAAGAGCTAGGTCCCGGTTCAAATCCGGGCTGAAGCTGTTTTCATTGAAATTTCGAAAATGTCTGAAGAGTTGAATTTTATTTTTCATACAAGAAATTATAAGAATATTGCATTTTTCAAGGTTTTCTCGGTGACATGTTGTTATAGTAACTTGAAGCTTTGTAAAATGATAGATAATTACATAACGGAGGGCAACTAACTCCTGTTTTTGCGTAAATTTGTTTTTATTAATTGTTATAAGTAAATTAGTTGTTTTTTCGTCTGCTATTTTCTGGTGCAAAATTTGTATTTGTAATTGAGTATGATACCCACTTAAACAAGGTATCAATCTACATAAGAAGGTTTAAAACGTGTAATGAACGAAAAATTGCTGAAATGAGTTTTTGGTATGACATCTTACCTGGGATATGATCTGAGATCTCCAGTGAGATTTTTTAATGGGGATATATATATATAAGTAAACAATATATCAAAAATAATATAACAAATCAATATATCAAAAATTGTAAAAACAAATCGTTATTTCTATTTGAACTTCTAATATTTGTCATCCTAGTACATGTGATATTTTAAATTCTAATTGGAATGTTATAATTAATAATTTATTAATATGAATCGATCTATTATGAATTATATAAAGTTTATCAGGTATTAATGTAAATAATAATATTAGAATTAATTATTGGGAGTAACAGAAATTGTTAATGATATAAATAGTAAAAATGATCATTCTTCAATTAATTATTACGGATTTATCCCAACAAATTATATAATTGTAATATTTATTTAATTACTAGTACTATATATTATTTTACTAAATAGTTTTTAAAAAGTAATTTTTTGAATATTACATTACATGTAATTTGATGGTAAAGAATTATTATGTTAACAATACTATTTAACTGCGAGCGAAGCGAGCATCTTGGCTAGTATTATAATTAAGTCAAAATTAAATTCATTATTTAAGTTAATTAATACAAAATTTAGCAGCATTGAATCAATTTAGAAATTCATATAATTAAGTAAGCTATTATCAAAGTGAACAGGGTGAATAGTTTTATTTACACTTCTGGAGTAATATCCGATAATCCCCTCAAATGAATTATATTATTATCCTCGCTTATGCTGAGGCGACAACTTTTATCTGAGAGAATATACACCTGTGTACTATATTTTATAGTAGAAATAAATTTATGTACTAATATTTAAAGAATTTTCCACCTTTTTTAGGAGAACGCATTAGTGTATAATAAGAACGCTTAGAGAAAATAAAAAAAAAATAGGTTTATAAATATATGAAAGTTTTTTTATTTATTCTTGAACTGTTAAAAATTTTTGGCAGTGGTGCCAACTTAAATCGAGGCGCCAAAAATCATCCTCTGAATTAACGTGTTCTCCAAGCAACTTTTGAGTTAAAGTCTTCTCCAAGCGATTTTTGAGTTAACGTGTTGTCCAAGCGAATTTTGAGTTAACGTGTTTTCCAAGCGATTTCTGAGTTAACGTGTTTTCCAAGCGATTTCTGAGTTAACATGTTCTCCAAGCGATTTCTGAGTTAACGTGTTCTTCAAGCGAATTCTGAGTTAACGTGTTTTCCAAGCGATTTCTGAGTTAACGTGTTCTCCAAGCGAATTCTGAGTTAACGTATTTTCCAAGCGATTTCTGAGTTAGAATGTTTTTATTCGGAGGCGACGATATGTTCTTTACCACCTTTAAGAATTTTCCCTTTATTCCCATTCTTCCTAACTTCTCTATCATAATTTTCCTGTCAATCGAATCAAAAGCTGTTTTAAAGTCAATAAAGCATGCATATACCTTCCCCCCTTTTTCCTTCAATTTATTATTTATGATACTTTTTAAAGTAAAAATATGATCTCTAGTGCTCCTGCCTTTTCTAAACCCTGCTTGACTTTCTTTTAGCTTTTTTTCTTTTTCTAGCCAATTCCTTAATCTATTAGTTAGTATGTTAGTTAGCAATTTATATCCTACGTTTAGTAAAGAAACCCCCCTGTAATTTGATGCTAAATTTTCATCTTGTGTTTTATATATCGGAAATATCCTAGCCACTTCCCACCCCTCAATTAATTTTCCATCCTCTAAAATTTGATTCACTATTCTTATTAATTCTTCCATCCATTTACTAGGTAGCCATTTGATAAATTCAATTTCTATTCCGTCCTCGCCTGCCGCCTTATTATTTTTCATCTTTTTTAACGCATTTTTAATTTCTAGGTAAGTTATTTCCCGATCTAGCTCTTTTTCCCCCTCCTCCTCCCATGTACTTTCTGTTATTTCTAATTCCCTGCTTTCTATGCTCTCCTCCTCTTTCCCTTGTATTGTTTCTCCTCCTAGTAATTTTTTAAAATGCTTTACCCATTGTTCTTTTACTATATTTTTCCCTTTTGTATTTCTCCTAGGCCTAAATTGATTAACTGCTTCCCAAAACTCTGCCATGTTTTTACTCTTTTTTATTTTTTCGCATTTTATATCTCTTTTTTCTTTAATTATTTTTTTCCTAATTTTCCTGAGTTTTCTTCTTTCCTCTTTAAAATACTGTTTATCTTTTTCCTCTCTTGATCCCACCCATTTTTTCAGGGCTGTAAAAGCTACTTTTTTCTGTTCCACTATTTGTTGATCTTGCCCCTGTCCTCCTCTACTTATTTTGCAAGTAAGTCCTATTTCTTTGCTATCCTTCCATATTGCTTCCTTTAACAAATTCCATTTTTCCTGGTTACTTAGACTCTCAAAATTCAATGATTTTCCTATTTCTTCCATTCTATTCATATATTCTTCTGCTTTGTTCTTATTCCATTTTAGTCTTACTTCCCCTTCTTTTTTCCCTTTTTCTCCTTGACTTTTTACTTGTGTTCTATCTATATTATTTACACCGTTTTTTTCATTATATTTGTCTCCTTTTAAAGTTAGTGTTATGGGTAGGTGATCTGATTCTATTCTTGGTACTACTTCTATTCTATCTACTATACTTCCCTGTTCGTTTTCGATTTCTAGTATTAAATCAATTACAGACTCTCCATTATCTCCTATAAAAGTCTGATTCCCTTCCCAATCTCCTTCTGTTGCCCCATTTTTTATGTTACCTCCCCACTTTTCACAAAAATCAAGTAGTCTTTCTCCCTCCTTATTAGTTATTTTATCCCTCGAATTTCTAGTTTCCTCTCTCTCTCCCATTTTATTTACTTGCCATTTACCTATTCTAGCGTTAAAATCTCCTACTATGAGAATCTGCTCTCCCCGTTCTGAATATTTTGCTACATCATTTTTTATTTCCTTAATTACATTGTCAATTTTTTTATTATTATATACTATTATTAAATTTAAAATTCTATTTATTTTGGCTTTTCTTTCTATTCCTTCTACTACTATACCAAATTCTTTGCAATTTTTTATTTTTATGTTATTCTTAATACCTACTATTACTCCACCTTTAGCCCTCCCTTTTAGATTGTCTCTTTCTGCTGCTTTTGATACCCACTTGAAATTTTTATCTAATTTCTCTATCCAAATTGTTTCTTTATTTTTTTCTACCCAGGTTTCTTGTAATGCTACTATCTCATATTTTTCTATAAATTCCTCTAATCCTAATATGTTTTTTAATCCTGCTATGTTCCATGACATTACCCTTAAATATTTGTTTTCTTTTAATTCTTTATTGTTTACGAAAAGTCTCTCCTCTTTGATTATAATATTTCCCTCTTTCTTTGTCTTTTACTAACCTTCCCTCTTTTTCACTCCAGCTATACCATATGCCTGCTACTCTAATTTTATTATAACCTAATCTTACATCTAATCCTATACTCGATTCTTCCTTTTCTATTTCCCTTAACCATTCTTTAATTTCTTTTTCCCTTTCTGTTAGATCATCATTTAGCCATATCTCCACTCCCTTCAATTGTTTTTTATTTTTCATTATCTCAATTTTATTTTCCAAAGATTCTAGTTCTAGTAATAATCCTCCCCCTATCGCTCTTACTTTTTTTATATAAATATCTATATTTAGTTTGCTTTTTATTATTTTTTTTATTTCATTTCTTAATTTATTTCCCGTTGTCCTGATTCCCCTTATAAATATATTTTTTTTCCTGAGCTTTCTTTCCTTAAATTCAAAATCTTGTTCTTCTTCGGTCAGTTTTTCCGGTATTCTTTTTAAATAGTTCCTACTGCTAAATAATTCGTTTGACCCTTCTTCGCTTTCAGAACTTATTCTTACTATATCTGCTCTTCGAGTTTTCGCGTTATTCAGTAAATGATTTGTCTCGTTCTGTCTCTCCCAGTTTTCGTGAGCGTTCGTCTCGTATGTTTCCGTACTTTCTCTCTCGTCTTCTGTCCTCTGTCTAACCAAAGTATCACCCGTCTCTATTTGTACATTGTTATTTTCTTCTCCTATAGCTACTAACCTTTCCTCTACCTGTCTTACCCTTTCTTTGTAATTTCCTATTTCTTTTAAATAACTTTCATTTGTTTTACCTTTAATTATTTCGAACTCCTTTATTTTTTCCTTTATTTTATCTATTTCCATTAACTTTACTCTTCCCTTTAATTCATATATTTCTTTCCTATATCTATCCTGCTCTAACCTTAACTGGTTCACTTTCCTTACTAAATCACCAGTTTCTATTGCTATAATTTCCCTAACATTATTATAAAAATCGCTCTTACTAACTAAAATATCGTCTTCCTTCCACGCCGTTGATCCTCCGTCGCTGTTCGTTGCCGTTTTAAATTTTCCCGTACCTATCAGCTGTGATGTTGTTCCTCTCCCCTCTCCGCAGCTCGCATCTCGGTCCGTCGTGCCGTCCGCTTTGCTTGTTTCTCCTTCCTTCGCGCTGTCCGCTTCGCACGTTTCTCCTTCCTTCGCGCCGTACGCTTCGCTCGTTTCTCCGTCTCTCGTGTCGTCCTCGTTCGCTCCTCCATCTCTGTTTTTGCCTTTTTCGTGCCCCTCTTTGTTCTCGTTGCTCTCTTCTTTTCCTTCTTTGTGTCCTTTACTCTCTATCCCTTGCCCTTTCTCGGCATCTTTTACTTTCTCGATTATATCGGTCTCGCTTGCTTTCTCCCGGTCTTTTTCTCTATCAGTAAAATCAATTTCTTTCCTTACCAGCTGATCTCCTTTTTTCATCGGCGAGTGTTTAATTAAATTACTTTTCTCGAATACTTGGCGATCTCCTATATTTTGCTTATCCAGATAATATTTCATCCTTTTTGCTTCTGCAGTTTCTTCCGTAATTTTTTTTGGCCTTCCTCTTCCTCTCTTGCTTTCTTCCAACTTAACTTTTCCCGCGTGTTCTCTCTCTTCTTTATCTTTGTCCGCCATCTCTTCCTAACCTGTCTTTCCAGCTTTGATTTTACTTGTTGATTTCCTTTACCTCTCTGAATATTTTCTTTAGATAACGTTTCCAGGTGTTCCTTGTTTCCTTATCTTTGCTTTTTTCTACTTTTCCTATATAATATCGCGCTAACTTTACTATTTTCGATGGTTTTTCGCTTGCCATGCAAACTCGCCGCGCTCCCTCGTTCCGATCGTAACCGGAAGTCCAATCTTTCGCTCTATATTTATTTGCTATTTCATTGTCGATTATATATAATTGTCCATATTTTGGAAATTCATTTTTATTTGGATGTAATGCATATGAATTATGGTATACTTGACCACATATCTTTAATACTTGTAGCCCAGGAGTATTAAAAGTTACTAATTTTGACCCAAAACTAGCAAATGCAAAAGAATTATTGTATCTCCGTATATTTTTTTTATAATTTGTACTTATTGAAGTATTTTGAAATAATAAATTGTTTAATTCTTTTGGATATGAGTTATCATTAATAAAAATATTTTTTTTATAACAACAGTTAGTATATTTTTTATCATGTGAGATTTCATTCTTGAAGTGTTTTGCTTTACAGAAATTACAATTATTATTTAAACTTCCTAAAAATTTAATTCGATGGTGTTTTCAAAAAAATCTATATTTGCAATTAAACCTATTTTTGAATTTATATCTTTCGTATCATATACTAATTCTGTGTTTGCTTTTCTTTTATTTTGTTTTAATTTCTTATGTTCATTTTGTTTTGTTTTTAGTTGTATTGTCATACTATTATAATACATTTTACTTGTCTTTACTTCATTTACCTTTATGTCATTCGTCATTTCTGTTTTTTTCGTTTTTTTTTTTCAGTTTTCTTCATTTTTGTTTCATTCGTCCTTTCTGCTCTATCCGCTCTTTTTTTATCAGCTTCCTTTATTTTCATTTCATTCGTCATTTCTGCTCTTTTCATTCTTTTTCTTTCAGCTTCCTTTATTTTCATTTCGTGCGTCATTTCTGCTCTATGTGCTTTTTTCTTTCAGCTTCCTATATTTTCATTTCATTCGTCATTTCAGCTCTATCCGCTCTTTTTCTTTCAGCTTCCTTTATTTTCATTTCATTCGTCATTTCTGCTGTATGTGCTCTTTTTCTTTCAGCTTCCTTTATTTTCATTTCGTTCGTCGTTTCTATTCTATTCGCTCTTTTTCTATCAGCTTCCTTGATTTTCATTTCATTTGTCATTTCTGCTCTTTTCATTCTTTTTCTTTCAGCTTCCTTTATTTTCATTTCGTTCGTCATTTCTGCTCTATGTGCTTTTTTTCTTTCAGCTTCCTTTATTTTCATTTCATTCGTTATGTCAGCTCTATCCGCTCTTTTTCTTTCAGCTTCCTTTACTTTAATTTCATTCATCATTTTAGCTCTATTCGCTCATTTTCTTTCAGCTTCCATTATTTTCATTTCATATGTCCTTCCTGCTCTATACGCTCTTTTTCTTTCAGCTTCCTTTATTTTCATTTCATTGGTCATTTTTACCTTATCCTCTCTTTTTGTTACAGCTTCCTTTATTTTCATTTCATCTGTCATTTTTTCTTTATACGCTCTTTTTCTTTCTGATTCCTTTAAATTTGATAATATTTTAATATTTTTTAATTCGTCAAGTTCTTTTTCATTGGTATTATTATCAGCTGTTAAATCAACAAGTCCTAAAAAAGTTTTAGGAATATTTAAGTTTTTATTGTATTTATCATAATAAATAAGAAGAAGAAATTAATACGTATTTTAATTAGCTCAAGTTGGCAAAAGATAAATCAAGACTTTGTTTAATTTGCTCAAACATTAAATGCATTGAAAAATTAATAAATAGTTAGTTAAACAATAAAATATTGTCGGGCATCCCTTACGCCAGCCTGCAAATATTAATTATATGCAATAAAAAAATACTAATCAACGTATTTCTAAATATATTTGCGAAATTTTTAATTGAACCTTTTCTATTTTTAATTGAACCAACGTTAAAATGTTTAAAAAATCATAAATTTATTTAAAAGATTAAGAAAACATTTATGAGAAATGGACTATGTATTACTGGCATATGAAGCATGCGCGAAATCTTTTGAGTATATTCAGGTTAGTTTCTACTCCGGCGGGGAGTACGAACTCGACAATAAGTATATGACCACAATCAAAACATCTGACAAATTCTTTTTTATTTATAAATTATAAAAAAATTAATTAAAATTCTAAATTAATAAATAAGCCAAAATTCCAATGAGTAACATTAAAAAAAAATAAATCCTTAACCTAAGCCCCACACCAGGAGGCACAACTTAAATACAAGTTCTGATATTTTAACAGCGTATAGATGCGGTAGCCGTGAGCGTTAAGGCGCACTCTATATGCAACTGTTATTCAAAAGGTCTCGGGTTAGAAACTGTTCGAGACCTTCATTTTTTTTTAAATATATTACATATAACATTTTTATCATTTTATTAAATTAAAAAAAATTACAATTTATGATACTGTCGACTGTTTTAATTTGTACTCAATGATTAATTTATTATATTGATTATTTAATTTAATAATTTATAAGGTACTTATGCGTACAAATGACAAAAATTGTATTTGGCCAAGAATTGTAAATCACACTTTTAGGTTATAATATTAAATGACCTCCGGTCCTTTGAATGATCTTAGAATGATTCATTCCTCATTAATATTATAACGTAAGAGTGAATGTATCCCCGTAGAGAGGTTAACCCGGATATTCGGTTATTGGATATAGGGTTATTGGTTTTATATACGTTATTCTATCGAATAACCTAAAATATAATAACCTTATTCAAATTTACATGATTAGATTTATAATACTGTTTAATTGTAACTGTTTTAATTTTTACTTAATAATTAGTTTATTATATTGACTATTTATATAATTATTAATATAATTTATAAACTATAATTTATAAATATATAAACGTATGTGTGAACTTATGCGGACTCAAATTGTTTTGTCGATATTTTGCGGTTATGTAGTGATCTCATATATAAAAATATATAAAGTACCTAATATATAAAAATATTTAATTAAAATACAAATTTGTGGGATAGTAGAAAATACTTATCGATTATTCTGCTTTGATTTCAGAACTTTCAATTGCTGAAACTGTTTGTGGAATTTAAGTAAGATATAACTGATATATATGTTATATTAATTATATTATGTTATATTAATATGATATATATATTATATTAATTATACTTCATATTTAATCAAATTTTTTTTCGAACTGCAAAATGTTCAATAGAAAAAAGTTTTGGAATTTTAAAACAAACACTTCGTCTATATAAAGTTTTTATGTACAATTTGAAGTTTTTCATTTATTACAAAAATACGTGTATTATTGATCATTTAGCATTTTTTTAATCGTTTTTATATGTTTATCTTAAGAAATTCGTTTCCAATTGCAAAGTGTTTCATAGGAAATGTTTTGTAATTTTGAAACGAATATTTCGTCCATTTAAATTTTTTTGTAGAACCTCAAGTTTTTGAGTTGTTGAAGAATAACTGTATTTATGAACCTGTAAATATCATTATAACTGGAAATAGGACTATAAAGTTCCCAAATGATAAAGAATATAATCTTAAAATTTCAATCAAATTGATGGACAACTTTTTGAGATATTTGAGAAACAACACTTTTTTCGATGACAAAAATGTAAGACACTTCCGTTATACGGTTGTGCACAATTATGTAAAAATTTTGTCATACCATCAGTATATGTAAATCGCGAGCGAAGCGAGCGTTCATAGCTAGTTACTTAATTTAATATTTTGTATTTATTGAGTATTACTGTTCACGATACTTGTAATATATTTTTGTAAATTTTTGAGTGTGAGAAAATTTTTTTTATAACTCGTGTTAATTGTTTAGACTTTTGCAAGTTAAACAATTAATGTTAAGTATCTTTGTGTGATTGTTCCGCAAAGATACGAGAGTTATAATATATAATTATTTAGACTCGAGAGTGAGTTAAATAATTAAAAATTTTTCTTTGCATGTATTTCAATGATCGGCAGCTAACCTAATATTTTGTATTAGTTATTTGCCGTGAAATTTTAATATATGTAAAAAACTTTCTTTTCTCTTTTTGTGTGTTTAAATTATATCTCCACACATTTTTACCAATTATTTAGACTTGTTTGTTAGTTAAATAATTGGTTATAATTTTTTTTTAGTGTGTTTGAGTAAAATAATTCGGTGTATAAATTTAATTGTTTAGACTTGTTAGCAAGTTAAATAATTAAATTTTCATTTCCTTTTCGTTCAATTTATTTAAAAAAAGGAAATATAAATTATTTCAACTTGGTAGCAGCATAAATTATTTATTTAGTCTTTTTTAGGATAAAATAAATATATTTCGCTGAAAAATTGTTGTTTGGGACGACAATTAGTGAAATAATTATTTTTGTTGCAAACCATACGGGATTTACAACATTTCGTAAATACCCCTATTGTTGAAATAATTTAACTAAATTTGTGTTTGTAGTGTAGTGTAAATTATAAAGGAAATTTTTTTTTGTTGTTTTGGGCTTGGAAAAGCAAAATAATAAATAGTGTCTTGGTGTGTGTGAATCACAAGACACTGTATTTATTTTTATATTTATTTTAAAAATAATTATTTAGGCTCGTTAGTGAGATAAATAATTTGATTTTCTTTTCTTTTCTCCATTTATAATTTGTTGTTCTGTATTTATTAATAGATTGAAACTTTAATTATTTCAATTTCCATAACAAAATAAATTCTTTTCGCCAGTGAGGAATCTTTTGGATTATAACTGGTGAGAGAGATATTTTGGGAAATCGTTAAATTTACCATTACTGGTTAAATTACCGACGATATTGAAATAATTTAAAGATTTCTTTTTGTTAATAATTATTTTTGCTTGCAGAAGCTATTGTATAGAGTCTTGGTGTGTGTGAGTCACAAGACACTATAATAAACATTAATTATTTAGACTTGTGAGCAAGTTAAATAATTAATTTTAATTTGGTGCAAGTGTTAAGTGTGCGATTTGCCACAACGTTAACCAGCAAAATTTAATTATTTTGTCCTTCTAAGGACGAAATAAATTTCTTTTAAAGAAAATCTTTTGGATTTTAATTAAGTGAATTAATTTTGTTGGTACACTAGTCGGTGCATTTTTACAATTTATTGTAATTAAGCCGACACCAAATTTTTTTTTACTCGTTGGGAGTAATAATTATTTTATTGTAGTGAGTCCAATAAAATAATTTCCAATTGAAAATTGGTTACTTCCGAAGTATTTGAAACACTAGGGATTTCATCTGAAATCCCGGTTGAGAGTACTTCTCCCGACGTAACACGTCGGCTGCTGCTGGTCAAAAAAATAATGGCCAGCAGCTATGAAGCCCGACTGGCCCAGCTTATGCGTGAATCACGCATAGCTAGGGATATTCATCGGGAAACGAAGAAGCTTCCGATTGAGGCAGTGTATGCCCAATTGGAGCATCTGAGTCTAAACGCAAATGGCGAAGAGTGCCGCGAACGCCTTTTGCGTCACCGGATAAGATGTGTAGACATTAATCTGGAAATACCATGGTTCCCTGAATACGATGAGAATGTAAGGGCAGAGCCTGCACATAAACCTCTGGTATGTCAGGAACTATGGGAAATTAGGAAACCTCGTTCCAGGAAAGGGAGTGTGGTCCCATCAGGAACGGAAGTTTCCTGCGAGTCCGAAATGTCGGATCGCGAAAGGGTTGCTAGTGACAGAGCACCCATTCCTGAAGAAGATGGAACTCTGTCACCAAGTGGTCAGTATAGAAACTCGCCATTGAGTACTGCACAAAGCTCGAGGTTGGCATCAACAGGTGCTATACCTAAACGGTTTGGTGAGGTACTGGGAGCAAACATGACCACGACTGCAATCCCGTATGTTCCTGTTTCGGTGGCTGCAACCTCGTGCACAACCACTTCGTCGACGGTTACGACCGTGACGACTGCTCAACTCGGAGGTTTTTATGCACCCGTACATTACCTCCCAATTGAAGAGCAGAGAAACAGCGGACATCTTGGCACTAGAGAGAGTGAAGTGCCAACACAACATTTTGACTTGGGTTCGCAGACGGAAGCCGACCGTCGTACGTCACGAGGATACACCTCTAGACAATACGACAACAGGCAACCCGAAGCTAATACAACCGAACGTCAATTTGTTAATGATAGGAATGGATATGACCTTCCTAATGACGTCAGTGTTCAATCTTACGAAAAACCGAGATTTGAACAGAGACGTCGTGAGACCTCTTCTAAGACTTGTGAGGGACAAGATAGAAGAGAGAGGCGTGAGTACACGACTCCAAACAGAAATTCACGACACCATCGTTCTGTGAGTAGAGCCTCAAGCAAAGATGAATGTCCTGAAAGCTGTACGGAGAGACGTACTCCTAAACGACAGTCCAGCTGTAAACTCGATGACCGAGCACAGCCGAAAATTCCGGAGTAAAGTCACAAAGAGAGGTCGGACAGACGTAGAGAAACGCCTCGAGAGAAACGCGCGGTGGCCACTTGCGATCAGTGCACTCAGACGGATTCGTCCGATGGGTATCAGTCTGATCGCGAACCTGCTCGTAGGAGATCCGATTCTCGTAGGGCGGCTGAAGGCCGACAAGAGAGTAGGAATCCTTCTACCAGCAGACGTAGGAGTTCCCGGACGGATAATAGAGATGACCGTCGGGAAAGAGAGTCCTATGAAGCCAGGCCAAGGTATCGTGAAGACGATAACCGAACGCACGATCGGACAGGGTGCGCACGAGAGCTGCGTATCTGGAACATGTCCTTTGATGGTGAGACCAAAAAGGACGCGGAAGAGTTTCTGAACCGTTTGCACGACTTCAGAAATGACAACGAGTTCTCAGATCGCAGGATGTTCAGTGCCCTGCCCAATGTGTTCTCAAAATCAGCTCTGTTCTGGTATAGAACAGTTCAGCCATCTCTTCGAGATTGGCGTGATTTTGAGATCAAGTTCCTAAATGAGTATGGCCGTATCATAAATGACGAAGATTTACTCATGGAACTTCGATCAAGAACACAAAATGAGGGAGAAAAGGCTACGACGTTCTTGAACTGTTTTAGAGCGATCGTAAATAAGTTTAAATGCCCTCCCTCCTTAGAACAACAGGTGAAGATGGCCTACTCGCAGATGAGGCCAGATTACCGTAAGTACATACCAGTACGACAAATCAGAAATTTCTCTGATTTGACAAGCTACAGTAAAGAGTACGAGCAGCATCTAACATGGGACACGAAATTTTCTAGTTCCAACGTTAAGCGCGAGAAGCTCGTACCAGAAGCTTTTCCGAAACAGAGTGGTGGAGCACGAGTTTCGGGTAAAGTGGCGACTGTTACCGAAAAGAGTAAGGATGAGTCTTCTCATTCGGATAAACAGTCGTCGAAGAAAACTATTAAGAAGAAGAGCAAGAAAAGTGCGAAAAACTCGCCAAACTCTTCTTCGAGCGAATACGAAGCAGCCGCTGTGTACGGTACTTCCAACGTCGCTAATAGTTTTCAGAAACGATACGGCAAATCGAATAATGGAGTGAGTGCTCACAATTCGAAATCCGTATCGTACGTGCCTGTTTCTCAACAGTCACCTGGGCAACAAAAACAGAGCTCGGGCAAAAGAGAAAGACGTGCTTTGACGAATTCTCAACTGCCCCAGCACAATGTTTTTGTTCCACAAATGGCACAAAACCTGGTGAGGTATGTGCAACCACAGGCGACGGCAGTAAATCCAACGAACTTGAGCACCAACTTTGTCGGCGTGTGTTTCACATGCCAAAAAGTCGGTCATAGGTCGTCGGATTGCCCGAGCCGAACATGCTACCGATGCAGGAAACATTGGGCACTCCGCTGAGCAGTGCTCTACCGAATTGGTAGCTAAGGAGTGCCAGCTGTGTGGAACTAGTGGCGTTACACTCCAAACATGTCCTAACTGCGTCAGGTTCCTCCAAAACGTGGGAAACCTGAACGCAGGGCACCCGAGCTGCCCCGGGCGCCCTGCACTGCAGTAAGTAACCGCATGGTTTACAAGGGCAAGAGTTTAAGGTTGGAGAACCCTCTAAACTCTTTAAGAGGTCTAGCAAATCATTTGCTGACTTCTCTAAAGTCCTTAACGGAGATCAAATTCCCTCTCAGACCGAAGTTGGTGTTGAAAGTAAGTCTGAGTGTAAGGATCCTAAACGTTCTGGGGATTCGACAGATGGAAAAGTTCTTAGAACACAACCTGTCAATCCCACCCGAGCTTTGCAAGGTAAAACAGAACAAGGAACCTTATTAGACCAACAAAAGCGTGAGGCTAAAGATTGGTCTAAGGAACTCCAAAGGCAAATATACTCTGATAGCAGAGATATTATTGGTGAAGAAAGCGTAAAGAGATTGTTATCTCAGCCGCTTAGCACCATCGGAGTGAACGACCTTGGTTGTTGCTCATCGTCACCCCGTTGTGACACACTTAGTAATGAGGATAAGAAGCCCTTGGTGGAGAAGGAAATTGTCCTCAACAACGAGCCCTTGGTGGAGAAGGTAGTTGTCGATGGTGTGCATAACATGAACCGTACAAACTCGTTGCCGAGAAGTACAGTTCAGGGGGGGGGCAGATGCCGTACCAAGTACGTCTAAAATGACGCACACGGCATCGACTCCTAACGACGATAGTCAAACCGATCAGATAATTGCTGGAATCCAATCGGATAACTGGCTATTTTTTTTGGTACGATTCGGTGGAAAGGACTTTAAAGCACTTTTCGATCCTGGCGCCATGGTCTCTCTGGTACGATCAGATGTTGTCGAACAGTACAAGTTTAAATGGAGACCTGTCAAGGTTGTCGTGAATGGTGTGGCTGAACCAGCACTTAAAGTCCTTGGCCTAATCGACATTCTGTTCTGTGTAGAAGGCCTTGATGGCAATATCCAACTGAGAATTGTAGAGAATATTGAGCATTCCATCATTCTCGGTATGGATTTTCTACAACATTGGAATATGGAAGTCAAATTAGGCGAAGCTATTTGGCGTATTGGCGAGAGTGATTGGAGACACTTCGTCAGAGATACAGCTCATGACATCGATTCGAGGATTTCCGCTGAATGTGCTGGTATAATTGAGATACAGGACGACCAGCGGAAACAAGTCAAAGAGTTAGTTGAATGCCTACTCTTGCCCTCGGGAGACGTCCACGGCTTTACGACATTAACGGAGCACCATATAGAGGTTGAGCCTGGTGCAAGACCGGTTCGTCATAAGCCAAGACGTATGTCTCCTAAGGTCCTCGAATTTGCCCAGAGTGAGGTCAAAAAGATGTTTGACAAGGGCATTATTGAACCGAGTGCGAGTGATTGGTCAGCTGCTCCGGTCATCGTCCGCAAGGACGAAGGAAGTTATCGCTTCTGTATCGATTTTCGAGACCTTAATGCAGTCAAAAAACGTGATGCTTATCCAATTCCTAATATGGATACCATATTGGATAAGCTGCATAATGCAAGGTACATATCGAAAATTGATCTTAAGAAAGCGTACTTTCAAATATTAATGGCCGAGGCGAGCCGGCATTATACTGCATTTGCTGTACCAGGGTCGGGGCTGTGGCAGTTCACGAGAATGTCTTTTGGCCTCATGAATGCTCCTATGACCTTTGCACGGCTTATAGATGCAATTTTCGGGCCTAAGGTGGAACCTCATGTGTTTGGTTATCTAGACGACTTGATCGTCATTACCGAAACTTTTGAGGACCATCTAAAATGGCTCGAATACGTACTAAGGACGTTGAATGACGCTGGACTCGAAGTGAATCGAGAGAAGTGTGAGTTTTGTTGCTCCAGTGTAACGTTCCTTGGGTACAAATTGGACGCGGACGGCTTGAGGCCTGACGAGTAACGAGTCGCTCCAGTCCTTAATTACCCTACTCCTCGTAATGTCAAACAGCTGAGATCCTTCCTCGGGATGGTAGGCTGGTACTCTCGATTCATTAATCGAGAAGCTGACATTAAAGCTCCCCTTACCAAGTTGCTGCGTAAAGACCAGGCTTGGGATTGGGGCGAGGAGCAGGAGGAGGCCTTCTGTCAGCTTAGAGTTGCGTTAGCTGAAGCGCCTGTACTAGCCCGTCCAGACTTTTCTAAGCCATTTACCGTCCAAAGTGACGCTAGTGACTTAGCAATAGGTGCGGTGTTGACGCAACTGGACGACGAGGGTTTCGAGCATCCGATTGTCTACGTCAGCCGATTATTAAATCGCGCTGAACGTAATTACATGACAACGGAAAAAGAATGCTTGGCTCTCATATGGGCTATTAAGAGATTGAGACCATACATTGAAGCCTATCGATTCACGGCTGTGACCGACCATAGTGCTCTTAAATGGCTCAAAAATCTCAGAGAGCCGTCGGGTAGGTTGGCACGATGTATACTTGAAATGCAGCAATGGGACTTTGAAATAGTGCATAAGAAAGGAGCCTTGCACTATGTCCCGGACGCGCTTTCTCGTGCCGTCAACCCAGACCCCGACGAAGAAGAGATTGCCTCGTTCGAAGTAATTACAGACCCATGGTATATTGCTAGATTAAACGATGTACGCTCATGCCCTCAGAAATTTCCGGAGTGGAAAATTGAGGATGATATGCTATATCGTTTTACAAGTGATAAACTCTTGGACTCTGTAACAGAACGAGAAGAAGGCTGGCGCCTTGTTCTACCCTTAGAGCAGAGGAACCGAGTCTTAGTAGATTCTCATTTCCACCCATCCATGGGTCATATGGGAGTCGAAAAGACTTACGAACGTGTTGCAAGAGACTATTATTGGCCAGGTATCTACCACGATACCCGCCAATTTGTTTTACAGTGTCTGATCTGTCAGAGCTATAAGACGTCTCAAGCAGGTCCTCAAGGCTTGATGGGTAAACGTAACATTGAGAGACCCTGGGCTGTTGTAGCAGCAGACGTAATGAAGCTTCCACGTAGTAAAAGTCAATACAAATACATCATAGTATTTGAATACTTGTTTACAAGGTGGATAGAGCTCAAACCATTACGTACGGCGACCGGTAAGTCGGTGTCGAAAGCATTCGAGGAACTCGTAGTCTTCCGTTGGGAAACGCCAGATTTCTTAATAACGGATAATGGGACTGAGTTCATCAACGGCATCATGTCGCGAATGCTGGAGGAGTATGGCATGAAACATGTCAGAACCCCTCCTTACCGACCACAAGCCAACCCGGTGGAGAGAACAAATAGAACGTTAAAAACGATGATTGCGACGTTTGTGGATTCGGATCATCGTGGGTGGGACACACACTTGCACGAATTTCGCCATGCGATAAACACGGCAATGCAGTCAAGTACCAAAGTCTCACCCGCGTTCTTAAACTTCGGGCGTCATCCACAACCTGTGAAGAGTCTCCGCAGGGAAGTGGAAAAACAGGAATTTAAGATCCTGGACAATCCCGAAGTATGGCTAGATCGTCTTAAAAGACTTGATGCTCTACGCGACTTGGTCAAGAAATACATTGACGAGGAGCAAAGACGTCAAGAAAAGACCTCCAACAGAAACAGACGTATTGCCTCGTTTCAGGTAGGAGATCTAGTCATGAGGAAGTGCCGAACGCTTTCCCAAAGTGCGAAGGGCATATCTGCTAAACTTGCACCAAAGTATGACGGACCCTTCGAAGTTAAAGAAGTACTATCTCCAGTAATTCTGAGACTAGAAGAGTCCGGTCGGAAACGGACCGAGGTACACATATCTGATGTAAAAAGATATGTACCACCTCGGGTTGTCAAATAAAGCAGTAAGGGTTTCGTATCGGTTCGCATGAGAACAGTTATCGAAGGTTGGGCCTGGTAATTGAATGCCATGCATTGAGAGAGTGATATTTGAGAATACTTGTGTGTGAGTGAATGGACAATCCTCCCTTATTCGTAATTTACCTTTAATTATGACTAATTATCCTTTTGTTTTCTTTCAGCTCCCCGATGGACCAGAACCGAGACCTGGAGGCAGGAGACGGTGTTGATCCATCGTCGCCTCCGATCAATCTGCTGGGGGAAGACACTCCGACGTCGGGTGTTGCCGAAGAGGTCGTCGGAGTGGCCTCCGAAATCTCCGAACCTCGACGATTGATATCCCGTCATCGGGTGATACGACCCAGGTGGAGCAGATGGAGGTGGACGTACCTGCGGTGTTAGCACTGGGGTCGTCCACCAATATCTACCCCGCCGACTACGTAGAAGATCTACGCGAGGCAGAACGGGAGCGGCACAAGGCCGCCGCCGATAATCGCCCACGCCGCAAGAAGAAGAAGAGCAGCGGCAGACGGCAGTTGACGATGGATGACTATGAGTCAGGAGTCCCAGCCAACCCCCAAGTGACGGAGAGTCCGTGCTTGAGGGCGGGAGCTGTGTCCGTCATAGTCCCATCAACCGCAAGGGAACTCGATGTTGGGGTCGAGACCCTGACGGAACAAGCCAAGGCTGGGCCATCGTCATCCGGCCCAGTCATTACTAGGGGGATCGTCCTCCGTCGATTGGTTCCTCTACCTTTCGATCGGTCGGTAGATCCGCCTAAAATGGCTTGTTTTAACTGCTGGGCGATGGACCACAGCCACCGGGAGTGTGCGGCACCGCAATCGATACACTGCTTCAATTGCGGCCGCCGAGGAGTGGCAGTGGGTGAGTGTCCAAGATGCTCTCGATCCTATGCCATCTGGATCCAAGAGCGGGGATACTCGCCGTTCTCAACGGTTGCTTCCCAGGTTTCGGTTGCCAAGGTCCCTGTACCTCAGCAGAGACCGAAGCGGTCGAAGCAACGGGACAGCCAGAACGAGTCCAAGAAGCGGCGGATGGAGACGCCCACCCGCAGGGAGGGTCCCAAGAAGGGCTCGTTTGTGAAGCCTTCTGGGCCCATGCCCTCCTATGCGGAAGTGGTGGTGGGTCGCCGAGTAGAAGAGGCGACTCGCCGCCAGGCTGCTGCCTTCGGCTTAGACAGCACGGGGCCCTTCGAACAGGTGAAGGTTGCCCTCAGTGCTGTCGTCCAAGCTAAGGCAGACCTGAAGTTGAGGGAGTACCAAGAGAATCAAACTACTCCCTCAGCCAACCAGTCAGCAGCCGAATCATCACGGCAGGGACGAGAAGAGAGCGGCGCTCAGCCAGTCCCTGCCCAACCACCAGTCGGGGAGGAAGGTATGGACACCCCGTCCCCAAAACCTCGTAAGAAGCAGTCACCGAAGGCTGGGCCTAGTGGCTTGCGACGACCCAACCCGATGGACGTTGACGCCTCTACGAGCGTGGTTAAACCACCTCGTAAACCGACACAGAAACGGGGGGTTGGGTCCGAACACCGTACTGTCCAAGAAGTACGGGCTTCATCGGCTGGGTCACCGGCGACGGCCGACCAATCCAGAAACGAGACGGACATTCTCAGGGAATGTCGTCTGTTGCTGGAGGCCGCCGCCAACCTCCCTTCCGACATTGCACGAGAGATAGGACAGGAGGTGGTCCGGATCCTTAGGGATCGTATTCCTTCCCGACATTAAGAAGAGAAGCGTACAGCGCGCAGTCGTGGATAGATTGTGCCTTTCTTTCGACTCGGCCTTCCCGAGGGAAGTGGAGTCTAGGGGGGGGGGGCTTTGTGACGGAAATCGTCACACAATCTATTCACGACGAATAGAGTACTTAACTTAGCGAATTGTAAGTCGTCGGAGCCTTTCGTATGTCAAGGCCAACCGACGACACTTGTTTACTTCTCTACAAGTGTACAATTACGCGCGCGACAATACGTAGGGATGGGAGCGCGAAAGAGTGTGCGAGTTTCCCCACTCCCATCCCTTTTTCGAGAAATTAGGCGATCGCCTAATCAGTGCGTAATGATCCGTCGATCGGGACGGATTGTTATATTGTCTAGACGTTCCGTACTGCTCGTGAGTGCCGAGAGTGCGCCCCACCCCCTCCTGCATTAAGCTCTGTGAACGGTTGTTCCGGAGCAGAGCTAGGTGCGGAGACCCGGGTGGACTGAACGCGTGTCCCGTATAGTTTGGTGTGTGTTTGTGTGTGTGTGAATTAAAGGACGGGGTCGTGCGCGGGTGATACCGCGAATCGCGACTCACTCGCCGCGGCAAGGGCCGCCTTCACCACCTCAACCACCGGTCGTCCCCGTGTCAAGGAGGTCGACCAGTCGCCGAGGATCGACTGGGCCATCCCCGAGGAGCGTCACCGGTAAGAGTTTAGTTACTATCGTGACCCTCTCCCCTCCCTTGTGTGTGTGTACATCGGGAGTGTGTTCAGGTACGATGGTATTCGAACAGCGGTTCCTGGGAGCGAAACCTGTCGCAGGCGAGGATCTCGATCCGACAGGTTTCCCGGGACTTCCGCCCGCGCGTATTCTGTATTGTCGCGGCACACGGCCTGAGTGGCCATTTTGTTAATTATTTTATATGAAATAAACATTTCTCTTATTTTATCTTTAATTAAGCGTGTTTATTTTATTCTCCCCGCTCCCGCCAACGTTATATTAATTTAAATCGTGTCGAGGCAAGGAGGATCGCCCGAATTCTTAACACCGTTCGTCCCAGCGAACTCGCGTTCCTGGCGACAGCCGCAGTTCGGTAAATAAATAAATTAATTGTGTGCGCGGTATTGGGCAACGCGGCCCAACGGTTGATTTAATTATTAAAAATAATTAATTCGATCGGGTACGCGAATACCACGTCACAATCTATTATTTATAATAATAAATTAATATAATTTTATATCAAATAGCTATAATAATTATTTGAATTAATAAATAAACAAATTTTAAATATGTAAAAATTTTAAATTATATAAAACAAATAAAATTTAATGGTAAATTTGTAAATATTTTTTAATTATGGATTTGATGGCTGAAGTTTAGTCTGTTTTATTAATAATTTACCACATTTCATTTAATATAGACTAAAATTATAAATAATAATAATTCATCATTTCAATAAAATTCAAATTTTTATGTGCAAAACAGCTACTCATATTAACATTAATAAAATTCAGCAAGAATTACAAAAATATACATTATATTATATTGCAAAATACAATTTATACTATTATTTTATAAAAATATATAATATATTATATTATTGTAATATACCTATTACATGCATATATATGAGGTGTTCCACGTGAAGTGGTCCGATCAAAATTTTAAAATGCACCAAATTTTGAGTACACATTGCAAATGTTTTTCAGAATACAGAAAAAAATTTTTAGGTACTGGAATTTATTAGCTCAAAAGTTATTCTAACCTCAAAAAGTGAACTTTTCCAGTTTTTTTAACACCAGCTGGGTTCATCGCTATTTAACCCAAAATCTATCAACTTTTACTATACAACATTATATGTAACATTCGTTGCTAATTATGTGTAGAATTTATTCTTCTGGGTTAGAATTTCTAATCTCAAGGTCAATGTTACATAAACTACATGCCAATATTCAACTTAAAAAAGTGTAAGCTCGCCACAATTGATTTTTTTATCAATTTTATCAATTTTATCAATTCTGTAAAAAGTTATGATAATTTAAAGAAAGACAAAAAATTCACAAAAATTAACATGGTATTTTCCATTTAAATTTTAAAAAAAATTTGGTGTTTCTTTAAATTATCATAACTTTTTACAGAATTGAAGGCCATAAAAATGCTACAGACCATTTGAAAGGTATTGCTCCAAGCTTTCTTTTAGACTTATGGATAAAAAAATCAATTGTGGCGAACTTACACTTTTTTTAAGTTGAATATTGACATGTAGTTTAAGTAACATTGACCTTGAGATTAGAAATTCTAAGCCAGAAGAATAAATTCTACACATAATTAGCAACGAATGTTACATATAATGTTGTATAGTAAAAGTTGATAGATTTTGGGTTCAATAGCGATGAACCCAGCTGGTGTTGAGAAAAACTGGAAAAAGTTCACTTTTTGAGGTTAGAATAACTTTTGAGCTAATAAATACCAGTACCTAAAAATTTTTTCTGTATTCTGAAAAACATTTGCAATGTGTACCCAAAATTTGGTGCATTATATATATATATATATATATATATATATATGTATATGTTAAAATTTGAATTTTCTTTTGCCATTACTGTTTATAATAGAATTATCTTAAAAATGCAATAATTAATGTATTTAATTATTAACTTATTGTATATTTCACATATAGATATTTGGATAAGTGTATGTTATACTTGATTAATATTTATTTTATCTTCGAAAAATTGTGCATTTTTTTTAAAAACATTACATTAAATTTTAGGTCTGTTTTTATTTTATGAGTTTTACCAGGAATAAGTAAACTAATACACATTTTTTCAAGTTATATTCACAACTTTTTTTTTCGCACGGAAAAAATACATATATTATCTATTCTTGAAAAAACAAATTTAAAATGTATATATGGGCTATTTCGCGTCAAGTGATACGATGAAAATTTTAAATCGCTCCAAAATTTGAGAACAGGCTGGAAATATCTTCCAGAAGATAGAAAAAAAATTTTAGGTGTTAAAAATAATTTGCCTAAGAGTTATTCCACCATGATAAATGGAAATTTTTCAATTTTTTATAGAAATTACTATATTTAAAGCCATTTATCTCAAAATCTATTGATTTTTTTGAAAAAACATAATAAACAACTTTTGTTCAAAATAATCTTTAGAACTTATCTACCTGGGTTACAATTCTTAATTTTAAAATCTCGAAGAGATAGAATGCCCGGAATTATTGAATATCAATAAGGCGACCACGCCACAATCGATTTTGATCTAACACCGCTTAAAAGATCACATTTTTCGAGAGCTTTCGAATGGTGGTGGTTAGCTTATTGGCCAAGACCGCTGTTGTAAGTTATGCCTCATAAGCATCATAAAATCACTAATTTTCATGTATTTTAGGGCATAACACATACACACACACACACTCACAACGCACACACACACACGCACACACACACACACACACACACACACACACACACACACACACACACACACACACACACACACACAAACACGCGCGCGCACACACACACGCACACTTATATATATGACATATATATATATATATATATGACATAACTTACACAAGCGGTGTAATATATATGACATATATATATATATATATATATATGACATATATATTACACCGCTTGTGTAAGTTATGTCCTAAAATACGTGAAAATTAGTGATTTTATGAGGTTTATGAGACATAACTTACACCAGCAATCTTGGCCAATAATCTAACTCAAGCCATTCGAAAGCTCTCGAAAAATGTGATCTTTTGAGAGGTGTTAGATTAAAATCGATTATGGTGTAGTAGCCTTTTTTTGATATTCAATATGTTTAGGTGTTCTTTCTCTTCGAGATTTTAAAATTAAGAATGTAACCAGGGTAGATAAGTTCTAAAGATTAATTTAAACAAAAGTTGTTTGTAATGTTTTTTCAAAAAATCAATAGATTTTGAGATAAATGGCTTTGAAAATAGAAATCTTCTGGAAGATGTTTCCAGCCTGTTCTCAAATTTTGGAGCGATTTAAAATTTTCATCGTACCACTTGACGTGAAATAGCCCATATATATGCATATATATTGTGACGTGGTGGATCTGCACGAGAGCAGATCCCCGTCACTTAGAGCTCTGTAGTACCGACGCGGCCAGTGCAAGGATCGGCACTTGGCATATGGCGCGCGTATCGGTAGGCAGAAGACGTGGATAAGTACAGCTACGACCAATTGCGGGAGTAGCGCAGTGGTAGCGTGAACGCCTTCGGATTCGAAGGGGCTCGGGTTCACGACCTGACGCCCGTTCTTTTTTTTAATTTGTAGCAAATGAGTCTCATTGTTACAATATGTATGTATGTATGTGGGTGTGTGTGTGGGTGCGTGCGTGCGTGCGTGCGTGTATGTGTGTGTGTGCGGCGGAATATTTATATAATATATATATATTTTAAAATTGTTTTTTCAAGAATACATAATATATGTATTTTTTTCCGTGCAAAAAAAAAGTTGTGAACATAACTTGAAAGAATGTGTATTAGTTTACTGACTCGTGATAAAACTCATAAAAATTTTAAACGTATACTCAATAATAATAACGGATCTAAAATTCAATGTAATGCTTTAAATACTGATGCAAAATTGTTTGAAGATTAAATAAATATTAATCAAGTATAACATACACTTTTCCAAATATCCATATGATATATACAATGGGTTAAAAATTAAATATATTAATTATTGCATTTTTAAGATAATTCTATTATAAACAGTATAAGCAAAAGAAAATTCAAATTTTAACAGTGGCAATATAAAATACGAATTATATTTGAATAGATTTTCAAAAACTATTAATTTAGGAGCAATTAATTTAAATATTTTTTTAATTAATATTACAAAATTATATGGATATATAAGTGAGTAGATTACGTATATTTATATAAAACAATATTTTAAATAAACAAGTATGTATTTATTAGAAACAAAAGGTTATTTAAGGAATGCCTTTGTTTATAATAATTAAAATAAATATGTGGGCTCTGTAACTAAAGGGAAAAATAGATTGGATGTAATTATGGATTAAAACGCAAATTTTGAAAGAGGGTGCAAATTACGAATTACGGGAGAAATGGAAGAAACAGATTTTTATTTATATACCGCTAAAATGTTATAAATAATTAAAAATATAATTTTAATAATTCTTTAAATAATTATTATAAATAATTCTTTAATACTAATACAAAAATTAATTTAATTAAGAAGAAAGTTATATTACTCTAAAAGTACAAAATATTAATGACATATAGAACTTTTGGCGATGATCCTTCGTCATTAAAAAAAATTAATTTTAAGAAATAAAGTTCTATTTAGATCCATTAAAATAATCTAAAATTTTAATAAGTTTTTACTAAATACTACAATTAATATGCACTTTACTATTTTTGGTTGAGGCCTGCGATGGCTCTGTCGGTAGGGCATCGGGCTCGTAATCTGGAGGTCCCAGGTTCGATTCCCGGCCCCGGCCGATTGATACAAGCACCACTGGGGAATGTATTTTCAACAAGTGCTCTCTTCACCAAGACATCGTATGACCTCCGTCGCTGATTAGCACCGGTTTGGGAGCATAAAAAGAGCGACGTTAAAATGATAAAAAAAAAAACTATTTTTGGTAAGTTAATTGTTCATTAACACACACAGACACACACATCTATATATATATATATATATATATATATATATATATATATTATATATTACACCGCTGGTGTAAGTTATGTCCTAAACTACGTAAAACTGAGTGATTTTATGAGGTTTATGAGGCATAAATTAGTGATAGTGCAAAATTGCTTGAAGACTAAATAAATATTAATCAAGTATAACATATATTTTTCCAAATGTCCATATGATATATATAATGGGTTAAAAATTAAATACATTAATTATTGTATTTTTAAGATAATTCTATTATAAACAGTAACGGCAAAAGAAAATTCAAATTTTAACAGTGGCAATATAAAATACGAATTACATTTGAAAAGTTTTTCGAAAATTATTATTTTAGTAGCATTTAATTTAAATATTATTTAAATCAAAATTTAAAAATTGTATGGATATATAAGTGTGTAGATAATGTATATTTATATAACATAATATTTTAAATAAACAAGTATGTATTTATTAGAAACAGAAGGATATTTAAGAAATTAATTTGTTTATAATAATCAAAATAAATATTTGGGCTCTGCATAGGAAAAATAAATTGGATATAATTATGGATTAAAACGCAAATTTTGAAAGAAGGTGCAAATTACGAATTAAGGGAGAAATGGAAGAAACAGGTTTTTATTTATATGCCGCTAAAATGTTCTAATAGTTCTTTAAAATTAATACAAAAATTTATTTATTTTAAGAAGAAAGTTTTATTAGTCTAAAAGTACAAAACATTAATGACATAGAACTTTTGGCGATGATCGTTCGTCATTAAATAAATTAATTTTAGGAGGTGAAGTTCTATTTATAACCGTTTAAAGTAATCCAAAATTTTAATAAGTTCTTAACTAAAATACTACAATTTAGTAAGTATATGTACTTTACTATTTTTGGTAAGTTAATTTTTCATTAACATTTATAATTATTAAAATATAAATTTAAGCTTTATAAGAATTCATATAGTTTAAAATTTACAGTTAACATTTAATATGTCTCTATTTTTTTTATTATTTTTATTCTGATTTCATTACACTAAATTTTGGTAAACTTTTATTTATAAATTATAATAACTATAGCAATACCTCCAAGGTGTTGTGTGAATCTGTTTAATTTTTAAGGTGTCCATGGTAGTGAAAAAATAATACAATATAAAACATTATTTTAAATAAATTAATTACGAAAAACCTTTTTCGAAATTAAAAATGGGGGGTTGACGCGCGAAGCGCGCAGGGGGGCGAAGCCCCCTAGTATATATATATAAACTTCCCAATAGGGGTTTATGACGCCCGACATGTTAAATTAGGACCTTCTGTCTGCTTCCCACCACTGGTTGGGGGTGGGCGGGTTATGGAGCCCTGGCGTTATAACCCGAAGGTCTCTCTTCCTCGTACTAAAGTACGTATCTTCCCTCTCTGTCATGGGCGCAATAAACCCCGAAATTTAAAATTATATATATATATATATATATATATATATATATATATATATATAGAAAAGAGAGATAGAAAAGAGATAGTCGTTTCCATCTGGTGGTGGAAAAAACCACCAGCCAGAGTGCGACGTACCAGACCGAATCGCTTGTTATTTGAAATAAAATGAATTTATCGTTCGATGATATGTATATGTGTTATGACAAGGCAAGTGTGCCTGTCATAGTGCGAAGCGAGCACACACATCCCTATCTACGCATTGCACCATATAATCTCCTAAACCCTTTATTTTATTTTTTTTTATTATTTTAACGTCGCTCTTTTTATGCTCCCAAACCGGTGCTTATCAGCGACGGAGGTCGTACGATGTCTTGGTGAAGAAAGCACTTGTTGAAAATACATTCGCTAGTGGTGCTTATATCACTCGGCCGGGGCCGGGAATCGAACCTGGGACCTCCAGATTACGAGCACACACATCCCTACCTACCCATTACCCTATATATTTCCCTAAACCCTATAAGAAACACGCCTAACACCGAACACAAGGTACACCCTGGAACTGAAGCGGAGCCAGCACACCCAGGAGTTGAGGAGACCAGTAGCCTCCAAGAGGCCACGTACAGGGCGAACAGCACTCGGAGAGTCTGGAGACATCAGCTGAGTATGAAGTCAGCACAGGAACATGGACAGGACACCGAGGTCCAAAGCATAAGGAAGACGGCTCTGGTAGCAATCACAGCAGCATATCCGGCATAGCCTCAATACTGAAGGAACCACACAGCAGCAACAAAACTCGTACATGAAGATCAACCTGTAAAGCATGTTAGTAAGTATGTTTTCAATACTAAGGAGCAGATAGGAGTACACAAGACTGTGTACAGAAGTAGAGGTGTATAGGAGCCAGGGTTAGAGGTTATGTGAGCATCATCATTGCTCACATATACTAACTAAATAGCAAGGCGCCTGCCAAGTTACTCTTTACCGTGTAATAGCAGCCGCGCAGAAGACCTGAGGAACAACATCCGGAGCTGACGTCGTAAAGGGACGTCTCAGCAGCCAAGAAGCCACGAAATAGAGAGAGACAGAGAAAGCGACACGTACTTGCATACACCGGGCAGCCACGACTCGTTGACCACGGCAGTAAGGTTCGCCGTCCTCCTGAAACCAACTCAGAGACCTATTAGCCGATAAACAACAAGGAACGAGGTAATAATTACCAAAACAGCAGCCCTCGTCGTCGCGAACTCGTCGTCGTCTCGATCGAACAGCATAGCAGAACGCCGACAACAACATCAAGCCGCTCTCGCTATAAGGCCGCGCTCACACTGCACGGAGACGGTCGCGATGCATGCGCGCGGCGCTCTCGCGGGACGAGGCAGAGAGCTCGGGAACACGGCCGTAATCGGATGCAACACGTAGATCGTCTCGACCGTTTTCGTCACGAGAAAGAGAGTTTGGAGAGTGTGCACCGAATGCAACCTAGAGAGAGAGTTCGCCGTGCAAGGTTTGTGCAAACGTGCTACCCTATACCTGTGTTCCTCTCCTCATAAAGTGTGTGTGCCGCTATTGCCCTTTTCGCGCGTATCCGCACACGTGTCCGGCGTCGCCATTTTCGGTAATCGAACGGATGTTCGATCGTTTATCCGTTATATCGCCGTTAATTACGCTTAAATTAATAATAGCTAGCAGCCGTTTAAATAGCCGCGAACGTGACTGGCAACCGTGTAAGTAAAACGATATTTTGTTAGTAAAATTCTCTTCTTTTATAACAAATATAGACTTTATCACCCGCACCCTGATCCCCAGTGCGGTGTGGCAATGTATAATATATAATATCGGTCTTTCCGAACTAAATGCTTTACTTTAGAATAAAGCAGGCCTATTTTACTCTTTGTCCACTATGGTTGGTGGAATTTCCCAGAGTACGGCTTTTTAAAACAATTAAAGGCGTTTCGTCCTCGATCTCCAGCTTGGACTCCTCAGTAAGGAATTGGTGATCTTACCTTAGACGCCTGTCGCAAGATGAACCGCGACGCCAGCAAGAAGTTCTGCGGCTATATATAGAAAAGATGCCTTTAATTGTTTTAAAAGGCCGTACTCTGGGAAATTCCACCAACCATAGTGGACAAATAGTAAAATAGGCCTGCTTTAATGTAAAGTAAAGCATTTAATTCGGAGAAAACGATATTATATATTATACACATATACATATCACCGAACGATAAATTCATTTTATTTCAAATGTAATTTTAGTTGTTTAGTCATTTAGAAGGTGTAGTTTTGGGATTTTTAATGTTACTTAAAGAGTAGTAAAGTCAACAGATTACTCATTTAAGGTTCAGTTTTTACTCTTTGGGGTTAAGAGTGTGTGATGAAACTTTTTTAATTTGACTGAATTTTTTTCAAATTATTGTTCATTTATCGAATAAATAACCTTGAATCATCAAAATAACTTATATATTATTATAGCTTCTTTGATAAACATAAATGTCTTACCATATAGTTTATGCATGGCGGGATCTATATGGCCATCGTAAATGTATCAAAAAAGTAGCCAATTGTAAATTTTCGTACATTTCAGGCGTTATTTGCAGATTATAAGGTAGATAAAAAATTTTTTTATATTATATTATATTATTTTTTTAAAAATTCTATGATCTTTCAACACGTACAAAATAATCAACACGATTTTGATTGGCAAAATTTTAAGATTTTAGATAAAGAACCGAATTACGGAAAAAGTATTGCATCTGAAATGGTACACATAAATTTACAAAAACATTCAATAAACAAACAAGAAGACTCAATTAAATTAAATAAACAGTATTCGCAAATTATATATAGAATGAAAAACCTTTAAATTTATCTGAAATCAAACGTACCGTACACAACCTTGATCATGCGTCATCAATAGAAAAAATATAAACACAAACTTACTAATTATCCCTATATAAGAAAGCGCGAATCTGGTATTGTTTCATATACAGCAGAAATTTTCGTCGTGTATACATCTGTTTGACGTTTCCTCGTGTTTAGAATGAGGAAAAAGAAGCAAAAATTTAAATCGACTTGCGGCGAAATAATATTGTAAACATTGTACGATATTGATATTAGAAGGTATATTTTTTAATTTTTTTTAATTACATTCCCGGTTTACATTATATTCTGAGATGTACTAATCGAAATTAATAAATTTTATAAAGTCTGAAGAGGGTAGCATTGTCTACCGAAACGTTACGAAAAATGAAAAATGTATTAAAATTTCTTTTTTACCTTCACCTCTGACTTGGGAAGATCGATAAATTCTATTCAACTAATAAATTTTTTTCACTAAAAAATTACTGGTTTAAAGTGCAACTATTCTCTTCGCTGTTCCTCACATTTTGAGTGTACATTATATTTCTTGCGTATACATTATATTAGTGATAAAATTCTGAAAATACTCTGAAAAAATATTTTTCTTTATGGTGTTTTTCTAATCACACTTTTAAAATAGTTATCTGTCTGATAAATTTTAAAGTATAAGATAAAAATATCTTTGATTCTAACTCCCATATTTTCTCTACCTATTTATATTTTAATTACACCTTTTCTATATCTAACTTATATTCCATAATAGTTTTCTGCAATTGAAAGTATTAAATTCGAAAATACCTTCCAAGAAGGTGTCAAAACCCGCAAGTACTGTGTTAACATTTTTTTTATATGTAACTTATATTCCATAATAGTTTTCTGCAATTGTAAGTACTGAAATCAAAAACACCTTCCAAGAAGATATCAAAACCCACAAGTATTGTGTTATTCTAATCAAACTTTGAAAATTGATATCTGATAAATAAATTCTGCAATTCAATCTGACATTATTATATGATAAATAAATAATTTTAATTCTAACTCCTTTATTTTATCTATATCTTTGAATTTTAATTAAACATTTTTTTAAATATTACGAAAATTCCATATAAAAAATTTCTGCAATTGAAAGAACTGAAATAAAACTGAAATCGACAAGTATTTTGAACCATGCAAAAATTTCTACCAATCTCAATACAGATTTTTTTTAAGAAAAGTATCTTACACTATTACTTTTCATTTAAGGACCTCTCATGTCTTACAGTAATAAATAAATAATATTCTAATGATATTAATTTGTGCAAAATTAATTTCTGCAATACTACTAAAATGGACATTTCTTTTTTAATCTTTTAAATAATAAAATAATACTTGCACCACCGTTGGTTAAAAGAAAATTCAAATTTTATCAGTGGCAATATAAAATACGAATTACATTTGAAAAGTTTTTCAAAAATTATTAATTTAGGAGCATTTAATTTAAATATTTTTTAAATTAAAAGTTCAAAATTGTATGGATATATAAGTGAATAGAATATGTATGATTGTATAAAACAATATTTTAAATAAACTAGTATGTATTTATTAGAAACAGAAGGTTATTTAAGGAATGAATTTGTTTATAATAATCAAAATAAATATGTGGGCTCTGTAACTAAAGGGAAAAGAAATTGGATATAATTAAGGATTAAAACGCAAATTTTGAAAGAGGGTGCAAATTACGAATTACAGGAGAAATGGAAGAAACAGGTTTTCATTTATATGCCGCTAAAATGTTATAAATATTTCTTTGAAATTAATACACATTTATTTATTTAATAAGAAAGTTTTATTACTCTAAAAGTACAAAATATTAATGACATATAACTTTTGGCGATAATCCTTCGTCATTAAATAAATTAATTTTAGGAGATGAAGTTCTATTTAAATCCGTTTAAAATAATCCAAAATTTTAATAAGTTGTTACTAAATACTACAATTTAGTAAGTATATGCACTTTACTATTTTTGGTACGAAGATAAAGTCGTCAGGTACTAATCAATAAGTAGATGTTTGAAAAATAATCAGGATTTAAGTGCGATGTCAATGGATAAAAGTCGGCGAGTGAAAAACGTGGCAACGTGCTAGTACAGAGCACATGGCATAAAGTGAGGTTAAGCACATGTTTTCGTGGCTTAAAAATATAATAAAACAAGAGCACGAATTAGATGCTGAAGATATTGAATTAAATAAAGAAATAAGGAATAAGATTCGAAAAATACTTTTGAAAGAAACTAAAAGGATTATTGTGTTAAAAAATTAAGTGTACGATAATACAAGTGGAAACGATTTAAAAATGGCTAAACAAGCTAAAGTTGAAGATATCATGATGCCAATTTTTGATGGAGCAAATTATTCAAACTAGAAGATTAGATTAATGATCTTGTTAGAATACAAGGAGTGTAAAGAGGCAGCAGTCAGTAAAATAACTGCAGCATACCAAGACAAAGAACCTGAGTGGAACAAAATGGATTTAAAAGCAAGAACAATAATTATCTGTACTATTTCAGATAAACAATTAGAGTATGTTGGTGAATGTACAACAGCTTTTGAGATGATAAAAAGGTTTGATAAAATATATACGACTCAGTCTACAGCCCTGCAAATTATATGCAGAGAAAAAATCGAAGAAATTAAATTAAATAATTTTTCAACAGTTGAAGAATTTTTTGCTGAATTTGAAAAAACTACAAACGAGTTTAAAGCAGCTGGTGGCAAGTTAGATGACTCTGATCAAAGAACTGTCGACTATGTTAAGTCGAAAATCAAGAAAAAAATATGGAACGGAGTGAATCTTTGTCGGACCTTGCTCAGATTCCAGGATTCGGGTTTTTAAGGAATTTGAAATAAAGTACCACTATTTATAATAAAGACTAATTATTATTAAGACTATGTACAGCTATAAAAAATAACAAAGATATAATGTAAATGTTGCCAGCCCGCCTGGTCTTGGTCGGGTGAAATAGCTAATTAGTCTGTAATCAAATCAAGACAAAATACTTAATTATTACGCGATCTACGAACTTTACAACGCTGTCTTATAACTAGTTTCCTAAACGGACGCAACTAACGGTTATCGTGTATGCTCGTACGGCAATACGGTTCGGGCTAGTATGTATGTTCACGAAGATACGGTCGGGATAATCCACGTGTGCTCACGAGGATACGGTCGGGATAGCCCACGTCTGCTCACGAGGGTGCGGTCGGGATAATCTACGTGTGCTCACGAAGATACGGTCGGGATAATCCACGTGTGCTCACGAGGATACGGTCAGGATAATCTACGTGT
This sequence comes from Theocolax elegans, assembly GCA_026168455.1. Classification (NCBI taxonomy): domain Eukaryota; kingdom Metazoa; phylum Arthropoda; class Insecta; order Hymenoptera; family Cerocephalidae; genus Theocolax; species Theocolax elegans. The sequence continues at coordinate 49,567,115 of CM047427.1, forward strand.
GCTCACGAAGATACGGTCGGGATAATCCACGTGTGCTCACGAGGATACGGTCAGGATAACCCACGTGTGCTCACGAGGGTGCGGTCGGGATAATCCACGTGTGCTCACGAGGATACGGACAGGATTAGACACCACGTGTGCTCACGAGGTGCCTACGGTAGGATGCGGTTACGGTAACGGTCGATACGG